>JBDODA010000007.1:0-495619 GCA_039880815.1 Aspergillus intermedius | reverse complement strand
AGGGATTGACTGCCTCATGAGGTCCTGCAGGCCTTGGCCCTCATCAACTGAGCCTGCGGGGGCATTGTACATGTTGATGAGGAGAGCAGCCTTCCTTGGGGTGATGATTTGTACAGCAGTGATGTCCCGGGAGGTAGTGTTGAGAGGGAAAGGCTCAGCTTTCAGATGTGGGTGTTTGCGGATATATGTGAGAGTTCGGGGTCTAGTGCTCCAATCTTCTATCGGAGTGAATTGATGGAAAGACGGGTGGTGTTTGGATAGGCGGCGTGAGCGATCTGTGAATATCCAAGGCTCTTGAATTAGCACTGCATGGCAATTGCTTTCAAAGGCTAGTTGTAGTGCAGTCTCGTGTGCTTCCCAGCTTCGGCCTACATTGAGTTGTAGGATCTGTAGTCGAGATAGCCTATCTAACATGAGAGGGGTTGTTCCCTTGTTGATGAGGATCCAGTGTTTCTGGAAGGCCTAGTTGTAGCAGTCTGGTCCTGGAGCATATGTTGGCGTGCGCCTGCTTTTCTGACTGCAATGAATTGGGATCTGGATAGTCGTTGGATGACTCCTTGTTGAATGGTAGGTTTGGTGGGACAGTTAGCATGGTCTGCCGGGAAAGGCCCACAGCAATTGGTACAGCATGGGTCAGAGGTCTCATCATCATTGGGAGGGGGGTGGGACTCTTCAGTATGGTCCCTCTTGCTGCAGATGCGGCATCTAGGAGTGCGGGTGCAGGTACGGGGGTTATGGTAGTCCCAGCATTGTGTGCACTGTTCTATACGGGTTCGGAAGGGCTTTCGCTTAATCTGCACATTTTTGCCATAGAGGTGTACCCATTTGGGGACTATGTGGGCCTGGTTCTCTGGGACAGCCATGATAAGGGTGCCAGAGGTCGGGTTCTTGTTCGATCGGTAGAATTTCAGAGGGGAGAGGTCTGTCTGGAGCTTAAATTCCTCCAGGGCCATGGGTTCAGTTATGGGTATTTGAGTCCCATCATAGCCAGTATACTCTTGGGGCGCGTTTGGGAGGGCGAATATGGCCCAATTTTGTTCAACTTCTGCCTTGGCTCCCTGGATGAACCTTTCTAGAGCCTCCTTGCGCTCAGTGAGCAGATGGAGGCCCAGGCCATTTCTAGGCCAGATTGCTAGGCCAGAGGGTACCTGTTGGATTTCTTTCACTGCCTCAGAGCAGGGCTTGTCCAAATGTTTCCTCAAGATGTCCATGGTGGCGTGTGGACTAGCTCGGCGGGCTGGATGATTTTCGGGGAGGCGTAGGAAGATGCGGGGAGGCTTCTCATGTTGTGACGCTTTGTAAGGAGTCTTAGGTATTTTGGGATGTGCCTTGGGGGCATGGGGTGTTTTCTTCGCAGCTTCGGCATAGCCATTGTTTTTAGAGGGAGGAGGTTGGCGATTCTCCTCCGCTTCAGCAGGGTGTCCAGTCGCCAGGTTCTTGCTGAAGCTGAGGACCAGGGATCTGATGTCTTTGCCCAGGGAGGCAGCTCCTTGGAGGCTTTTCTCTTCCCAATATGCGATTTTTTGGCTAATTATAGAGACAAGCTCCATGACTTCATCTCCTGTGGTCTTTATCTGAGCTGTGCGCGAGGCTACAGCTGCTGAGATGTGGCTTTGTAGCTCCAGGTCCAGTTGGCTTTGGGGGGAACCAAGGGGAGGGGATTCGGGGGGCGTAACTTGGCTGGATTGTCCTGGCCATGGCAATTTCTGGGGGGTAACAGGGGGCTCTGTGTCTTTCTTTGGTGTCTGAGGTCTCGGTCGTTTGGGCGGTCGTTTCGGCGTAGTGGGTTCGCGGGGGGAAGCAGTCGGGGACTCGTGGGCACCCTGAGCTTCCCCCATATTGGTGTCGGACATATAGTTGGTGGTAGCAGTATTGTGCTCAATCGTCGTCAGGAGAAATCGCGAGCCGATGGTCGCGATTTTTCGTTGTCGCTTGTTTGTTGAAATTCGTGGAGATAATCCTGAGAAGCTTTGATACTGTGGCGCCGGTCACGTGGCGTCCTCGAGAGTTGGGCACACACGGGATTGTTCGTAGTACAGAGTACTTTGTACTATTATTATGCTGTCGTGTTATTGCTGGCACTGCCGTATATAACTGTATCTAATTGTCTCAGTTCAGCTGAGAAGATCAGATACGAAACAATGAGCAATAGTCGAAAGACCCTGAAGCGTTGCAACCAACGGCCATGTCCGGTTCCCTGGTGTCCCTCAGCCCTATGGAGCCCTCAAGTGGCCCTTTATTGGGATAAACTTGTCCAATAGTGCTAATTAATTCGGGTCCCTTGAAACACTCGGTCGGTTTATTACCTTGTCAGTGCGATTATTGAACCAGACACTCGGCAACACTTCGTTTGACACTTCTTCATGCAGGGTTTTTACTACGTGTAAACTTGGAAAACTGTCCACAGCGTCGCCGCACATCAGGAGACTACCCAAAACTATTTGGCTGTAGCACAATCCCATTAACCTGATAAGGATTGATATTCGGAAACCGTCCTCTTTCTAACTTTTATATCCCCGTGTAATCTCCGAAGTATGCCCAAAATTCTGGAAGTCACGGAGAATTGATCGATGTGCATTAACGTCTTCTTTTTCTCATTGAAGCAACATAGCTTCTATACAAGATCTATTTGATTGGTAAATTATCTATATCATTAGTTAATAGGAGTCCCCCTAATAATCAACGTGAAATGTTGTCCTTATTTATTCCTCGCGGCGGCCGCTTCCGCCGTCAATTTCAAAGGCGCCGGGGCATCTTCACGAGGCATGTGGACTTCAACTAACTGTAACTTCGATTAGCAAGTTTGAATGGGTCATGGTGGTCTCTCAATAGCGAACGAACCTGCAGATATGGGAATGAAGCGAATTCTTGGTCCGCAAAGAGCTTGTTGAGCTCGTCTCTTGTCTTAACCCGGTATCCCTTGTACTTGTCCTTTGCCCCAAACGCTGGAGGCAGGTTCACAAAATCCCATTCTTGAATATCGTTGTAGCTCTGTTCCCATCCGTGGATGTATCTCTCGATAGTGTAGCCTTCGTTGCAGATCACGAAACTATTTCGCAGATTAGTGAAAATCCGCCAACGACGTTTGCCGATGCCAATCAATTCTTGCAACTTACATTATTGGGTTGAGCTTGTTTCGAATCATGGTGCTCACTTCCTGCAGAGTGAGTTGGATACTGCCATCGCCAACGAAAAGGATGGTCCGGCGATTATTCTGTTCCTTTGCAGCAGCGGCTGCACCTTGACAAGCTCCAACGGAGTAACCAATACTACCCCAGAGAACTTGGCTGATAGCTGTAACACCTGGCGGGAACCGCGTTTCCCAAATACCAAAGTTTGCAGTCCCTGTTTCAGTGATGACAATGTCGTTTTCCTTCAACCATTGCCCGACTGTTGGCCATAAGTAGGAATGGGTGATCAACTGCTGCTTCGAACCCTTCTCGCTCTCCGGTAGAGCATTGGTGATCGGTTGGACTGGTGCGGTATTCACAGCACCCATTCTCTCGACCACTTTCCTCAAAACACCCTTCATGTTGGTTTCTGGGTATTCAGAATAGCGAACTCGCACATACGTGCTATGGAAGTCAATGGTGTTCAGCTGGCCAATGCGATATGTGAATCCAGCTGTGTTAAAGTCAGACTTGATCGCACCAATGCTCAGGACGAGATCAGACGACTCGACTTGTTCTCTAACACCTTGATTAGACCCATTCCCTGCATAAACTCCGCCATAGTTCTGATGTGTCTCGCTCACAGCTCCTTTGCCCATTGGAGCTACAAAAGTCGGGAGCCCAGAGGCCTCCACCAGGTTGTGAACTTCTTCGAGAACTCGATGGCGAATAGCACAAGCATCCACCAGGATCACAGGCTTCTTGGCGGCATGTAGGTACTTCAAGACGACGTCAACGACATAGTCCTCTTTCTCGGGGTCATTCTTTGGAAGTGAGAGATCAATGGGAGTCTTCAATCGCTCTCCCTCGATCTTCTTCACAATCAAGTCGGTAGGGAGCGTGATATATACAGGGCGACTGCGGATCCAACATTCACGAATGGCATTGTCTATGAGAGTGGCCACTTCGTGTGTGTCTTCCAAACGTGCAACGCTGCAAGAGAGCTCAGCATTCATCCGAGTAAAAACATTGTAGTCTCCATTTCCTAGGGTATGATGGAGGAGCATTCCATCCTTCTGCGATCTTGTGTGTGGCTGGCCAACAATATGAACAATAGGCACGTATTCCGAGTATGCTCCTGCAATAGCGTTGATCGCTGACAGCTCACCCACACCAAACGTGGTCACTAGAGCTGCGATCCCGTTAACTCGGGCATAACCATCCGCAGCATATCCTGCATTGAGTTCGTTGCAGTTTCCGATCCAATGGAGCCCGCATTTCGACAGATAATCTAGCGCTGCAAGGTTGTAGTCACCTGAAGATAGGCCTCGTTAGCGACCCATAAACTGACTATGGGTATCTAGACAACTAACCTGGGACACCGTGGACCGAGCGGACCCCGACCTCTTTCAGTCGTCGAAACAAGTATTCAGCAACGTCTATGGGCTGACGAAGCTCCCTTGTGTAAATATCCGTAGCCATTGTAAACGGAGATGAATTGCAAGTAAAATATACTGACCAGGCTTGCAGATTGGGTTGAAGAGTGTGAGAGATCAATCTTTTACATCTGCAGTATCTGAGGACTCGCTGAATATAAACGAAAACAAGAAATCCATAAGCGATACGTCATGGAGATAAAAGCGCGTGATGTCATGCGCTGCGGCGAATACTACGACCGGTTGCAGCAACAAGCAGCTTCATTACTATGATCGTCTAAATGGAGTTCTTTTCCGATGAACTACTGTCATGCTTTGCAGATAAGCTGTGCTAGGTTTCCTTGGCACAGAATCCCTGTTTCATATGGAAGTACTGAGTGTCGTTGGCAGAAAAGCATACCGATAGGATGCTCACCCGCTAATCCCGATTAGGAATTCGCCGAATTTCCGGCGATAAGATAAAATCAGCACACACTGGAGCCAACACCACCACGACTATTCCATCAACCACGGCAACAAAAAGGTGCGGGACTGAAAAGTGTCCAATTTCCAGATCTTTTAAATAAAGAAAGGTAGCGCGGATGTCCGGAACTGGAAAAAGAGCTATGCCCGGAGACGCGAACCAATCCGCCAAGAGAAGAAAGGTTCGCATTCGATCCGAAGCATGAGAGTTATGCAATTGGATCTATACACCTACCCAGTATTGTTGATCAGAAACTCATATCGTGACAGGGGGGCGGCAAATATCAGAAGCAGCAGTCTAAAGGGGTCATCGTTGAAAGTGGCGACTGGGGTGTCTTTGTCACCTGTGATATGGGCCGGGAGAGTAAATGTATTGGAGAGGCACTGGATATCTTTTCGCAGGTCAGTCGGATGCTGGGAGTAGCTACTTCCTTCTTTGGTTCATCTAACACATGATAGACTGCCGAGGAAATCGCTGGTGGAGGTGATGACGGAGAGTCAAGCTCTAACGAGAATGACATTGAAGCGCAAATCAGACGAGAAGTTGAAGGGTTAAAACCCGGGAAAGGGAATCCTCGCAAATTTCAAGCAATCAGAATGGAAGTCCCATGTGGTATGTTAATAGTCCCACATCGCCCCGTCCAGGAGCAGTATTAACGGGATTTACAGTGGCCTTCATCAAGTTTGATAGGTCTATAAATCCTGTGCAGATGGTCCACAAGCTCTGCCTGGAAGCTCAAGCGCATCCTGAAAAGAAACGAGGCCGTTACATTCAACGGATGACGCCCATTACTCAGATCAAAAAGACCCTTAGTGTTGACTTGGAGGCTTTTGCAAAGGAGATTCTCGGGCCTCATTTCCATTCTGGAGGACCACCCAAGAAGGTGAGCTGAGGCTTCATATTGTTCAATACACACATGGATCAGCAATAACAAAGGCTAATCTGTTAATCACAGTTTGCCATTCGACCTTCTATAAGCCGCAACACGAAGTTCGATCGCAACACTGTGATCAAGACGATTGCAAGCGCCGTTGGTGATGACCACTCTGTGGATCTCAAGAACTATGATGCGCTTATCTTGATCACCGTCATTCAAGTAAGCCCCTCCTGCATCTATCTTTATATATTCCAAGTTTGGATATCGTACCTAATGTCATCGTAGAATATCATGGGAATGAGTGTTGTCGGAAGTGATTACGACCAACTGAAGCGATACAATTTGGCCGAGCTTTACAGTCCAACCCCAAAGCCGCAAGCATCTGAGAAGAAGGAATCTGAGACAACGAAATCGAAATCATAATGGCCGTATACTGGTCAATGCATTGCCATAAAACTACTTTGATCTCCAATATTCGAGTCAAAAGTATATTGAATGAGTTTCAGACGCGCGACGACGCTTTCAGCACAAATACCTACACTTGCAGCTTCGTCTTGAGATGACATGCTCCGGGCGAGGAGGCATCTGACATGCTTTGCTTCATTGTATGTTACTGCGCGATTCTTGGTCGGCGTCGAACATGTCGTAGAGCTTTCCATACTCGTACTATTGTTGTTGCCTGGAATATCTGCAATCATGTGATTGCCGACTCTCAATGATTAACTCGATAGAAATTCGGACCTATTGATCCAGGAAGAACTATGAATCCAGTGAGATATCCAATTCGTCGTTTTCTATACCCTGTATAATTTACGAAGACTTTTTGAGAATTAACATAAATCTACCCAAACACCAAAAAAGATCATAGCGGGGCAGAGATCGATCTCCCGCGACGGCAGTATCTCTCCGCTCCTCAGTAAACGTCCCACCTTGCAGTTGGCCCCCATCCCTCTTTTCCTTCTTCTCTTTTTCCCTCTTCAGGCCCCTTCTCTTTTCCAGGTCTGTAGACAATCATGGCTCAGTTCCTGCGAGGAAAACAAGCTGGCATTCAGAAGGACTTGTCCGAAGGGTTGTCCCCAGACTTGTTCGTTCTGGATGATGTATGTCTTGGCGGCCCCGAGCACCGATTGGTTGTCCCCTTCTACGTACTGTTACTGACTGATGGACTTGATGATACATAGTTCGCAAGATGCGGCATTAACTCGCAAATCAGCGCGCTCGCATATGATCCCGTTCAGTCCCTGCTTGCGGTGGGAACGAGTGATACTCAGTTTGGGAGCGGTCAAATCTATGTCTTCGGCCAGCGACGGGTGTCGGTTGTTTTCACGTTCCCACGGAAAGCCTCTGCGAAATTCATCCAGTTCTGTGCCGATAAATTGATCAGCGTCGACTCCAAGAATGAAATTAGCATCTATTCTCTCGAAACAAAACAGACATTGGTCACGTACGCCCCTCCGAGTCACGTCACCGCGCTGTTGACAGACCCCAGCCTTGATTATGCATTTATCGGTCTTCAGAGTGGTGCGCGCAAACAAATTCTTGAAGGTATAGCGATGAGTGTATGCTGATAGGATGAAATAGGCGACATTATCGCATACGACCTCGACCGCGAGACTCTTACGCCATTCAGAGTCCCCAACCTCTGGGCGCAGCACAACCCGCGGGCTCGGCTTTGTCCTGTTATCGCCCTATCCTTTTCGCCTCGTGACATCGGCAAGATACTCGTGGGATACCCTGAAGGAGCTGTGACATTCACGTTTAAGCAGAACACGCCGCAGAAATATTTCGAATACGAAGTGCCTCCGGGCGCGTTGGGTGGAAATTCCGAGGTGCCTCATCGAGAGCCGCGAAGGCCCAAATTGACCAAAGCTCTGTGGCATCCTAATGGAACGTTTGTGTTGACCGTCCATGAGGATAATAGCCTGGTACTCTGGGATTCAAAAGATGGCCGCAAAATTTCGGCGAGGACAATGCAAGATTTGAACATCGACCAACCCGGAATTGGATCAGACAGGCCCCCGTCAGTGAGTGGTATTGCTGCGCTCAAAGAACCCATCACACAGATTGCATGGTGCGTGAAACAGAATGGGGATGACAGCGGCCTGTTGATCGCTGGCGGTCGTCTACCATCCGACCCCAAGGGGTTTACTTTCATGGATCTGGGCTCGACCCCCAACTACCAAACATCTACTTGGCAGATGCTTGAAAGCTACTTTGAGAACCCGAAGGCACAAATCAACATACCCACACCTCCGGGTGCGCAGATTCTTGATTTTTGTCTCATTCCACGCGCCTCGCCATACTATGCTGGCGCCCATGATCCCATCGCCGTGATCGGGCTTCTATCCTCGGGAGAACTAATTACCATGAGTTTCCCTAGTGGCCATCCCATTACGCCAACGAATATGGTTCACCCATTCCTCTCATTTGTCAATCCGTTCGTGAACAAGATCACGCTAACGATGGTGGATCGTTCAGCCTGGTTCGGCTTAAAGGAGAAGAGGTCACAAGGCCCCAAATTTTTACTTGGTGGCGCCGAAGGAAAGAAGGCGCTCAAACGTTTTGAAGACCGTAATGTCATCACGACAGCTCATGCAGATGGGACTGTTCGTCTCTGGGATACCGGCAACGATGACGAGATCGAGAATGGAGAGGTAATCCAAGTTGACTTGGCTCGTGCGGTGGGCCGTACGAGCAACATTGAGGTTACGGAGATGTCCATGGCCCCAACGACTGGCGAACTGTCGGTTGGTCTTAAGACCGGAGAGGTGGTGATATTTAGGTGGGGAAATAATGCGAAATATGGTGTAGAGGAGCCTTCTGGCATCAACGCTGGGCCGGGGAAAGTGACCAAGATCAACCACAGGACTGATCCAGGACTGAGGACGGGTCTCCTCCCGCTTGGTCTTCTGGAAATGCAACAAGGCACGGTGACCGCTTTGCAACACAGTCATGTGGGATTCGTTGCTGCCGGATTTGAAGGCGGCAGTCTGGCAATCATGGATTTGCGTGGCCCAGCACTTATTCATACAGCGCACCTATCAGCGCTTTTGAAACCAAGTAAGCGAGGTAGCTTGTTTAAATCTCGCTCGCCTGAGGAAGCTCCCCCAGAATGGCCTACGAGCATCGAGTTCGGTGTGATGACATTGGATGGAGAAGGTAAGGGCCTCGTCATGAAAATGCGTATTAAGATTGAGCTTATACTGATCTTTCTTCCGATCAGATTATTCAAGCATCTGTTGTTTCGTCGGTACCAATAGAGGAAACCTAGCAACATTCAAGGTTCTACCTGCAAGCGATGGAACCTACACAGCTCAGTTTGCCGGATCAACCTTGCTCGACGATAAGGTTATCAAGATCATTCCTATCGATGCGGAAGTCGGCAGTCTTGCTCTAGCTACTCCAAATGCAGTTGGCGGCTTACGTCATGGTGCAACGATAAACGGCGCTGTGGTTGGTGTGACGACTTCGGGCTGTAGGATTTTCAAGCCTGCGACGTCCAAGGGAGCCCATAAGTCTTGGGATGACTACTTGTGTGACTCTGCGGCAGTCGTAAAGACCGAAGGCCGAGGTTACAGTCTTGTCGGGCTTTTCGGAGACGGCAATGCTCGGGCGTTTTCTCTTCCGGCTCTCAAGGAAATTGGCTGCAGCAGTATTGGGCACATTGTTGATATGAGGCGTATTTCGGAGTCTGTCATTGCTCCTAATGGAAACGTCCTGGTTTGGACCACTCCTTCTGAAGTGGGATTATTCAACGTTTGGGGCTCTGGGTCTGGATTGTACGTCACCGTTAACAGTGTCATATTTGCCGCCAAGTTGCTGACTATGCTATAGACAACCTTCTGAAGATCAGCTCTTCAACCCGCAGGCGATCCCCCCTCCGCGACCTACCATTACAAATGTCCAGTGGATTTCCGGTACCCAATACATCTCTCCAGCTGATATGGATATTCTTAGTGCGTAAATTTACAGAGATAACAGCCAGTTTCTTTTTGCTGACAACTTCACAGTCGGAGGCCCTGAGCGGCCGCCATCGAAGCGGATGCAGGAGCAGATGAAACTTGATGAACAGGAGCGACGCAGAGCTGCCAGAGAGGGACGAGCTATGCCCAATCAGGCTCCGCAAGGAAGCCAAGAAGGCTACATGTCCTATATGCAGCGTCAAATTAACGAGCGTACGGAGCGGATTGGCAACTTCAGTGACAGTATGGACCGGCTGGAGGAGAATAGCAGTGGCTGGGCTCGCGATGTCAACAAATATGTCCAGAATCAGAAGAGGAAAGCTCTTTTTGGAGGTAAGATTTTATGTATAGATCCAATACTTGTGCGCGGCTGACCATTTTATAGCTCTGGGCTCGAAGTTTGGGTTGTAATCTGGGATTGAGGGAAGGTCAGATTGTAGACTACGTTGGTTTGGAGTTATTCGCTTACAGCATACCCTTGATTCTTTCTCGCACCAAGTGTCTAGTATCTATTGCTCATGTGTTACGACTGGATCAGAAATCCGAAATTAATCCGTCTTTGCTACTGGCAGAAGTTGATGATCCCAGGCTTCAATATGTATCCATACCTAAGAAATCCTATAATTGCTCAGAGACCTATAATTCTCATTCTACGTACTACTACACAAGCCCTGAATCCCTCTCAGCCTCCCTTGTACTCCTCTTTCGCCCCCTCTCGTCTCGTATACAACCGTACCAAACCTAAATTCACCGTCGCAGCACCCCTCGCATCATCACACTTCTTCACTTCGCAAGTTGTCGCATGAGGTCGTTGCATGGGGCGTGCATGAGTTGTAGGCAGGAAATATGGTGTTCAGAGCTGCAGGAGTTGATGAATTGTGATGTATATCTCTTCTGATGGACAGAGACAGGCATCTGGTGAAAGCTAGTAGTTGCAAGGGAACGCTGGCATGTTGTCTTGGGCATGGATAGTGACTGTTTCAGTAATGCTGGTGGTTTATTGGGAATGACTGAGGGTTGTGTTTGCTCAATTGATCGCAGTGACTTCTGAAGAGATAATTGAAAGTGACTGTTGATAAAGCGAGGTGTCGTCTTCGTTTATCGACTACTTGAGAGCTTCTACACAACAGTCCGTTCACACCATACAGACACCATTTTCATACCGGCTGATAAGAAGGAGCCCAGGAAGAGAATACGACTGGACCAAATATATTCACTAGCCTGTTCTTCTGTATACACCGCAACAGTCTCCACCAAACTACACAGCATATGTATGCAGCTGCAGCCACAACCAAACTTCGCGTATCCCTAGATAACACGGTGTACTCCAGGATCTAAAGAAAAGTGACCACCCAATGTTTAAATTATACCTTTCTATCTCATAAAGTATATAATACTGCCGGCCTCGAAAATATATAGCAGGCTCGGGACAGTTCCGATGTCATGAAACGTCGCAAACCAAATCGTAAATCATTCAAAAAGGAAACAAACAAACATCCCCCTCCTACCTCACTGATTTAGTGGACCATAACGTCGGCCTGCTGGTGCTGAGGTCCAGGTGCCGCTTTGTGTTGTTCCGAGTCATCGCCCATCTCGATATCTTCTTCGCCATCACCGCCCTCCTCCTCATCTTCTTCGTCGTCATCGTCACTTTCATCCTCGATATCCTCACTCTCACCATCAGAGATGTCTTCCTCCTCGCCAGCTGCAGGTTCAGCGCCTTCCATTTCATGGTCCTCGCCCTTAGGCTCTTGCGACTCGGCATCTTTGAGTTCTTTAAGCAAAGCGGCTTCGAGTTCGGTCTCTTCAGCACCGTAGGCATTGCTGTCATCGTCCAGATTGTCGGCCTCGGGTTGATCTGGCGGGTACTCGGCCGGAGCAGACTCTTCAGAGTCCCTGATAGTAAGAATTAGCACTGAAAAAATTTAAATATGGAAAGCGAGAGAGCGTACCACTTGATCGCGAATCTGGTCACACGGGGCTTCTCAGCAAGGATGTTTCGGTTGATCCGTTCGATGATCGGCTTCGCAGGAGGTTCCGCCCGAAGTTCCTCGCTGTCATATTCGTTGTTCACGTAGTATCCGACACGGACGAACTCTCTGCCATCGTAGCTGCAGGTGAGGAGGATCACAGTAACTCCAAGGATGTCGGAATCGGGGATTCGTTTGAGGTCTGGAGGGTTAACCTCGAAGATGAACTTGTTGACACCGACGGGGATGGGTCCGACTAGCACGGAATCCAATTCTTGGTCGTATTCAGAACTAGCGAAGTCAGTGAAAGTCGGGTATTATTGTTTGCGTTCGAAGCGACTCACGAAGTTGCCGAACCGACGTAGGTGAGCTTCCATTCCAGATCTAAGCAGACGGTATTAGTAAATGGTTCAAGCCGTCGTATCAAAGGAATCTAATATTTACCTTTTTGGAGCTGCTCCAGGCACTCGAAAGTGATCTCGAACTGGTAGGGCGCAAGGAACGGGGCCGGGTTGTTGAGGAGTTTAACCCCAAGCAGAGAGACGACCGACATGGCGAGTTTAAGGCAAAAAGGGTAAATCTGGTCAATGATAGTGCACGGGAAATTGGAGGTTGAAATCGTAGAAAAGGGAAGCCCAGATAGAGGTCGTTCAGTGCAGAAATATAAAAGAGGGATGGAAGGAAGGAGGCACAGGTGCATCAAAAGTGTTAACGAGACAACGACGCCCAACGATCGGCGGACGCGCCGCTTTCGCGTTGCGGTCTGGTCACGCATTTTGCGCGCTCACCGCCTTGGTCACGTGGGAAACTGCTGCTGCAAAGCTTCTGCGGTTAACAGCATAGCATCATCAGAGACATCTCTACTTTCTCACCAGCCAACTCCTTTTGGCACGCTTTACAGATTGCTTGACGAAGTGCTTTTGTATCGATTTTGCTCTTGCTTACTTGTTTCTTTTGGTGGCGTTGTTGTTGAGGTTTTTTTCAGGTGCGTTTCCCGCCGCGATGCGGACAGCCTACCCCCCGTAAAGTTCCACGCCAGTAACTGACTCGCTTGCTACTATATGACAGGACCCTAATTATATATCGCTTGTTCCATCTATCTGTTCCGGCCGCTTCGTTGCGATTGAGACCCTTTTTGTCTTATCATGGCTGAAGATGACGCTGAGAAAGCCTTTTTCCAGGCCCAGGCAATGAATGCGGACTCTGTGGACTTTGAGAAGACTGTTAAGGAGCAGGGTGCAGATAGTTCAGATTCAGATGATTATGATCCTTCAAAGACACTGCAAGATGAATATTCTGCTTCTCAAAGTGAAAATGTTTCTCCAAATGATCCTTCTCCCTCTGATTCCAATCCTCCCCAACAACAGACTCCTTCCCCCTCAGAACACAGCCCTAGTCAGCAGCCTAGTGGTACTGTCCCATCCGAGACGCCTTCGCGAACCGAGTCCCAGACTCAAGCCTCTGCACCCCAGCCTAAGACCAGGACAATCGGTGGATTCGTGGTTGAGGATGATGAGGATGAGGACGAGGACAAGGGTGACGGAGACTATGAACCCCCAGCTGTACTTGGTGTTGAGGGAGACATGAATACCCCTCCTGTGAACATGCCTCAGCAACCTGTTTCAGGAAATGTGAATCAATCTACTTCTACCCCCGATGTATCATTACAGGAATCTGCCACTTCTCAAAATGCCCCTAATAGCTCTTACCCTTCTGTTGCTGCTTCTGCTTCCAATAATGATACGTCTACCGCTGCTGGACAGAACTTGTACGGTTCACAGGCGTTGCAGTCTGATAGCGTGCAGGCGAGCGCTGCGCCTACTCCCACACCTGAATCACCGTCAGCCTCCAAAAGCCGTCTACCGCACGATCGGGTGGGAATTTTGGAAGACAGGATTCAGGAAGACCCGCGAGGCGATATTCCTGCATGGCTTGAATTGATCAGTGAACATAGAAGCCGCAGCAGGATTGACGGCGCTCGCGAGGTGTTTGAACGATTCTTGAAGGTGTTCCCGTTTGCCGTAAGTACTTGCCAGTCGAAGCTTTTCTCTCTCATTGATTGAACTAACCCGTTGCAGGCCGAGCAATGGGTGGCGTATGCCAACATGGAATCGGACATTAGCGAGCTATTCCGTCTCGAGCAAATATTCAACAGGACTCTTTTGACCATTCCTGACGCCCAACTTTGGTCTGTATACTTGGATTACGTTCGTCGACGTAACCCATTGACCACGGACACAACGGGAAACGCAAGGAAGATCATTTCGTCTGCGTACGACCTAGCCCTACAATACGTTGGAATGGACAAGGATTCAGGGTCTATCTGGAGTGACTATGTCCAATTTATACGCTCTGGTCCCGGTAATGTCGGCGGCTCGGGATGGCAGGACCAGCAGAAGATGGACTTGCTTCGTAAGGCATATCAAAGAGCCATTTGCGTTCCTACGCAGGCTGTCAATACCCTCTGGAAAGAATACGACCAATTCGAGATGGGATTGAGCAAGCTTACGGTAATTTGAATTCCAATCTCTAGTTCGGCCGCGATTCTAACGCCTTGTGCTTCTAGGGCCGTAAATTCCTCCAAGAACAATCGCCAGCGTATATGACCGCCAGAAGCTCGTATACGGAGCTGCAGAATATCACTCGGGACTTGGTGCGCACGACACTCCCGCGACTGCCTCCTGTCCCAGGCACCGAAGGAGATGTCGAATTCGCACAACAGGTCGATATCTGGAAGCGTTGGATCAAATGGGAGCAGGGTGATCCGCTTGTTCTGAAAGACGACGACCCTGCTGCATTCAAGAACCGTGTGGTGTATGTTTACAAACAAGCACTCATGGCTCTCCGTTTCTTGCCAGAGATGTGGTTTGAAGCAGCCGAGTTCTGTTTCTTGAATGGTATGGAGACTGAAGGGAACGATTTCTTAAAACAAGGCATGGAAGCCAATCCGGAAAGCTGTCTGCTCGCCTTCAAGCGTGCCGACCGACTGGAGATTACTTCGGATTCCGAGCAAGATCCCATCAAGCGAGGTGTCAAGGTCAGAGAGCCATATGACCAAGTCCTGGATGCGCTCTACGACCTAATCGCTAAAGCTCGCACTCGCGAAGCCCTAGATGTTGAGCGTATGGAGAAGATGTTTGCGGAGTCCTATCCTGAAAAGCAGCCGTCAAAGGTCGAAGATGATGACGATGATCAAAGCGATGTGAAAGCAAGAGAATCAATGAAGAACGCCCAAATTGGAGCCGTCAAAAATGCCCATGCTGTTCAGATTGGTATTCTTTCCAGAACCATCTCTTTCGCATGGATTGCTCTTATGCGTGCGATGCGCCGTGTTCAAGGGAAGGGCAAACCGGGAGAGGCGCCTGGATCAAGACAGATTTTTGCAGATGCTCGCAAGAGGGGCCGTATTACCAGTGATGTTTACATTGCCAGTGCCCTCATTGAGTACCATTGCTACAAGGACCCTGCCGCCACCAAGATTTTCGAGCGAGGTGCAAAGCTATTCCCCGAGGATGAGAACTTCGCCCTCGAATATCTCAAGCATTTGATTGATATCAACGATGTCATCAGTAAGTCGACTTGTTGCTGATCTCCTTGAGACGAGAAAACTAACTTTCTTTTCAGACGCGAGAGCAGTGTTTGAAATGACAGTACGGAAATTGGCATCAAATCCCGACAATGTCCACAAGACGAAACCTATATTTGCATTCCTTCATGAGTACGAATCCCGTTACGGTGATCTGATTCAAGTGATCAATCTTGAGAACCGAATGCGCGAACTGTTCCCTGAGGATCCGACCTTGGAACAATTTGCCCACCGTTATTCTACCCCATCATTCGATCCCACTGCTGTGCGACCTATAATCTCCCCATCTCAGGCCCGTCCCAAAGCAGTGTACCCTACTGCAGAACCATCAACGTCACGCCAAGATACACCTCCGAGGTATACGGAAGCACCTGCAACAAATTCTCCAAAGAGGCCACTAGAAGATTTGGATGACGACTTAGGTCGACCACGCAAGTTCATCCGGGCGGAGTCGCCGCTCAAAGCTGTTCAGGGACGGCGGTTAGAGCAACAAAAACGTCCTCAGCAAGTCAACGGTAGTCTTGGATCTCAGTTCAGGCCCCAAGGATCACCTGCACCACTCCCGCGGGAGATAGTCAACCTTCTCAGTGTTATTCCCCCAGCATCTACTTATAACGCCGGCCGTTTCTCACCGGAGAGATTAGTTGAGCTCTTCCGCAGGATTGATATACCAAGTTCCATTGGCCAGGTTCCCCTGCCAAGCCGGAGTCTGGGAGGTGGACAAACTCCGGTTGGGATACAATCGTTTGCTGGTAAGCTTAGTCTATTCTCGATCTTCTAAGTTGGACTCTCGTACTCAGACTGTACTAGGTATATTTCGTCCGTGAGCCTAGTTGTGATTTTGGCTCGAAAATACGGCGCTCTTGCATGGTGCGATATCGACCATCGTTTTTTCTAAGAATACCGGCTTTCTTTCTCTTTGTCTTTTTTTACCTTCCTACGGGCATTTGGTTAGCCAAGCGTGGCTCAGAAGGATATACAGTGTTTTCAATGCTTTCAAGTGCGTGTTTGCATTTTGTGGGACGGCGTTAGATATTCGCTATGGACTTCCTCGACAGCTGTGCTCAAAGCCAGGCGACACTTTCGGATCATTCTTTTTTGATTATAGTGATTATTTGCGTTGGATACATTGCCCATAGTTTGTACATTTGGGACAACAACCTCTGTATGCAAAATCTCGAGAATCACATTTCTTTCTCACAATGTCGTCTCCTAGTTCTTGAGTCGTTGGCGAAGTAGTCTCAGCTATTAAGCTCCCTCCTTGCTCGTTCGTCTCGTCACTACGTATATTCTCTAAAGATGCGTTGCTAGAGGCGTAGTCTTGCGCCAAATAATATCCAATTCTCGTAAGAATGTTCTTTTTGACTCATATTATCCTACCACCTCGAGGCAAGTACTCCATAGCCCCTAATCTGGATTACGTCTCGATGAAGACTTCTACTTTATTTGATTAGCCCTGAAATGAATTGTAGAAGGTGTTACACCTGTTCCATCTACCTGAGACACTCTGAATTGGCGCCCAAAGGAGAAACCTCTCATCTACGGATTACAGATTATTCATTGTCGGTTCTCTGATGTGGATCTAAAACATTGAGATACTCCGTAGATTCTAATATCTATAGTCGAGGTTATATCTATATCCACCTAGTCGTTCTGATTATGCTATCCGGAAAAACCAGTCCAAGCCCTATCCCTCCCCGCAGAAGTCAATTTCCCACATCACCTGCACCGGAAACTAATGACAAAACCACCATAAATATGGCGCATAATATCCAGAGCGCTATCGCTTCTTCCTTGTTTGATAATCATCGACGGGGCTTTGTTTTGCTTTATCAACGCGTCGCAAGTCGTGGGTTTCCTCTTCGGGCCTCAACGCGCTCTTCGCCAGTCCCGCCTTCTCGTTTTGGGTAACCCTCTCGCCCACGCGCCACTCTATTTAAACATCCTCTTCTCCCATCTTCCTCTCCTTTTTTCATCCTCTCATCCTCCATCCATCTCTTTCTCTTCTTCATCTTCCCTTATCCTAAGCTCACTTCTACCAATCGACTCCCATCATCTTTACTTGTTCCTTTGACTCCAGCCCTCCGTTGCTAGGAACCAGAGCCCTGCGTTTCCCAGCAACCTTAAGCGTTCATTTTGGCTCAACAGTAAGCTTCACACCTTTCTCCTCTTTATGTTCCCAGCCCTAATGATCTTCCGTCTCTATCGATACTGTCCGGCTCGCATATTCGTCGAAAGGTGTGTGTTGTGATCGTTCTCGTTGCCTTTTCGCCTCGTGTCTGTGCAATCCTTTATTGTCCTGGTCTCAAACACGTTCCAGTCTTTTGGGAGACTCGTGGAGACGAGAAACTGTTCACGACTATACGGCTCGTTTTCTTTTATTTGCTTGTTGCCCTTGCCAATATCTTCGATGCGTGTGACTCGTATCACTGGTTGTTCCACTCGCTTGATGCACCCTTCCACCTTTCGAGCTCTATAACTAACTGTCAACAGATCTCCTTCGTCTCAATATCAAATTGACTTACTATGTTGACCAACAACCCCCGTCCGGCCTTTGCTGGAGACCCAGCCTTTGACTATCCCAAGCTGGTAACCGATTCTTGTAGGAACGTCGACCTGCCCTTGGTGGCGTTTAACCTAAACCATATGGTAAGTTCGTTTTCTCTTGGAAGTTTGAAAAGAAGAAGACTTGTCATTTTCACTCGCTTTTCCGCTGCATTGCAAGACGACCCTTCATTCGCCTTTTCTCTGTTTTTCTTTTCTTCCTACTTTATTGTCTATGGAATTGTTTGCTTTTGTTTTTTTTTTTTTTCTTCTTTCTTTCCGTCATTAACTATCTCTGTCTCTTTCTTCTCATGACAACTGTCACTGTTTTTTTTTTTTTTTTTTTGTGTTTGGCCTATGCTACTCCATTCCCATTCACCCTGCACTTTATCAAACGGCATTGGTAGACAATTGCCCACGATTCACCAGCTGCAGGCAGGGCTTCCTATCAATGTAGGAAGCCGACATTCATCTTCTTTGTCTTAAGGTGGCTGCAAAATGCTGCCAAACATTCACAACATATCTCTTTCCTGTTGCTCCCTAAACTATTTCAACCCACTCATTCTGCCCCCGATTTCCTTCTTCTTTTCCTCTTCATCACCCATCCTTATCCCAAGCTTAGTATCTCTTACATCCGCACTTACATCCCTTTTCGTATATCTATCTTCCTTTCGCTCTTAATTGCTTTACCCTGCTTTGGACTCCCTCATCATGGAGAGCCAAGACCAAGTCAACACTCTTGGTGATGGTCTTCGCCATCTTCGCATGCGTGATGCTGACGAATTGGTCAAGTATGCGATCCCGACCGAAAATGTTCCTCGCCCAGGCTTCAACAACACCGGCAAAGAGGTTGAGGTCTCGATGAACGCATTCGGAATCACCAAGTACCCTAGTCGGACCGTTTACCAGTACGATGTAAGTCATACCATACATGCTTGTTGAACCCGCGACTCTGTTTCCATTATACTAACAATTATTAGGTCCACATCGGAAATGGCGCCGAGAAGACTGCCGTCATCAAGAAAGTTTGGAACTCGAATGCTCGCAAGAACGCACTTCGCCAGACCATCTTCGATGGGCAGAAGCTTGCGTGGTGCGTATTGGACCTCTCCCTTGCCCACTTCCTTCCGTTGCATCTATTGAATTATCACTAAATGTCGCAGGTCCATGACCAATTACCGTGACGGGTTGAACGTTGAAGTCGACCTGGACAGCGAGCAGGGCCGTCCGGCTGGCAAGACACCCAACCGCTTCCGTCTTGTCGTTCGTCCTACGAAGACGGTCAATCTTGCTATTCTGAAGGCTTGGCTTGATGGCACGATTTCCATGCAAGAATCTGTTTTGGAAGCTTTGAGTAAGTTATCCTTCCTGCCACTAGAGATTTGGAATGTCCACTAACAGCCGGCAGACTTCCTTGACCATGTGCTTCGTGAATACCCTAGTCAGAAGTTCCTGGCTATTAAAAGGTCCTTCTTCAATGAGAACGGAGAGAACCAGGACTTGGGAAATGGCGTTCTCGCTTTCAAGGGCGTTTACCAAGCCATTCGACCTGCCATTGTAGGCTCTCTTGCTTCTCACCTTCGTATCTCGTGCTAACCCCATCCCCTAGCATCGCGGACTCGTCGTAAACGTAGACGTTTCGAACACCTGCTTCTGGGCCCGTACTTCCTTTATGGGAGCTGCCATGGCCGTTCTCGACGCTCGTGACAGGCAGCACTTGATCCATCTCTTAAAACCCATCGATGATGGTCACGGCGGAAAGACTGAGTCGAATGGTTTCTACGAAATCCATCGCCGCCTCAAGAAGCTTCAGGTCCAGCCGCACTACCGTGGCTGCCCCGTCCTGGGCACCAACTTCATCGTCAAGGGCTTGATCAACGGCAACGCTCGTCAGTACACCATCGACTTGGTCGACAAAGCCACTGGCAAAAAGGAGACGATCAACATCGAGACATACTTCAAGCGTAAGTACAACCTGGCTCTGGACTATTGGGAGCTCCCTATGGTTGAGATGACCAAGAAAGGTGTCGTCTATCCCATGGAAGTCTTGACTATCCATGGTCTCCACAAATACCCCTGGAAGCTCAACGAGTACCAGACTTCGCATATGATCAAATATGCCGCCTCTCGTCCGGCCGACCGTCTTAACTCTGTTCAAAAGTCCAAGAAGATGCTCGACCACGCCAATGATCCGGTTCTCCAAAGCTTTGGCCTCCAGATCGACAACAGCATGATCCGGACCAAAGCTCGTTTGCTTCCAAACCCCGAGATCCAATTTGGTGGTAACCAGCGTCACAACCCAGGTACCAACGGTCGCTGGGATCTTCGTGGAAAGAAGTTCTACCAACCCAACCGAAAGCCCCTCGAGGCCTGGGGAGTTGGCTACTTCGTTGGCAAGCGAAACGCTGTCAACCGTACTCAGGTTGAGAGCTTCTGTGATTCGTTCATCAAGTTGTACACGGGCCACGGTGGCAGTGTTCCCAAGCGTCCGAATATCGTGGAACTGAAGGAAGACATTGGCGAAGCGGTCAAACGTCTTTACAACACGACCGGTGTCAAGTTCCAGAAGGACCCCCAGCTTCTTGTGATCATCGTTCCCGACAAGAACTCTTTCACATACGCGCGAATCAAGAAGTCCTGCGACTGTCGTTGGGGTGTTCCTTCTCAAGTTTTGCAGGCGGGCCATGTCGCGAAAGGCAACCCTCAGTACGTTTCCAACGTACTCATGAAGGTCAACGCCAAACTCGGAGGCACAACGTCGCGCGCCATTCCCAAGGTTCCCGAAGCTGGCCTTCGGCCTCGTTCGATGATCATTGGCGCCGACGTCACTCATCCTACTCTTGGTGTTTGGTCACCATCAATGGCGGCTATGGCAGTTTGCATGGACACGTTCGGTGGTCGCTACTGGGGCGCGTGCGAGACCAACGGTGAACGAAACGAGATGATTGCTCGTTCCAACATTGAAGTCATGTTGACTCCTCTTGTTCGCGAATGGATGGCTACTGTCGGAGGCGGACGGGCTCCGGAGCACGTCTATTATTTTCGTGACGGTGTCTCGACTGGTCAATTTGACCAAGTTCTTCAACAGGAGGTCTTTGACATGAAGTCTATCTTCATGAAGTTGACTCAAGACCAGTGGAAAGGAAAGTTCACCGTCGTTGTGGCAAACAAGAGACACCACCTGAGGGCTTTCCCCAAACCTGGCGACCGAAACACCTCTGACAAAAACGGGAACCCTCTGCCAGGTATCTTGGTCGAGAGAGATGTGACGAGCCCTCACGACTGGGATTTCCTTTTGTACTCGCACATTGCTCTTCAAGGAACATCTCGCCCTGTTCACTACCATGTGATTCTCGACCAGATCAAGCATCGCCCACAAGAGCTCGAGAACATGATCTACGATCATTGTTACCAATACATGAGATCGACAACGTCTATTTCGCTGTGTAATACCACTTGTCTTCCTATGTTTTATTATATCGTTGCTAACTTCTGGATAGTCCCGGCGGTCTACTACGCCCATCTGATTGCGACTCGGGCTCGCCACCACGAGGATGTCCCTGCTAGCTCTGGCCCCCAGAGCGGTCCTGAAGTGAAGATGACCAACCCGAAGCCTGCAAATCGACCTGTGGACCCTAGGCTTTTGCCTATTCACGGAACTTCGAACAGACTTCCCTTCGGCATGTGGTTCGTCTAGAATCGACTGGAGAGTCGTTCCTCCTTCTCAACTCTGGAAATATCGGTGTTTCTATTATATCTTGACTTGGATGGGGTTCTCGGGTCTGCGATGGCCGGATTGATCAGAACCGGCTGGCCCTTGTGGGACGGATGGATCTGAACGAGACAGCTGTTGCGGACTAGGATACTAGTCGACTTTGATAGTTACTCAGCGCCTTCTACTGAGCAATATTAACATTATTTATTCATTTTTGTCATCTTGTCTGTTCCGTAGTATCCTAACAGATCACACTGAGGCTAAGTCCGCAGTAAGTTAAAGAGCCGAGGAGAAGCGACACTGCAGTAGTAACAGCCTGCTCCAAATTTCTTTTTTCTCTCAATCTTCCCCTTGTTTGCTGCATGCATGGAATTAAGTACATGTCGAAAAAGACAACCAGATGATGGATCGCAATGAAGAGCGAGAAATGACTAAGGAGGGCCTTATTTGCTAACTAATACAGAACCGCCAATCTCGCATTCCCAGTATATGAAACAACGAATTACGAAAAGAAATTAAAAAAAAAAAAAAAAGCTTCTCATGTTATTCTGCCAAAACCAACACATGACGTCCGGACCGATTTTAAGTGAACCGACAAGCCCCAGCCAAACGAATGACCCATGTTTGTTTGCTTGTCTCCAAGCGCGGATTTAATAAAGCAAACAGAGCCTCATCAACGGAATCCGGAACTTGAAGTAAGGCGGCAAATAGAATCAAGTGGGACAACATGCAAAGGCATCGAATTGATAGATCGATGGGTGGAATTAATGCAGGTGTAAGTTACTCCGCAGAGAACGGCCGATCAACCAACCCAGGTGATCGTTCCGTAAGCTGCGACTTCTTTAGAGATTATACAGCTCAACTGCGAAGGAAAAGAAAATAGAAGAGAACCATAGGATGAAAAGACGCGCGTAAAAGAGAATGAGCGATTTGATGCGAAAAAAAGGTTGAGTAAAATAGAAGGTTGCAAAGAAGAAAGAAAAAGAAAAACAAGTGAGAGTAAAAAAAGATACTGTACACTAAACGCAAAAGTAAACGTCTGTAAAGGCTCCGTAGAATAGCACCAATCTCTCCTTAAAATCCACAAGAACGTCCTGAAAAGATACAATGACCATAATCATACATCATGATGCATCGCCCGCAATCCCATTAGTTAGAGGCACAGCACCATCACCGGTCTTGTTCGCCTGCTCATCAAGCTCACCAGCGCCATCAGACGTGGCCGAATTGTCCATTCCATTCTTCGCACCCCCAAAGTCACCGAACGAAGAAGCCGCGGCGTCTTCTTCTCCATTTGCATCATTGGTTTTCGCATTAGAGTCAGGCTTTGTGCCATCAATGCTGCCGCTATTTTCGTCCTCCAGAATACCCATACCCGCACCACTATTCTTCTTGATCTTCTTCTTGTTAGGCTCTGACATGCCAGATTTGGAACCGAATGAAGCACCTGGCGGCACCGGTCGCTTGCTTGGACTCAAGGTAGGTCCTCCAATGTGAGACGGGGGTGCGATCTTGCCAGATGCTGGAAGACGAGGTCGAGTGGCCGTTGGCCGCTGTTTTGGTGGTAGCTCGAGGTCTTCGACGAGGGGTTCGTTGTTGCGCGCCTCCAACTTGTTCCTGAAGAATTCTTGCACAAGCCCAATTTGTGATGACAGTGACTCGGTCGTAATGCGTGGGTATTGTGGTGGAGGGGGGAAGGTGTTTATAACTTGCGTGGAGCTAGTGTTCTGGGACTGCACGGCACTGATCCTGTTCTGCAGGAGATGGAACGGAACACTCAACGTAGCAAGACCAAATTCCTTATCCAATCCGAGTTCCTTGAAGCCAAAGAAATCTTCATCGATATCTTCAGCAAAGTCACCACTGGCAAATTGGTCACTTCCGTCCGCAAAGGCACGAGAGCCATCTTCACCACCGTCGGCGAGAGCGGGCCGCAGAAGTTCAGAAAGCAAGGACTTCATGCGATCATGGACAGTTGCAAGCTTCGTTCCAAGTCGTTCCACATCATCCTTGATATAGGACTCGAGTGATTCGATGTCAATACCGACAGAGGAAAGTGTGTGGAGAACAATCTCTGGCTCCGTGTACGGCCGCTTCCATTGAGAGTTCTGGGTTGTACTCTCAGGCGAATCGCTAGCAGGCACTTTAGGGACCTCCATGTAGGACTTGAGGGTTTCGCCGATCTTCTGGAAGAAGTCTGATGCGACATCCGTGACGGCCTCAAGTGCCGTAGGCTGATATTCTTCGAAGCCAGCATGGTAGAACAATTTGGCGACAGAGCGCTGGAGTGCTGACTTGCAAACCCAAGGAGAAGTCACAGGACCTTGATCGTTCATCACGTGAGATGGGATATCTTGTTCGCTGAATGGTTCCGGATTATACTTCTGGAACTGGTTTTGGTACATCTACTGTGTGTTAGAGGTTTCCGATAAGAAGGCATAACAAAGTAACATACCTGAGATTGCAATTGCATCTGCTTTACTATACCAATCTTCGAGCATATTTTCCGCGTTTCTTGCATCTGTCGCATGTTCGCGTCAAACTTATGAGTAAGTTTACTCTCCGGTTGAGTAAATGAACCCTTGGGCAAGATCCACAAGAACTCTTCTGACGCATCAACGATATTTCCATCGGAATCTTCTCTCCAGAGTATCTGGTCAGGTAGGTCGGGAATGCCGGACATGACATCGTAGTAATCGGGAATCACTTTATCTTCTTCCACTTCAATGCCTTCGGCGAGAGTCTTGCCGGTTGCATCAGACTCCATCCCTTGTGAAGAAGATTCGCGCGCATTCTCGCCATCAGGATGGCTCTGCGTCTGGCTGCGCAACCATCTTCTCATGCCAGCTTTAGTTCTGAGCAAGGCCGGTTCGTCGGAATTGAGTTTGTCGCCTTTGAACAGACGGTGTCGTTCTGCCGCAATAATGGCTCTATCCTTTTTCGTGACTTGCTTCCAGACCTTGTACTCTGGATCTTCCATGTCCACACCTGGTGCGGAGAAGGCACTTAATGCTGCGTTGGAGGTCACCATGCCGTCGATCTCCATGGAATCGTCTTGACTTGCTGGCATGCCAGCCCCGAGACCAGCAGGGTCTGGTGTCTGATTACTCGGTGGTGGTGTTCCAAATCCATTCTGCGTGCCTTCTGTATCGACGTGAGAGTCCGCACGTACAGGCGGCGGCGGCTGTGAGGATGTGGCACCAGGCGGCTCAGAACCACTGGGAGTATTCCTAGCAGGAGCAGCTCCCTTCTTAGCAGCCGACTTGCCAGGGGCTTTTCTGCCTCTGGAGGACATGATAGGTTCATCATCACTTTCTTCCGCGCCGTCGAGGTCCGCCATTTGAAGTCTGCGTTCCTCCGCCTCGACCTCTGCACGGTCCCTAATGACGATATCGGGGATGAGAGGAACAACCTTCTCCGTCTCTTTCTTCATGTACATGGCATGCTTGCGCAGGAAGTGTTCGGGGTTCGTGTTGTATTTGAAGCAATTGGCCCAAATCAGGTTCAGATCGTCCACGAATTCTTGCTTGGATTTGTATTGCAACGCCTTCAGCTTCTTGGTCATTGTTCCCAGATCCATTGGTTGTTTGATGACTATCGCGCCGGGATTAGCATGACCGCAAGTTAGGTAAAGAGAACCAGGGAAGTTTGCTTACTGTTGTAGTAGTCAGGCGCATCGCGCTTATTGACACGGGTCAAGAACGCAGTAGAATGTTCAGTCATAGCTTTGAGTTCACTGAGAACCTTTTCCGCTGCTTCGTAGAGCTCCTCCTGACCGACCTTATCCTCACTGGCCCATTTGCTTCGATTCTTGCGTACCTCGCTCATCAAGCTGCGGAGTTCCGCGTCCGATGCTTGAACCATTGTGCGCTTCATGTCGATTCGTGCGATCAAGTTCTTCAGGGTCAAGCTGGAAGCACCCAGGTTCGCGCTACTTAGCGAACCGTAACCGCTCTGAGTCGAGTTCACGCTGTCATTGCCAGCATTGGCTTGCCCAGACATCTCCGCCTCAACTTGTCGCTCCGATTCCTCCAGTCGCTGTTGATCCAGCATCGCATCGCGATCATTTTCCAGCGTGTAGAAAAGTGTATGAAAGCTCCGCTTCGCAGCCTCCTCGGTGGCTCTCTTATCCTCCTCCAGCTTCTTCCGGATTTCCTCGAGCGTCTCCTTTTTCACTTCCTTCGAGCAATCGCCACCAGTAGACGTCGCGACACTAGCACGATGGCCCGGCGACGGGGTACCACCAAGATCCTGGGATGACGGCGCTGCAAGAAACGACATATGCTTCACCGGCGATTGAGCGGGCTCAGCAGCAGGAGGCTCCTCCGCTTCTTCGTCCTCGTCGTAGTCATCATAGTCATCATCGTCCAACTTCCTCGCGGGCTTCTTCGGCGGCGGCGGCGGCGGAGGCGCGTCCGGTTCGTCAGTGCGTAAGGTCTTAGTCTCGGGATCGCCAGCATCCGTGACAGGCAGTGCAGCATCGCCCACATCTTCCTCAACATTTTGATCCCTAGCAAACAAAGAGCCGATTTTCGCCTCGCTGCGTTTATACAGGTCTTTGAAAATGGATATGCGCGGATCCTCCTCGACAGCGATATCTGTCTCCGATATCGAATTGCCCGCGTGAGACCCGTCGGCCGCAAAGGAACCGCGCACGAGAGGCGTTCGCGGACCGGAAACGGATTTCGGATAGCCATTGGCAAGCTTCGAGTCATTAGAATCATCGGGAGGACGTAGGATTCCTGGCGGAAGCCAGGCGTGGTGGTTGTGGCCGAGCGACATGCTCGCTCCAAAACCCCGATTCTGGGGCGGGCGAGGGGGCTCGAATCTCCACGGTTAGAATCAAGTTCGCAGAGAGCGCAACAGGAGAGTTTTAGGTGTAGAAATTGACATAGAGAAAAAGCTTAGATCATAGGGGTTCGAATGCAGATAATTCCTGGCCTAAAAATGATGGCGTTGGTGGGAAAGGGGGATGGAGAAGATGGGCGCTGCTGTAGGAGGTTCTCTGCGCGGATGAAGTGAAGTCGTGACGGCGGAAGGCCGCCGCAGTTTCAGACCAACCGCGCAGTTCGCATCCGTCGAGA
Source organism: Aspergillus intermedius (assembly GCA_039880815.1). Classification (NCBI taxonomy): domain Eukaryota; kingdom Fungi; phylum Ascomycota; class Eurotiomycetes; order Eurotiales; family Aspergillaceae; genus Aspergillus; species Aspergillus intermedius. The sequence continues at coordinate 468,872 of JBDODA010000007.1, read as the reverse complement.
CGAGGTAGCAGTCAGCTTATGGACAGTAGAATAGTTGAAATATAACAAAATGAAGATATTCAGGCTGTAAATCTACAGAATACAGAGCGATTCCTGCAACCACTACATCTGTCCCCACCAATCAATCATTCCCTACTATTCACAGCACATGACCCGAAGGCATCACTATCGTCACCATCGTCGGCTGTCTTGACCAGCCTTCTCCAACTCCAAAACAACGACCCATTGCATCGCGCACTCACAATTTCACAATGCGGATCCGCTACTCCTTCGCGGGTAAGCACCCTCTACCCTAGACCACATCATACCCCATCAGAAACAAGAACTAAAGTAAATACAGGCGTCTTCATCGTCCTCGTCCTAGTCGCAGCCTACGCCGGCCTCCTCCCCCACAGCACCTCGTCACCCATCCCCCCAAACCTGCAACCAAACGACAAGTTCCTGCATCTAATAACATTCTTCGTCCTCTCCTTAAATTTCTACTGGATCTTCGACACCTCGCGCCGCCGCGCCCTGCACCTGACCCTCCTCATCTGCACACTGGCTCTCGGCGTCGGCTCCGAGATCCTGCAGGGCCTCCTCCCCAACGACCGGCCCTTCGACCCCTTCGATCTCCTTGCGAATCTTGTTGGTAGTCTTGGTGCGGTTGGTCTGTGCGGATGGTATCATCGGCGGATGCTGGAGAGAAGGCGGAAGGCGAGATATGGAGCGCTAGCGGATGATGAGGGTGCTGGGGATGATGTGGAGTTGGGTGGTATGGGCCATGGCCGTGATGAGGAGAGCGGACTAGGGCCGCAGGAGAATGGGGTTATGTCGTTGGAGCAGGAGGTGGACAATTGGGATGAGAATGCGGTTGATCGTTGGGATGAGGAGGATGGGCTTGATGAGCATGGTAACGGTGCTCGTGATCAGAAGGCCGGTGGTGCTGGGGCCACAGCTGGAATTGACGAGGGGAAGAAGCGGAGTGATTGATTTGAATCGTTTTGCTTCTGGTGATTTTTGGGTCTTTTGAGTGAGTCCTAAAAGCAAGAAGAGAACTAAAGGGTCTCTTCAACTTACGAGCGATCTGATTCTGTGTCATGTATTATGCCGTCCTCATTGTTTTACTGTTGATTGAGCATTTCCTGGACCTTTGGGCTCTGTAATCATGTCTACTACGCCATACGACTGCACTCTTTTTCGTTACTAGCGTTGTATCTTGTCGTGTATGCTTCTCTGTGATATATATTGTGCGTATGTCCAATCTCCCTGAGTTCAAACACGAATATCCAATGTCATGATGAATAGACAAGAGTTCAATATCATATTCGTCTAAAATCGCATTATGTGTAACAGATGGTCATCATTGCTCATGACCAGTTCAAGATCTGCTAATTTACACCAATTCTAATGTTAGGATATGGGAGGCCCGGGGGCGGAAACAGGGCCAAACAGTAGTACAGTGGCAAAGAAACAAAGGCATTGATGAGGGAAACAATGATTCAAGGTTGGCCATAGCGAATTGAGGAATAATGTGTTTGCCGTGGGTGCACTAATGGGATTAGAAAAGGGAAACAGAGAATAAGGGTATACAGTAAATCAGGTATTATAGTGTAACATGCGATGCAATGGTATAGCAGAGTCAAAACATAACAATGCAAGTCAGAAAATCATGGTCAGTCATAAACAAGGAGCCAACAAGCGCATGTATCAAACGAAATAAAATGCCAGGAAAACCATAGGGTGGAACAAAATATAAGATGGTAGATAGTATAATATCAAGCGCACAGGCAGGTTATTCATCTGAGACTTCAGACCAGCTCCTGTGGGAGGTTGAAGGGTGATCCGTAGATGCCTGCAAATCAGATTTGTTGGATAACTTGGGCATCTTCGGGGACCTCTCATCCCCTGTGCTCTTTGGAGATCCGGTGGTCTTGCCGAGTTTTATACTGACCTGCTCTCGCAGGACTTCGTATAGGAACTGCAGCTGCAATGGATTGATCACCATCATCATTCTCTGCTCTCGCAACCGATCAACAGTCTCATAGACAGGGTCCTCCTCCGGATCAGTTCCATTTAACAATTGTCCAGAGTCAAGTTCTTTGAGAAGGTGATCAAGTGCAATGAAAGTGCCAGTTCGCCCAACACCAGCACTACAGTGGACCACGCGCGGATTATTCGGGCTGCATTTGGAGGCCGATAAATCAAACAATTTAAGAAGAGCCGCACGGTCTTCGCCTTCAGGTTTGGTATGGTCGGGCCAGCCTGCAAAAAGGAAGTGCCAGACAATCTTGGATTCCGAGCCGAGTTTCAGTTCAAGTTTGCGGATCTCAGAGCGACATTTTTCGTCGAAAGTGGTTTCCAATAGGGTAATCTCGCCTAATATATTAGCATCCTCCTTGTCATGTTCTTCGTCGATGACAAAGGGATCGTCCTCGTCCACCTCAATAAGCATCGTCGGATCTTCAAGGTCGAGAGGGAAATACTGTCCGCATTTCTCTTTGCCTAACTCGAACGTCTGCGTGAGCATGATGATGACGGCAACCTCGCGGCTTTCATGGAAGACCATATGCCAGAAGTGGGCGAAATGTCCCTCTTTCGGACCCTATGAGGAACGAATTCATTAAACAAATTCCCTCGAAAACCTGGGAGACACAAATGTATAATACTAACCTGGCTTGCGATGTATCGTCTCTCTGCTAGGGTAACAGTATCCTCCAACACGATTGGCGACGCATTGGTATAATCGCAGGCACCTTCCGGTACTCGGAGGCGAATTCGAGAGTTTGCCCATGCTTGAACATTGGCATATCGATTCCTTGATTTGACTTCAAAGTCTTCATCAAGAGCCCAGCGATGTGATGGATCGTTAGAGATTCTTCCTTCATGCATACGAACGCTCTCCATCCAACAAAGGTCCTCAAACTTGCGATAGATGTCTAGATACAACAAACAACAATTAGTCCCTAGTGTTACCAGCACAAAAGCGGATTTAGAACTAACCAAACACTGACTGACGGAGGAACGGTGGTAGATCCTCATCATAGCCTTCTTCTAGCTCGGGATTATCCAGATCCTCTTCGTCCAAAACATCGAGTCCGTCGTCATCGTCCTCCGGATGGCCCCGCTTGGTAGCCACGTTTGTATCAATTTTGATCGTGGGATGCGCCATTTTGGCCGCAGCGATCCTTCGGAAGGTACGGACCTTGCCTAGGACGCCGCGCGCCTTGCTGGAAACGCGCTTCCTGGCTGACCCAAGTTTGCGCGGACTGTCGCCTGGGCTGACAATGTCCGATGTTGGCGAGTGGGGAAAGTTTTGCGCGGATGCTCCTGTCTCAATCTGGACACCGTAGGATGTGTTGCCACCGAGGAAGGGCTGTGGTGAGGTTATCTGTAGCGCAGACAGATCGGGACAGCTGTTGGAGCTGCCCCTCGCTCGTTGCTTGGCCAGTTTTTGAGATCTCGCGAAACTAGGAAGACGGCGTGTGGGAGGAAGCAAGGGCACTGTCGTCGCGTGCAGGATAGCCGAGCGTGTATGGCGTAAATTCCGGAAAGGCCTGCACGGTACCCGGAAGGAATTGAGGAGAAGGGTCCGGTAAGATGCGAAAATGCCCAGATAATGCAGGAACCAAAGGAACGAAACGGAAAAGGATGAAAGGTTATCGCGTCGGCGGGAAGAGGAAAGTCTGAATGCGAGACAATAAATAAATGATAGAAGGAGGGAAAAAATAAAAAAGGAAGCCCCTCGTCGTAGAATCTCCCCCGCACGAACAGGGAAGGTAGTCTAGTCTTCAGCCCAAACGGGGATGAGACAAAGAAAAAGAAAAGCAATGCAAAAGAGACAAAGCAAACATTTAACAAAACGAATTAAGAGCCCCCAATGGGACAATTAATCGGTGCAAGCAAACAAGGAATAAGTATGGCGAGGATGCAACCGGAAACACCGCGACGAAAGCAGAGCAGCGACTCTGATGTAATGAGACGACAGGGATGTTGAGATAGCGCAGTTCGGAAGTATACAAGGGGAAAAAAGCAACAAAGTTCCGGAATTGGGGGACTGCTGAAGGATTCAAGAAGTTCGGAAGAAGAATGGAAGACGCGCTAGAAAATTCCCCTCGGCTAATCGCGCTATTTAGTTCTACTCTGATGCAGTTTCATTATTACTCTGACCTCTCTCTCTCTCTCTTTTTCAAAACAACCCCCTTATTTTCTGCCCTTCATTATTTTGCATTTTGGAGGCGTGGTTTCGTGACCGTGGGGCGGAGATGTAGATGCAGCTTATCATTGGTAGACTTTTCCTCAGCGGCAAAAAAATGCTTACCTCCATCACCGCTTTTTTCCCCTTCCCCCCCTCTCTCTCTCATCTCTCTTTTCCTGCCCAACCTCATTTTCGTCACTCGAAAGATACCAGCTGCTATCAGAATCAACATAGAACTCGATGTAGCTTCTTGTCAAGATGGGTTTCCATTGGTTCTGGCTTCGGACCGTCGAGGTGCGTTGACAGTTCGCCGCCCAGAAAGTCTCATGTGACTGACGGTTTCCTCCGAACAGGCCTGGCTTACTGCCAGGGTATGTCCTAGTACTTTACTGTTCTGGTTGGTTGAGGTGTGAACTGACTTTGATACCCGATCCGAAGCTGCTGGCCAGCCCGTCGTTTCACCGGATGGTTGGAAGAGTCCATCAGAAGGTGCAGCACGTTCGTCATGGTGTACCTCCCGAAGAGATGGGAGGTACCAAGATTGACAAGAATAGTATAACTCAATTGTCTTGAGGATGTTGGGCTGTTCGTTGTGCTTGAGACTGACCTGTGCGCTTGCTAGATGATGGCCTTCAGCGTTTCGCTCGATATTTCAAGGAAGAGATTAAGGATCAGTTCAAGGGCAAACCGTCGAACAAGCCGTGACCGTTATGCTGTCCATTTCAACGACGTTATGCTATGATACCCAACAATACTCGATCCATTATTTTCCAATTTCGCTCCGTACTGTACATTAGGCACACCGGATAAAGATTGGGTTGCATCTCATTTGCACCGTGGGCTGCATCCCTCATTCCATCCGAAGAAGAAACGTCAACAGCTCCACCGCTTTGCTCAGCTTCTTATGGTTTAGCTGGGCTTTGAAATTGGAAGCGTACATATATAGTCTAATCAATTCTTTTTTAAGAAAAAAAATAAAAAAATTGCTGTGACGTCTTGTCCAAATCTCAAATATGAGCCATACTGAGAACCATCATATACAATAGTGCTACGGGTACTCCGTACTCCTGCTTATTGATATGTGGGACTGTCTATTGCGTGCTATTAAAGATTCGATAGCGGTATTTAAGATGGAACATATATATATTACTCAGCATTCTGGCTGCGCTTGGGGGGTTTGGGTGCAGAGTGCAGAGTGCGTACTGTGTACCCCTGGCAGAGATCAGTGTACGTACTCCGTGCATGTCTTATCTAGCATTCCAATCGACAGCTGAACGTGAAGACGCACTCTGCAGACAATTACTCAACCCTGCAGAAGCATTGTGGAGCGCCCAACGGTTTCTTATCACTATGGGGCAGGGAATTCGCTGTACTCCGGTAAAAGGATTCTTAGTCCGTACGTGTACCTGAATCACAGCTCTCGGCAGAAATCTCCATAGGCAGGGCTGCTTATCAGGTGACCCAGTCACACAACAGAAACCGCTGAAACTGACGCATTGATAGGCGAGGCATCGGAAATCGGCTCAATTATTAGTCTTTGTGTTGTGTTATATTCCGAATTGAGGCCGATGTGGATATCCGAAATATACACAAAAAGAACATGACGAACCAGGGGTCGGCAAGCCATGGGACTGTGGGCTCTGGCGCTGGTTCTGCTTTTTTCTTGCAATAATAGATCAGGGTACAATGAATACTACCTGAACACTCCTACCTAAGTTTTAAGACAATCAAAAGAAGACAGTTTAGCAGTTGCAAATCCTCAATAGTGGCGACTATTTTTAACCCACTATCTCTGTCAGTCTCCCGTAGTTTATTCCCAGATAGGAAAAATGTCGAGTTAGTGGCCCGGAGATAGAGTACGCCGAGGTAACAAAAATACAGGATTTACCCGTAAGCCAGGTAAGATATCCGGTCTATCCTGAAATTTCCGTAATGCCAATGACCGGTTAGAAGCGCCGGGTTGGGACCATTTCAGCCAATAACCACGCGCAGTATATGTACGCCCCACCAGGATAACCCCGAATCATGGCTGGGATTGGCCGGCGTAAGTCTGGAATGTCTCAAGTGGTGAGAAATGATTGGCTTCCGGGGTAGCATTAATGGCCAGACTAAGATGGCGCTCCGAGGACCCACCGGCCCAAGATGGTCTAGCCTGTTCGGATCGTTTCTTTTTGCCTCGTATCGCTAAATAAAAGAGGAAAAAGAAAAATGGAGGGCCCCTCGCTCTGCATCATTCATTATTATTAGCATTACTGAGCACTATTCATTCTTTTCTCTTGAACACTGACTGACTCTTTAGCCGCTCTCGTGGTTTCACTCGCTTCTCTCTCTCCCTCTTTTCTCTCTTTCTCTTCCCTTTCACTGCACTATCAACTCTTCCAACCCTAGGAAATCCTCACTTTTTCCGTGGCTGATTTCCTTGACTGTCATTCGCTCATCCCTTGGTACAGCTGGTGATACGAACAAAGAACCCTGGACAACGTAATTCCTCATACACGCCCAGGGCCGCCCGATTCTTCCCTCGCACTCTCACCCTCGCACTCTCACCCTCGCATCTCTTATCATCTTCCACTTAGTTCATTAACAACTACTCGCCATCATGCGTCTTGCTAGTCTCTCGTTCTTGCTATACTCCCTGTCCCTCGTGGCTGTCACTTCGGGACAGAGTGCTGTCGTCTCCGATATTAGTGACCTCGTGACGTCTGAAAGCTCAGCTCCCTCTGCTACATCCACGCCGGAGTCTACCTCGGAGACCTCATCGTCTTCTTCGTCCTCCGAATCGGAGACTCCTAGCACCACCTCAGAAGAATCTACTTCGACCTCGTCTACTTCGGAATCACAAACCACTCCCACATCAACTTCTTCCTCGTCTAGTTCGGATACCACGACTACCGATGGACCATCCTCGACCTCTGCTACCACTACTAGCGATGCCACTACTACGGCCCCCACGAGAACGGGCGCGACCACCACCTCGAAACCCAGCACTACCTCCCAGGTGGTAGTGGTTACGACCGTCCAGACCATCAGTGGTACTCCCGTCCCCACGACCATGAGTTCTACCTCTGTCAACACCAACGCTGCCGGCGAGGCCACGAGTGCTCCGGGTCTCAATGAAGATTCCAGCTCCGATTCGGATGGTGGTCTTTCTGAATCGAACAAGAAAGTCGTCATCGGTGTTGTCGTCGGTGTTGGTGGTGCCATCGTAATCGGTGTTATCGGGTTGGTCTTCTGGCGCCTCCGCTCCAAGAAGAACCGCGGCGATTCTGATGAAGCTGCTGATCTCATGAGCGGCACCCCGGTCGGTGCTGGTGCTCGCGAGAAGGCACCTAGCCCTGGTGCTGGTGGCACTCCGTTCAGATCCACCTTGGACCAGTACCACAACCCTGGTCCCGTCAACGCGGCATCGAACTTCTAAGCTGCTGGCACTAGATCCTCGTTCTCGCAAAGAAAACGACATTACTTCTGAAGGTGTACATTCTCAACGATCCTTACGCAATTTGGTATTGGCGCTTGTGGGTGGTTGAACTTATCTACATGTTGCTATACGAGCTGCATCTGCTTTTTGTTTCGCATAATAGACAAACTCCACGCTCCTTCGACGATTACGCACCTTTCCTTTTTGTCCCAGCGATACTTGTTTGAGAGCATTTTCCTTTCCTTTGATTCCCCCCTGCGTTTCGTTTGAATCTGGCATTTGATTCCGCTGGGAAATTGTTAAATATGGTATTTCTGTCTTATACTTATTTTTATTTCTCTTCTTTCTACTGGTCTATAGGATGGACCAGAAAAGTAAAGTTATCTTCTATGTATCTATTGCATTTAATTAGTGACAGGAAATACACATTTCGCTCATATATAATAGTGTTCATCCAGAGTGCGTAGCCGCTGATCTGAAACAACCCTAATCTTGACCTGACGTGTCGGGTAGCGTAACCAACAAATTGGTTGTTCGAGGTCGATCCTAATTCAACATTTCCAATTTTTCTAACATACAAGGTTCGAATTGTGATTGAGCGCAGTGCTTGATTGGCGAGGAGAGCGCGCGAGAGTATTCCGAACATGGATCCATTCTACAGAGTGGCATCTAGACTATCCCTCTGCCCCATAATATTCGCCACAGGGATACATACTCCGTAGGATACTATTTCGAATTTCATTTTGACTCTGCAAAAACCATCAATGTCAAATGATCTAGATAAGATTGCCTGAGGAATGTAACCTTCCCAGAACCGCCTAGCGCGTCGCGTGACTCCGCGTCTCGGGTCGTGTCAGAATCCGATCCCCCATTCCCAACCACATCATTATCGGCGTTTGGCACTTGGTATCCGTGAGGCTGGGGTTCTCTTTATGGAGTAGTATATGTATGTCTATCTACACTATTTCCTTGTTTCTGAGCGATCGTGTTGCTAAATATTCTTTACAGCCAAGACTGTTGTTTATTGCTTTTGACTTGACCGACTACACGGACCGTGCAGTTACGGAATACAGACGCCAAGACACGACCATGTTCGCAACGCTGCCATCACCACAACCCCAACTTTCGTTTACTCCGTGTACACCTCGCTATCACAATCACACTCCCGCGCGTTCATCGCCGTTATCACCATCGTCAAATAGAAAGATGTCTTCGTCACATCCACAATTCTTCCAATTCGCCACACAACACCACCAACATCAGTCCTCACCACCACCAACCCCCCAATCGCACTTCCAATTCCAGTTTCAAACCCAACAAACCACCCCTCTCACTCCTCCAGCCTCCAATACAAAGCAATCAACCTACGCCCACCGCTACACCACTCAAACCGCATACCCTCTCTCATCAATCCGCCGCACAACAGGCACCTCCCCCGCCGCGCGCGCCCAACGGCGCAACCTCTTCCTGAACAAGATCAAAGAAGATCGCGATGCTGGACGGTTCGAGGCGCGTGGTGAGCAGCTGGTGCTTATGGAGGATGTGAAGGAGGAGAGGCAGTGGAGGGAGTCGATGGGCAGGAGAGCGGAGAGGATTATGAAGGGGTTTGGGATTGATGGGGATGTTGATGTAGATGGGGAAGGGGATCTTGGGCTAACCGAGGGTATGATTTCTTTTCCTGTGTGTTTGTTGATAGATGGATGGAAGGCTAACTTGACTAGATGAAACTGCGCAGCTGGATGAGTTTTTGTCGCAGGAGCAGGAGCAGGAAATGGCGGAAATGGAGCTGTTGCATTCGTTGGAACAGGAGCAGGAGCAGCAACAGCAACAGCAAAGACAATGGCAGCAGAACGGGGAGACGAACTCGTTCAGCGATGAGGAATATGACGACATCTTCATGGAACTCCCTGATCCAGCCTCGCAAGATCAGGGGATGGACATGTCGAGTGGATAAGCTCCCTGATCTCCACCGATATTGCATAAACGGGCGTTAGTGGCTTGGGTACATTGGATTTGGATAGGATAATAAGTGATGTAAATAGGGTATCGACCGGTGTATATGTATATGTACAGATATGCCAAGAAATGATATTTAATGGATTGTCACGATATGACAGATGTCACATCATACTCCAGATATGCAGAATGCAGAATTATTGCGGAACACAGTCTGGGGGAACCGCTCCCTGTCCGCCAGCGCCGCTCATGTCTCCAAGGGGATTGGGGATGAGTTCGTCGGGTGGATTTCCTGCGTTTTGCATCTGTAAGAAGTTAGCATACTATCTCCTCCGCCGACCAAGAAAACGTACCTCCTGCATCCTTTCCCAAACCCACTCCCTACACTTCGGATCCTCATCCGAATACCCTGGCTCCTCAAACTTCGCAACCACATCCTTGACGATCGTCGTCTGCGTCTGATATCGCTTGACATCTTCGTCGTTGAGTTCTCCCTTGCCCTTCTTCTCCGCAATCCACGGCTCAAACTTGCTCTCCAATTCCTTCATCGGCTCGTATAGGATATCCTTACTCGACACCTTCTCCATGAACCCCTGGAACATTTTCTGAATGTCGTCTTCGTTGCCAGAGGCAGTAGATTCGAGGGCCTTAAGAAGCTGGAGAAGAACCTCGTCGGGGACGTCGTCATCCTCACTGGCAGCGGCGGTAGCTTTGTCGCCAGATTCTTGCATGCGGTTCATGGTGCGTTGAATAGTCTCATTAAAGGATTCAGGTGTTTTGTCTGCCGCGGCCGCCGCCGCAGAAGCTTGAGCGTTGGCTTTATTGGCTTTGGCATCTGCGCTTGAGCTTCCGGCACCTTTACCGGCACTCTTATCCTTATCACCACCCTCTTCAGCCATAACCTCCGCCAAAAGCTGCTTAAGGAAATCACCCGGCGGCACACCACTGTCCTCCAGCTGTTTCGCGAACGCATCCGCGCCTTGTTCGATGGTGTCTTGGAATTCCTTGTTATCGGAGGATCCGGATTCTTGCTGGGCCTGGGACATCATGTTGGCCATGTCTTGTTCGAGTTGTTTCATGAAGGCTTGTTCGTCGAAGTCGTCATCATTTCCAGGTTCATTTTCGGTGGTTGTGGTGGTGGCCTGTGGAGGGGCATTTTCAGGTTGTTTTTGTTTGTTGGCGTTGGCTGGTTTGGAAAAGTCGTCGAGAACCTCTTCATGATATTAGTCGGGTTGTTTTTCGATGCCTTATTTTGGCAGTCTTACCATCGAGATCATCTAGGTCCGATTCATCATCGTCATCATCATTATCCTCATCCTTTTGCGCTGTTTGTTCTACCTTTGCCGGCGGCGTCGGCTGGGGTTGCTTCCCCTCACTTGGGGCGGCGGAGGTTGCATCATGCGGCTTCTCTGGCTGAACGGACGTTGATGTTGACTGGTCCATTTTAACTGCGAGATGGAATGCGGGATTTCAGTGTTGCGTTGGTTATGAGAAAGTCTTAGTCAAGTACGGATACACCGTAATGAGCGGTTGGGCTGTGAGGAGAGAATTTGACCGCGCGGATAAACGGTGCATGTGAAGTTGCAGTGGCATTTTTATTTGGCGGGGAACCGACGGCGACCGCGGTTAGCAGGCCTCAGTCAGTTTTCCGTTATCAGTTATCATCAGCAGTACATATAAAAGGTGAACATGTACTCCATAGAGTACAACAATGGACTGAATAGAGCACCAGTCTACTCTAGAGCACCCTGTACGCTGTACAATCGAACACACTAACTATATGTGCAACCGGGATGACCCTTACTCCATACATCCCTAACGGGATCACCTGACCAACTTCCCCCACGAAACCGCGCCGGCCACGTCTCGAAGCCAACCGGCGTGATGTCAGCTCGCCATCTCTTGCCTGAGCCATGGTCACTTGCCCTTCATCTCCGCGGATCCTCTTTGCATGTCAACTATTGAATCTCGAGGATTCATGGAGTCTCGGCATTGGCGTCGACTATGACTCTGTACAGACACCGGGACAGGCTGCGCAGGGATTGTCCTGTCATGTGAGCTGGGTGGCCGATCTTTGCCGTGAGAGCAAATACGGTATTGTACGGTGTGTAGTGTATGGTACGGCCTACCCCTGGCTAAGGTGCCGACCCCGCCGTGCCCCGATGGAGTAATTGAGACGATGCGGTATCGGAGTGTGCTTGTATTTTGGAGATGTCGTGAAAGTAGGAAGAGGATGGCATGATCAGGCATTGTACTATGTACTATGTACAGTAGTAGAGGGAAGGAGGAAGAAGATATCCAAGGTACTCTGTACTTGTAGGGAACATCGAGGTATTGTAATACAGTTCCTGAAACCTGAGAGATCATCCCATTCTCTCTGGACAAATAACACGCCCCCCTCCGATTCATGCTGAGGTCAATTCGCGACCAGCCAATCTCCAATTACATCGGCAAAGTTCGAAAGATTCTACTGGAAGAAGTGGCAGTTAACGCATCCTGGAGCCTCCCACACGGTCCACGGCCGATGCCCATCCGCCGGTCCGCTGGGTCTGGTCTGACCTGATGGCGGTGGACCGCCAGTGCCGGAGGCAAAGTGTCATCTGCTTGGAAAAGCCTTGAGAATAATAGTTACAGAGGAAAGAAGGAAAAAGAAGCCAAAAGACTGAGGAATTCAGAGAGGCAAGTGGAAATCAAAAAAAGAAAAGGTCTTGTCATTTCTTGGCCTTTTCCTCACTGTCAATAATAAGGGAGAAGAACCAGAGGCCAAAGGAAGGTTCCCACAGTCAGATCTCGGACAAGGTACTTTTTTTTTTTCCCGCCATAAAAAATTTACTTCTGACTATTTCTTTCTCGTTTTCCCTTAGGCAATCTTTTTACCTCACTTCTTTCCCTCTCCTCCTTCTCTCTCCCTTACTCTTCCCCAGCCGTTCACAATCGTCCTTTTTTATCGCCAATTTTCTTTATGTCACGCCGTCGACTGGTCTTCGCTGTCGCTGCTACCTTCGCACGTCCCAATTTACCGCCCAGCCGCGCGTTTACTGCGTTTGGCGCCCTTTGGACTCCTTCGTGAATTATACACCTTCAGTTTGAGGCTTACTGAGGCTCGTTATTGAGTCTCTTTTATTGTCTTTTCTATTTCTTTTTCTTCTTTTCTCTCTACTTGTCTTGAGTGATCCCCTAAGGGATCCCCCACGATTCCGGAATCCTGGCTTCATTCTAACATTCCGGGTTCGTGGATGAACACGCCTGTTCTTTTTCCAATATAAAAAAAGAAAAAAGAAAAGGAAAGAAAAACGGCAAGATTAAGAGGAAGAAAGAAACCCCAAACCAATGGTCTCCATGGTCGAGGCCTCCTCCAATTCCACGCTGAACAATAATGATCCAGCCATGGAGTCCGTGGCCACTAAGTCAGAGCCCATCCTGGAGGGTTCGGTCAGTCCGTCCGTCTCGACGCCTGAGGTAGAGGTAGAAGCCTTGACACAGGATGTCGCCCAGACGCAGAAGCGAAAGGGAGGCCGCAAACCTGTACGTAAGATCTTTTTTTATTCTTCTGTTCGCCTTTTCTTTTTTTTACTATCAGACTTCTATGCGACTTCGAATCCGGGGCCCCGCACTCCACCTTCTGTTTGTTTTTTCCAATTATTCAACATTTATACACCATTTTTGGAATTCATTACTCACACATCCTCCTTATCTCGCCTTACCTTTTCGTTCTTTGCCACTTCCTTTTTTTTAATGTTCATCTGCTTATCTTATCTAGATCTATGCAACCTCCGAGGAGCGTAAGCAACGCAACCGACAGGCGCAGGCGGCTTTCCGTGAACGTCGCACCGAGTACATCCGCCAACTCGAGTCCACCATCAAGCGCAACGAAGAGAGCTTACAGACTCTCCAGCAAAATCACCGCACTGCAGCTGATGAGTGTCTGATGCTGCGGTATAAGAATTCCCTGCTGGAAAGAATCTTGCTCGAGAAAGGTAAGACATTCATCCTACTCTCTACCCTGCCAGTCACTAACAAACGTTGCAGGCATCGATGTCCAGGCTGAGCTGCGGTTGAAGACAGGGACACCCGGCGGCCCTCCTCAACCAAAACCCGTCATGGCCCCTAAGCCGCCAACAACGCTGGAGCGGGCCGCGGTGAATCGGAACTCGGTCCACAGGCATCCCCAGGCCGGGATTGCCCCCAAGTCGGCAGAACCCTTTGGTCTCCCGCAGCGCGACGGTGCATATGGCATGCCGTCGCCCCAGTTTCAGGCCACACCGCCATCACACGTTTCGTCACCATCGCACACCAAGTCGCCCGGTTTTGGCTTTCCGGGTGCTATGTCTCCCGTCGGGATCGATGCCCACGTCCAACAGCAACAGCAACAGGGACGACCCCAGTTGCTTCCGCAATCGAGGAACCTCAATCAAGCATCTCCTCCCATGGGAATGCAGCAGTCTGATAACGACCCAAAGGCACTGCCGGGACGGAATGCTCGTGTTCCGTCAGCGGCATATTATCCCTCGCCATTCCAGAAGCATTACGACCAACTAGGTATGCTTTCCCGTCGATCACTGCTTCTAGAACTGTTTGTTAATATTTTCCAGAACAAGAATACGATGCTCAAGCGGACCTCGTCGACGAAGATCAGGACTCGGTAGGTCCGTCGCCTTACGTGCCCGGCTTCAGTACTTCGTCCGGTGCAGGTGGTTCTCACGCCGTCGGGTCTCACGCCCTCTCGACTTTCACACCACAGTCCGAAGCATCCAACGGTGCATATGGTAGTAACAACCAAATGTTGGGCAATTACGAACCGATGCTGGACGCAGATCCGTTTGGATTGAGTGCGAGTATGCACTTCCAGACACCTTTTAGCTACGAACAAACCCACGCCCGTCACTAAAAGCTTTCCTTCTTCGTTGTCTTTTATATATTCACAAATTCCTCATGTATTCCACCTTGTATCAGAAAGTTCTTTTCCGACTTGGAATCGGAAGGGCTACAACGTTTTGTTTTTATTTAGCATTACCCCGGCGTTTGAGAGGATATTGATACCATTTGTTTTAAAATCTTTTTGGCGGTCATTGTCGGATGTTAACCGAGCAGCTGAAAAGAGCAAAAAGAGTGTTGAATCAGAAAGCAAAAGTTTCCATTGAGTTGTATTATTGGTCGTTTCAAGTACCCTGACATATGACGCGTGAGGCATGAATGTTTTTCTTACCGGGAGCTATGTTTATTTCTGTATCCGTATAGTACCTCGACCTCGGCCTGGAATTGAATGACAGTTGCATGTCTTCATCATGATTTCACCGTATTCCATATGTTCCACATCGTCATCGCGATTGTTCATGCTCATCATCGGCACTGACTGCCGCATGGCAACCCCGCATCGGGCGATGTCACCGGCATAAGCCAGTTCAGCACTACACAGCAAAGAAAGAAGAGTCGATGGCAGAAAGAACGGCACAGATACTGTATTTTAAGTTTTGTCTCTCGATTGTAATCCATATACCCCGTACACTGGAATACATGGAAAGTAACATCGATGATGCCATACGCAAGTCCAAGTGACGCCAGTACCCTAAGCCCTAATCGCTCCCGACCAATCAGCATATTTCCCTCCCGCTCTTTCGCTTAGCCAATCCGCACCTTACCCGATTCGGCGAGTTGCAACCACAATGGCCGCCGCCCGCCGCCGCCCGCCAGTGAACCCCCTCTCTTTCCTTTGCTAGAAGCCCACTCTTCACCCTATTACAATAACTTATCATTGACATCTCTTTTGAGAGGAGGATATAGCTATTCAGCCCAGGGTCTCCCCTCCCTCTCATCCTCGCTCCCCCCGTTTTCTCTATACCCGAATTGTCGCGATAACGGAGAGCCTTCCTTCCCCCGGAAGGCAGTTAATATCCAGGCGTCATGGCGGAGATCCGGTCCAAGGTATGAGTTTTTTTTTTTTTTTGTGACTTTTGCGAGTATTCATTTTGTGTGAGATGTGCGTGAGATGGTGCTGGGGTCTGAGCTGTGATTTTCAGGCTTCTTGCTGTATTTGGAGGTGCAGAGCTGTGGAAAAGAGAGTCGGTTTGGGTATCAGAAGAAGAAAAGAAAGAAAGAAAGAAAGAAAAAAGAGAAAAACCAGCAATTGGATTAATTCGACCTCGATACTATGTTTACTGCATTTCAAACAAAGTGACAAGACCCAAGCTAACCTGCTATTAACAGAACGTCTACGAGCTTCTTGGTATTTCCGACCCTCCCCTATCCTAGTCATTTTCGCGTGTTTTTCGATACCTCGAAGCAAACAAAAGCGCACCGCGATTTTTAGTTCTACATCTCTAACCTATTTGCGACGCGATTTTACAGGCAATGACCCTGAACTCGACCCCAACAGAGCCCCCGAGCCTCCCACCAAGGCTCTAGACAAGCCTGCACCGCGCGTGGGCAAGCGTGACGCTCCCAAGGAGGCCCCCTCGCAACCCCGTGAGAACACCGGCCGCCGTGGTCAGCGCTTCCAGGGCAACGAAGCCGGTATGTCTATGATATCATAACTGAAGCATTCGGAGGGCTAACGTGGGCTAGCTTACCGTGACCGTAACGCTGGCCGCCGCAACAATGTCGACCGTCCCGTTGACGAGGCCAACAACCCTGACAGACGCGGATTCAACGCCCGTGATAACCGTGGTGGACGTTCCCGCAACGACCGTCAGAACCGCAGCGGTGTGACGTAAGATACCACGCATACAAGATGCAGGCGAACACGAAAGAACTGACAATATATAGCGACTCCCGCAAGCAGATCAACCAGGGCTGGGGTGGCCAGAGCGGCGACAAGGAATTCGACGATGAAAAGGCCGGCCAGAAGATCGCCCAGACCGACGAGAACGAGCCCCAGACTCCTGCCGCCGAGGAGCCCGAGGAGCCCGCCGACAAGGCCAAGTCTTTCGCCGACTACCTGGCCGAGAAGGCTGCCGCTGGTGACCTGAGCGCCAAGCCCGTCCGCGCCGCCAACGAGGGCACCAAGCCTGACAGCAAGTGGGCCCAGGCCAAGGAGTTCAAGCGTGGCGAAGAAGAGGAGGAGTACATCAAGGGCAAGGAAGACAAGAGCAGCAAGGGCCCCAAGCAGCGCAAGGAGAAGAACTACCTCGACGTTGACCTGCGCTTTGTCGAGCCCCCCCGCAGCTCCGGCGAGCGTGGCGGTCCCCGTGGTCGTGGTGGCCGTGGCGGCCGTGGCAGCGGTCGTGGTGGCCGTGGTAACGGTCCTCGCGCCGGCGGCGAGCGTGCCGGTGCTGCCCCTGTCACCGTTGACGAGAAGAACTTCCCCAGCCTTGGCTCTTAAATTTAGCCTTCCGTCTGTTTCGAAAAAGGCAAATTGCTATGGTTTACCAAATGGGCATGTGGTCAAAATACGGATAACACAGAAAAGCATGCAAGATTGATGATGATGGGATCTTTATATCATCAAAAACCGCTCTCATATCATATCATGTCAGAAGTTTGAATTGACAGCCTGAGATACGATCTGGATACAAAAAAAATTTCTTTTCTTTTTTCACTGCTTTTCATATCTCGTTTATGTGCAATTTGTACGATGAGGAATAGTCGCGACGACTCGAGAACTTAGGTTAATTGTAGGGCCACTTTGTAAGACCAAGTTCAATCGCTACGTAAGACATCCACGTGACGAACGATCGTAATGTATTGTAGTCATGAGTAACCATCAACATGTTACTCTACATAGCCAAGCGTGAATTGAACCCATAATTTAACATCTCCAAAGCAACCAAAACACAACGTCGATCCTATATATAGGTCTAAAACTAACCAAAAACTGGTATATCATAGCTCTTCATCTGCAGACCCATGACCAAAACGGTAGTGCGTAGTGGCAAACTCCTCAGCTGCCTTAACCGCAGCAGCAGTCCAGTCCTTCGCCTCAGCTGGCTCCTCATCGAGGAAAGACAATCCCTCCATGGCACGACCACCACACGCGCGCTCCAGGGCCAGGAACGCAAAATGGCCGCCGATCACGGGTCGTGCGAAGAAGTTAGGGCCGGGGAAATTACCGTCACCTTCGGTTTCATGCAGATCTGTGAACGGACGATCGGTGACAGTTTCGTTGATCCAGGTGGCCACGGACTCCAGGATCTCGCTGCGGACGTCGCGGCGGGCGACGGCCATGGCGAAGAATTCCCAGTCTGTCTTGGTGTAGAGGTGGCGGTTGTCCAAGGGGAGACCGTACTTCTGGCGCACATAGTGGTACCAGAGGGACTGCCTCTGGTAGACATGTCGAGGGACGAAGCCTACCTTGTTCTTGCCTGGCGGGTCACCAAGGGGCTCCTGTCTTTGGTGGCCCTTAGAAGAGAGGCTGGTGCCGTCGAGATGGAAGCAAAGCTGCGCATCGGCATATAAGTTGTAAATGGTTGTCCAGGAGCCGAACCAATCGTAGGCAAGCTTCGCGTGGGATCCATCGCGAGACATGCCAAGCTCCTCCCATTTCGCGATGTAGGTATCGGAGATGTTCTTCGCCAAGTTAGTACAATGAACGCGCAAGAAAAGTCCTTAGGCGCATACCTTGTAGTATGACACATCCTTGTGTTCCCCAACCACTTCAGCTAGCTTGCTCATGGCATTGATACCGATGATTCCCTTGAGGGCCAGGTTCGTCTGCAGTGCAAGCCACCCCGCAAAATCGTCGGTAGACACTGTAATCAATCAGCAACATGCTTCGTCAGGAGGAACTAGAATCTTACGTTGGTTAGCAGGCTCCAAGGAGAACTCAACCAAGTATCCGGTCCACTGGTTCCAGAGCCGATAACTGCGCTGCACCCATTTCTTGGCCAGCTGCTCGCCCTGTGTACCACCTCCCCATTTACCATCTTGCTGACCAATTCCAGAGAGTGTTTGGAGATTCTCTAGAGGGAAATAGCCAGCATTGTCGTCTGACACCTTGGGCGGCATTCCCTGGGTGGACCATATCGAGGATGCGGCCGCATCGTTATCGTAGCGGAGAGAGTTCACCAGGGCCAGGCCCATTATGAGAATATTGCCACACTCCTCCACCGGCATGTACTCATCGTTCCCGTCTGGATGACCTGTGGCGTTAGGGAAATGGGTTCCCAGATCATGCATGGTGTACTTGTTGGGATACTGTCCGCTCAGCATGTGTTCGATCAGAGGCTCCAGCAGATACGCCAACCACCGAGGGTTGGTATACATGAAGAATGGGAACGCCGGGAAAATGACATCAATGGTCTGGAAGTTTCCATTGGAGGAGATCTCTTTCAAGAACAGAATAGGGTCCTCCGGGGTACCGGAGAAGGTTGTAGCACCCATAACCTGTCTAGCCGATAGAGCGACAATGTCAACGTAGTCCTCTGCGCCAGAAAGATAGGCATCTTTGGCCAGTTGGTTTGAGTAGTGGGATGCCAAGGTCGCAGCATTGTCGAAATCATGGTAATGAAATTGGAGCAGCTCCTCGACACTTGAGAACCACGATCGCCAGAGCGGCCGCATCAGAGTAATACCACGAGCAGAGGCATACTGAACGACGGGGTCTTGAATAAGAGCAATGGTAAAAGTCACACTGTCACTGATCTTGCCTCTCTGCTGCTTGGAAACGAAGGACTTGGAGAAAGCAAACACAGGCTCGCGATCCCCAATAGCACGGAATTCGCCATCATTCGAGTTCGTGATGGCGCCCGTTCCTGCGAAAACTTGTCTTACGTTGCCAGCATCACCTGACTGGTATTGAACATCCTGCGATATGGTCAGTTTCGGATTGTATCAAAACCAGCACGGGAAGAATACGAACAGCAGGTCCAGTGATGTGCAGGGCGCCCCATTCCGCGCGATCATTTATTTCAGAGAGTAGGAGTTCGTTCTGTCTTCGAATCTGCCATCGCTGCAGTGCCTGCTTCTGCTTGCTGTGCTCAAGATTTATGACGTCATGCTCCCAGGAGATGGGGCTCCCTTGATCTCCGCTCACCCAGCGACCGTTCAGATCCATGTAAATATTGACATTGATATCGCCATCGACATGAACCGTCACGTACGATGCGGGGATAGATTGTCGCAGCGTTGATGTCGGGGTGATAGGAGATAAGAACGAAACCGTAATCTCGAGTGGTGCAGCAGCCGATGAGGTATCCTCCAGGAGATAGGTGAAGTTGGTCGTCGAAGCATCATAGTTGGAACCGAGATAGGTAGGGTACTCGACCTTCGACCTGAATGAGCAATATATCATCAGTATCCGTTTGCATCTTCATATCGGTCGTCAACTAAACCATACCCGAGGGATTCATGAGGCTTGCCAACGAGCGGGTATACAGAGCCCGTACTAGGGATCTGGGCCATCATGGAGAGGCCAACCTCCTCGCCAGTATAGAACATAGGCCATGATGACCAAGGCGCATCACGCGCGCTTCCCAACCAAGTGCTCAGATAGGGATTTCGCACGGTCAATGGCAGGACTGGGGGTGTAAGAGTAGACGCTGTGCCAACCGCGGCCTGCACGACAGCGGTGGCCAGCACCGCAAGGGATAAACGCATGTGCGTTGTACGACTTAGGGTAGTCAAAATATAGATATATAGTAAGATGGATTCGGATGATATATAGCGTTTCTAGTCGATGGGAGATGGATAAAGAGTCGACAGCTGCGGTGCGAGTCGATTCAAGACCATACCTCGAGTCTCACCGCCTTGTTCTGCCGTATTTACCCCGGCTTATGTGGGCGGTGATGGAAATAAGCCAATAATAATGATGCAAGGACCAAGCCGATGCATGCTTTCCTTTTTAGTCTGTTCGCTGGCATCCTCTTTTCCAGGGAGCATCATCCCAGCTAGGATCAATTGATATTTCCTCTTGCATTGATTTCTCTTCGTCTTTTCCCAGTTGAACACACCTTTGATACCCATCTCAGTCGAACTGAATTGTGGACCATCGTACTATATGGCACTTGATGCCCGAGTCATCGCGTATGGTACTCCAGTAGGTTACACGGTGGCCACGGCTAGCCGAAGCAGCTGACCCCAATAGAATGGCACCTTGGTAGACATGTATAGCTTACTTATATGTGAGTCCGAGATTGGAAACTGTGGTCAGGAGGCCAGCTACTGTACATGGCTGCTGTTCGACGAAGCTCAAGATTCGTATGGGAAACGTCTTTTAACCAGATGCAACTGGAGACCTACTGGTCCAAGCCATCCCAAACTTTGTCCAAGAACGTTATTTTCAAATGCCAACGCCATGTGCCAAATAAGAAACAGACAATGTTCGGGCATTTTACCTATACCACTTAGTATGCGTGATGCGGGAAGAGGCGACCAATGAATAATCAGATTCAGCGATCTTATTTTTGCATAGAGCTGTAGGTAGATCTTCTCGCTGAATGCAGCACGCATGCTGCCTCGCGACTTTTCCGGAGTGCTGCAGGACGTTGAGGCAAGATGTGAGTCCCATGAGGACGTCGGGAACTTTGACAAGGCGAGAATCGAGGTGTTATAAATGCGATTGTTCTCGTCTTCAGCACCACTGATTGTCAGGCTGAGAGATGGTGTAAAATACGCATTTCCCGCATGTATATATATATCCCCTCAGATAGCTTATCAGAATTATGTTATAGTGGGGCCTTAAAAGAGATAATGACAATAGGATTTTAGATAATAGGGAAACATCTATTTCCAATGAGAAAGTATATGGACAGTTGAACCGGTAGTTTAAAGCGACAAAGATGTTTCTATGCTTGAACAAGTCCAACCCTAACTAGTACTGCGCGATGCTTTGTCACATGAAGTGTATGACATGTTTCATCGAAGCACCAAACCGAAAACTTCATAAAATAAACATCAATTATGAACCCTTATGAAATTTATTCGAGGTGCAATGGACGCGTGGGTAATACTCGTACAGAGTAATTAACGTCGCCCGGCGTCATAAACGCGAGAGGCGCACGCGACAGTCTCACCAACACGCCCAGCTCCGTCGCCAGCTCCCAACGCGGCCCGTTCCTTGCTCTGCTTTGATCTTCTAAAGCAATTTCTCCCATCAATTATTCACCTTCCACCTGAATTCGATTCATTCACAATTGACACGGTGGTTGGCGTTATTTGTTTAGTCTTTCCCCAATCTTTCCCCGCCGGGTCTAGTATAAGAAACCGTTCTCGCCTTTCCGTCCTCCCTCCACCTCCCTGTTCACCACTAAACCTCGACGCGCCAATTGAACGCCCACTTCTCTTTCTGTCTTATATATATACTTATTAGAAGAGAAAAGAAATGAATCCGGTCCAATTCCACCCCAGCACGGTCAAGGACGGCCGGCGAGTGCTCGGCGAGAAACCCGCCAACGCGTGTCTATCGCCTGCGCGCAGTCGTACGATCGACGCAACTACATCGCCCATCAAACGCCCTCTCCCTGACCAGAGATACCCCTCTTCGTCACCTAAGAAGCTCTTCCCCTCGCCATCCTTTGGTCTTGCGGG
This sequence comes from Aspergillus intermedius, assembly GCA_039880815.1. Taxonomy (NCBI): domain Eukaryota; kingdom Fungi; phylum Ascomycota; class Eurotiomycetes; order Eurotiales; family Aspergillaceae; genus Aspergillus; species Aspergillus intermedius. The sequence goes on along the minus strand of JBDODA010000007.1, from coordinate 446,862 downwards.
CCAGAAACGCACAATCGACCAGGTTGATGAAAATCGATCGGCTCCGGTAAACAGAGGCAGTCTGCATCTTATTCGGGAAGAAACAACGCGGTCTACCGGGGATGATGCTGCTAGGGTGAGACTCAGATGAAAAGAACTTCAAAAGGAGGAAGAATTGGCAGCTGATCTTGTTTGTGGCGGTGATAGTCAAACCAGAAGGAAACGGAACTTGAACCTGAACCACCGCACGCGACGGATACATCTAGACCACAGGAACAAAAGCAAACATCATCAATTGAATCTCGACGGGACGTCCCTTCTGCAGACGCGTCGAATAACCCGACGCGAACAATCCCAGAGGACCCAGAGACGCGCAAGGTGTTTATCCAAGAGGTACGCACACTCCCACCTGTTCAAACCTCATGATGACATATGATGTGCAATTGGCTAACTGACGCGACATAGAAAGCAAACCTTCTTCGTACCAGGATTCAAAGCGCCATGCGTCATGTCAGAGATCACCAATTTGACCGCCGATTGTCAGAGCTAGAGGCCCACAGTCGCAAGTATCCTCGATTAACCAAAACACCTCAACAAACCCGTATTCTACCAAGAACCACATCAAATGTCACCACTGCCGCTGCATCACCTCTCCCCGAACCCGAAACGAAACAAACCACCCAGCGAACCCTCCAACCCGCCCCAGAACTGAAAGCACGCGTCGAAGAAGCCCCCACATCGAAAAGCAACAAAGATGACAACAACACCGGGAGGTTATCATCTCCCTCCCTATCCACAAACAATACAACCGACCCAATGAAGACTCCAACTCAACAAACATACCAGCAAAGCCGAGAGGGTGCAGCAGGGTCACCAATGCAGCTGAGTAGCCCGCCTGCTAGTATCTCGCGCGACAGATCGGACCAGCACGACGACAGAGATAACCGCGACACGGAGAATGTCGCAAGAACACCATCGCAACAAGGCGATGCCGTGGACGGACTACTCAAGCTCATGAATACTGCTGAGAGACGCGAGCATTCGGCTTGAAATATCTGATCCATGTGTTATGGCTTTCTCTAGCATTTTCTTGTTTGGGGAAATTGCATATACCCTTGTTGTTGGTATCATTATTGACATTGCAAAGAATAGAGGACATGGATGGGAAAGAGAAAGAAAGTTGTGTTGACCGAGTGCATACATACTTGTTTTGCATACGTAATGGCTCGAGTTTTGTTTGTACAATGCTTAACAGAGCCATGGGGATGATACCATAATCAGTGGGAACTGTATATTATAGAAGTCAGGAGTATAGACAGTTACGATTATTTGTATAGAGTACAGAGTACCGATCGAATGAATCCAATAGATTGAAATAGATCTATAAACTGACCAATAAGATCATACCTAAATGTACAATAGCAATAGCAATATGCATATCACCTGCAAGTACTCCAACTCCATGCAGGTACACTACCGGACTTTTTTCAACTTATTCCTCTTTCTCCCAAGCACGTCTCTCCCCTCCTCGATCTCACCGGCAGCCTCACGCTTCGCAACCCCAACCTCCTTCAACACACCAGTCCTCACAACCCTCGACTCAACATTCACCCCTTCCTCAGCATACTCCACCATCTGCCTCCCCACGCGCTCCTCAATCGCAAGCACAAGTGCCACATCTCTCTGCCCAACAAGCGTAACCGCTTCACCCTTTCTCCCCGCACGCGCGGTACGACCAACACGGTGCACGTAGTCGTCCGGGTTCCGGGGAACGTCGAGGTTAACGACTAACTCGACGGAGGGGATATCCAGACCACGCGAGGCGACGTCCGTCGCGACGAGGATGCGCGCCGCGGAGGCGCGGAAACGGGCTAGATTCGCTGAGCGCTCGGATTGCGGGAGGAGAGAGTGTAGGGAAGTGACGCGGTGGGAGAGGCGGCGGAGGGTCCGTTCGAGGAGGTCCGCGGTGGCGGTGCGATTGCAGAAGATGATAGTTGGTTTTGAGATGTTGGATTCTGTGGAGAGGAGGACGTGGAGGAAGGCTTCGCGGTGGGTCATGGGGACTTGGAGGTACGTTTGGTGGAGGGTCGGTGGGATGGTGCCTTTTGTTTCGGGAGAGATTTCGGTCATGAAGGGTGGAGGTTTGGGAGAGTTGGATGGGCGGGGCATGGATTGTAGAGCGCGCACTTCGGGGGTTAGTGTTGCTGTGAAGAGGAGGGTTTGGCGCTCGCTGGAGGGCGGGAGGACGGAAAGGCAGGTTTCCACGTCTGGGAGCATGCTGCCGGGTCCGCTGGTTAGGAGTCGGTCTGCTTCATCGAGGACTACCATGCGCACACGGCTCAATCCTGCGATTGTTTCTTTTCCAGATGTGTTGATGTGATCCGCCAATCGACCTGGCGTCGCAATAACCACGTGAGGTCTCTGTGCCAGTGCCAGCGCCTGAGGTCGCATATCTGTCCCTCCAGTAATAAGGATCGGCTTCATACTCTGCGGTGCCGAAATCGCCTGTACCTGTTCAAAAATCTGCAACGCAAGTTCTCTGCTATCATCAGCACCTTCACATAGCCACAACGGTGGTGACAAGAGACATACCTCGTAGGCGTCAAAATCAATCCAAAGATACCAAACGGATCCTCTGCCCACTTCTGCAACATTGGTACCGCAAACGCAATCGTCTTTCCCGATCCCGTACGACTTCCTCCGATACAGTCTCTCCCCTTCAAGATCTCCGGAATACAAGCCTTCTGAATCGCCGTCGGCTTGCGCACCGCCATAGTCGTCAACGAACCGATGAGCCATGGCGCAACATTGATCGCTTTAAATGAGGACTCTGCATCTTGAAGTCCGATCTCGATTGCGTCGCGAATAAGCTCCGGGTTGGACTTGTCGCTTTGCGGCGCTGGCGCTAACTTGTCGTTTTTCTTTTTGATACGGGACATGGTTGGGAGGGGAGTCGGTGCCGGGGCAGGTTCATCGTCGCCGTCGTCTTCTATCACGTTGATTTTGTCGTTGTCGCTTTCACTTTCGCTGCCATTGTCGCTGTCGTCGGATTCAGAAAGACGTCTGCGCTTCAGCGTTCTTGTCTGGATTTCCACACCTCCATTCTGTTCCTGGTCAGATGAGTCTGATCCAGAAAAATCACGGGACTCCTCCGATATAGACTCTGCAGGACTCGAAGGTGCCATTGTGTGTGCCTGTGTTTGAACTTTTGATTTCAATGTTGAAAATCTTCCAAATCTTTCGGCAGAAAAAGTTGACCGCGGTGGCGGTGAGTCACGTGACAACCACAAGAGGACTAACCCTCACTATCTCACCAAGAAGGCATTCTGACTACTACATATTCATGCTTTCTTCCTCTCCTATAATTTCCTAACAACTCTTAGAATGATGGAATGTAGGGCACCGGCAGGCGAGTGGCAGATCGACAATGACCAAGCCATCATGTACGATGTCCTGGCAGAGTACGCTTCTAGAAGTACGAACAGGATTGCTAGAATCTGAATCGATTTAGTACAATGCTGGGCTTGTTTGACTTTAGATTTCATGCTGAAATATTGCAGCACTTCGCTCACAAAATATCAATCCTTGAGTTGAGCTCTGGCTCAAAGAAATTTGTTGATGACTTCCCAGAAGAAAATTGGTTCAACCGACTGAGATTATTTTATAAGACATTGCACAGAAGTGGTTGACAAATACACTTTAAAAATGGTAACTATGACGGTGGGCCTAAACCAATCCATACAACTAATCACAAGTTCAGCAAGGCCATATCGTCTAAAAACACAGTACTAGCAACAGCCTCATGCCGTTATAATGAAGAAACTCTCACCTAGTACAATCAATAATCAGACGGCTAAATCTCCATCCCACTCGCTGTACTCCCCCTAGTCCTCACAGAACCCCTCGGCTGTGACTGAGACAGCTGCTGCGGCTGCATCTCATACGCCTCGCCCCTCTCCAAATCATCCTCCACCGCTGACCCCGACGAGCTGCGATCGCGACGCATCATGACTGCTTCGCCAGATGGTGCTTTTGACTGGCCTTGGCCCTGACTGGAGTCAGAGGGATCCGGATATTCATCCACACCGTGCGTTCCGCCGACGCTTTCCATGGTGAAGGGGCTGGCGGTTGGTGCGTCGAGGGTTGATAGTTCCTCGGGGGTGAACCATAACGGGAAGAGGAATGCACGAACGGGAATGAGGAAAAGGATGATGACTGGGAAGCCGATTGCGGCGATGGTCTGGGTAATGGCGAAGGTACCACCGAAGCCGATTAGTTCTAAAATCACAAAAACCCAGATGGCGAGACGGCGTTTCACTCGTTTCAGCGGGTTAGAAGCCGGGGTAAGATCACGGTCTTGCGCGAGGAATATCAACTTCTGCGTAATCCCGTTACCCTGCAGCGCTTGAACGCCCATAATGAAGAAAAGACCTGCCATGACACCTTGCGGGATCAAGTGTAGTACGATCAACAGCGGACCGGTCATCGTGCCTACTGTCAGCAGGCCCTGGGCGAAATTGCTGACACGCTGCTCGACGACGTGGTCCGTGATGCGGACGGCTTTGCCTTTGTTCGTGTCATCTTCATCGGCTACGTCGCGGGTGACGCAGAGGGAGGCTGTGTGGAATGGTGCCTGCGGGATGAGTCCATTGGGGAAAGGGATGCCCAGAAGACCTGCGACGAAGGTGGTCAGGCCGAGTAGCCAGAGGTCCCAGTGGAAACCAGCGGGTTTGCGGAGAGGGAATTCGGTTCCTTGGGCAATCAGCGATGACACTGTCCAGTTAGCATGCTATACCATGTTTCTCCGAAGCATAAAGCTTACCATTATGATCAAAGTAGAAAAGGATCGTCAACAACACTGCAAAAGGAATCGCCAAGAATACATCCCCAGCATCAATGTCCCAAAACCTCACCAACCACCCGCGCTCCATTGTAGGATAGAACGCCTTCCCAGTCGGCAGCGTGGCAACGTTTACATCCCTCATGTGCCCAATATGCACAAACCCCGTGAAGAAGACAATCGTCAATGGCGTCCCATAATCCTCCAAGAACTTTCGCACATAGCGCTGGAAGAGACTGCTACTCCCGAGCTCGCCGCAAATCCAGCCGCTCATTAGGACCAGAAGGGCGACCATTATACTTAGGTAGGCCGAGGTCTCGCCTACTGCGCCCCATTGACGGGTTAGAACCTGAATGCCTTTTTGAAGGTAGATGCAGGCGACGTAGAAGCCGAAGATGTCGCAGGAGAAGCGGGTCACGTAGGTAAGGCCGTTGCAGGCATTTGTGATGGCTAGTATCCAGTGCATGATCAATGACCATCTGTAGATAGAAGTTATCACCTATTCATCGAATGGTAGGGGCATACGTACATCCCAATCCAGCACATGAACGCCAAATAAGGCGTCCCACGCGGCGCGATGATATCATAAACCGTGTAATTAAACACCGTGATCGGACCTATACAAGTGAGTCCATATCCTCCCATAGGGCCCAATTAATCATTGAAAATGAGAATATACCGGTAACACCAACGATAACCAACGGCTGCGCCGCAGCAAGCGAAAAAACCACCGCCCCCAGCACACTCGCCAACAACACCTCATTTACCCCATAACTCTGATTAGTTTTCTCAAACATATCTAGTGAGAACGCCAGAGCGGGCAATATACTACAAATCCGCGTAAGCAATCATATTCCCATGCCTTTGGGGAGGGGGGCAACGCACTTGGCAAAAAACATGTAAACCGTCGCCGGCACGACGCGATAATCCCATGCATCAACCCAATCGCTCCAGTAGTATGGCGCGCGTCGCTTGATATCTTTAATCATTCCACGGAAAAGATGGACTTTCCACCATTTAGGTTGCTTGGTGGAGGAATTTGTCGTCGCCCCTGCTGCCGGGGTCTCGGCATGGGGATGCCACTGCTGCTGCTGTGACTGGGGCCTACCCGTCCGGGAAGACTGGGGACGCGAGGATTGCCATGGTTTTCGTGAATGGGGTTCTGCTGGTTCTTGCGATGAAGTGTGGAAGCTTCGTTGAGATGCAGATAGGTGTCCCGGGGATGGTGACGCTGCAGGATCCTGCATAGTTGTAGTACGATAGCGCTGGAAGATCAATAAATTAAAGAGATTTTAGAAAATGATGATATTATAATACAATCCGCGCTGCGGATGCGATGGATAGAAGCAATGCGAAAATCAAAACAAAAAAAATCGATATGATAATATCCTACAGTATAAAATTGAGGTGAGCATGGACATGACGGCCTGAGGCATTAAGAGGCCTGAGTCATCAAGTGGCCTGAGGTAATTGATAACGGATTATCCAAACCACACGCCAAAGCTTGCTAGCTCAATAGGTTGAACTTTTACTAGTCAAAAATACTAGACCGATAACATAATATTCAAAAGCAATTTGATTACAGCATAGGGTAGCGACAGCAGTTTCAAATATCAAATTTTCCGAAGGACGTCCATTAACCCCGATTCCAATCCATTTCAACACAGCAACAAAGCAGACCGGCGAAACTATGCATTTACGCAGGCGGAGGCGGCGGCGGGGGCTGATCGGAAGGAGGCTGTTACAACGTTAGCGTTTATAATTCCGAACTTCGGCACAGTTTGGGCATAGTAAACTCACCGGAGGCGGAGGACCATCCGCGGGCGGAGGCGGCGGCGGAGGTGTGCCGTACATAGAAGGCATACCAGGCGGCGGAGGAGGAACACCCATTCCCGGAGCACCAGGAGCGGCCATGCCAGGAGCGTAGGCAGGGTATCCACCATATCCGTATCCAGACTGGCCTCCAGGAGGCGGCGGGGGCGGAGCTTGCTGCTGCCAAGGAGCGACTCCGGGAGCGCCGTATCCGCCACCAGGGGCACCGTAGCCATAGTCGCCTCCGCGGCTCTGCGCGACCCATGGAGCCTGGTTGCCATAGTCCCGGGAACCATAGTCGTCGCGCGGGCGGTTATCACGGCCTCTCTGTTGCCAAGGTGCGACATCGCTGGGAGGACCACGCTGTTGCCAGGGCTTCATGTCACGGTCATCGTAGCCGTGACCAGGACCGGCCTCAATACGGCGAGGAGCCTCTTCACCAGGCGCGCCACCGGAGAGTTCGTGCATGAGCTGCTCCATCTCCCGGTCGACGGCATCACCAGCACCAATAGCTCTAGGGCCGCGGCTGTAACCGTTGTTGCGCCAGTCGCTGCCTCTCTGGCGGTCAGGACAATCACGAGCCATGTGGCCAGCGTTACCACAGACACGACAGATAATGTTGGCGGTGAAGTTGCGCTGCTCAGGGCAGTCATATTTACGATGACCGATTTGACCACCTGTGAAATTAGCACGGTTCGAATGTCTCGAATATGTCGATAAAGGAAACCTACAGTTCTGGCAAGCCTGGTTTTCATCGTCACGAAGAGTACCGTTAAGAGCAGCGAGCTCTCGAAGCTGGTTTCGCTTGAGCTCATTTTGACCCTCAGGAATAGAGGCAGCCTGTTTGTCGTATATCGTTAGCAAAATTCGACGTGCTTCCAGGGAAAGAGGTGAACGGACCGTCTCGATAACGTTGTGAATCAACTTCTTGGCCTTGTTGACCTTTTCTTCAGTGTCTGCCATAATCAAGCAGTGAAGATCTTCTTCCTGGTTGCTAGCGTGAGCGGCGTCAGATCGACCTTTTCCTTCCTTGACGGAGCCTTTGCCACGAATAGCAATCTTGGCAAGGGATTCGGTCTCCATTTTCTTCAAGGTGTTACCACGAGGACCTATAAGTAAGCCAACTTTAAAGTAGCAGAGAAAAAAGAGAGGCTAGTGTTAGTATCGAATCTTGTCATACCAGTGGAGCAAAAAAGCAAAAAAAAAAAAAAAAAAGCAAGCAAAGGGTTAGCAAGAAACGAGCCATGTGTCGAGGAGAGCATTGTCCTCATGGGCTCGACTCGAGCAAGAGCAAATAAGACATAATGATGATGCAGGTTAGGAGTTAGAGGGTTAGTTATCATACTGAAGTTAATCTCTGGATAGTCATTCACAGGCACGTAGACCTTCTCCTGGGTCTTAGTAGGACGTCTGTAATCAGATGGCGGGTGGTAGTTAGGAATGGTCTTCATGGCCTTGTCGACCAGTTTGTGGCGCTCATCCTCGAGACGCTTGCGGTAACGGTATTCCCTAGTGTTTACACGTCTTCCGAAGTTGTCGTACTGGGGAGGAGGCGAGGGCGATCTGGATCATCATAGTGTTAGCTATCATTATCGCGTTGAGATGTTTCTGACAATATATGGAGAACTCACCTATCACCATCCGCCGGTACGACATCGTTGATCCTCAACTTCTGACTGATCTCCTCGATCCGCAGATGCAGAGTATAAGCTTCCAACTGTTCGTTGGTGAAGTTGGCCATAATCATGGTTGGAAGACCCATGAGACCGGCCGCCTTGTTCTCCTGTGCATCACCCCAACGGTTACGCTTCTTGCGCTTCTTCACACCATCAACAGGGGGTTCCGCTAGACGCAGTATTAGTATTTTCACCTTGTGAATAGTGAGGTGTAACAGAAACATACCTCGAACAGGACTCCTGCCTCGCTTGTAGCTGGTATCCCCGATGGACGCAGGCGTCGCGGTGCGACTGTCATCGTCCTGAGGCTCATCGCCAAAACGACGACGGGGGCCTAGGGGGATGTTGTTAGAACCTGTGATTCCTTGATTGCGCCAGGCCATTTTTGCAGTTGATCTTTGACGCAGGAGAATATAAAGTAATGGTTGTAATCAAGGACTTCAGCTGGCTACCCGCGGAGAAGAAATGGGCATGTGGCAAGTTACACGTGATCTGACTAAGCGTGTCCGCCATAACCTACATTTCCTGCCTCCAGATAACTGGACTCAATACAACTTCTCCAGAACAAATTGCAGTCAATATGGCAGCAGACTAATAATCCTAAGTGACTGTTCTAGGTCTACTTCGCATCCTTCTTCATACCCTCCTGGATCCACGCCCTCGCCTCGCCCGCCTTCTTTTCCATCTCCTCCTTATTCTTCAACAATTCCTTAATCGTATGCTTCTCCGGCACATGCCTCCCCTTCTCGACACCCTCCCTAGCAGCCATCCTCTCCTCCCATGCCTTCAAATGCGGAAACTCGTCCATATCAACCCCGGCCCACCCAGCCGCCACAACCCACCCCCAATGCGAGATATCCGCAATACTCACATGATCTCCAACCAAATACCCAGACTTCGAATTCGCCAAATGCTGATCAAGCACACCGTACAACCTCCTCGTCTCATTAACATACCGCGTAACACCGTAGGGAATATGCTCCGGCGCATAGCGCGAGAAGTGGTTCGCCTGGCCCTGCATCGGCCCCACGCCCGCGTTCTGGTAGAACAGCCAGTTGTTGACTGCGTAGTACTCGGGGGTTCCCTGCGGGTAGGAGATCTTGTGGTCCTTGTCGTACTGCTCGACGAGGTATTGCAGGATGCTGCCGGATTCGAAGAGGTTGATGGGGTGGCCGTTGAGGGTGTCTGTTAGGGCGGGAATGCGGCCGTTGGGGTTTATGGCGAGGAACCAGGGTTCTTTTTGGGTATTTTTGCTGATGTCAATTTTTTCGACTTTGTAGGGGAGGCTGTGCTGGTTAGTACTTTGTATGGGTGCTAGTTGAGTAAATGACATACCCCAGCTCCTCGAGCGCAATGGAGATTTTGATTCCATTGGGAGTCTGCGCGGTGTAGAGGGTGATGTCGGGCTGGCTCATTTTGAGTAGTCTTTTCAGAATAGGACGGTGAAGCATCAATCAGTTAATCAGTTGATTGCAGTGTAGGTTGGGGACGGGGACATCATATATATGATGCCATCGTATCACGACCCCGCTTAGTTAGTTACCCGCTGTTGATTTCTAAGCCACTAACAAGGTGCTTAGAAATACAATAAAGCAATATGCCAACATACTCGCAAACAATCATTTGCTTGCATCTAGAGCAGAATAAACATTGTTTGTGTCGAGCATACTACTGAATGGAAGTTTTACCAAGAGTCGTCGGCCCTAAGTTGCACATCGGGTAGGGCATTAATCAAGCCAATGGCTATTCATGTCATATCAATCACTGCGCAGCCATAGCCCGTCCAATACAACCCAGAGCCTCATCAATTAACCCCTTCATCCGCTTATCCTCTCGCAGCCCGCAACCTCTCCACCCAAGTATCCCATCTATCCCGTTCATACCCCCTCCACCCCGATCCTTGAAACTCGTATACCACAGCCCTAATCCAGAGTCCACGCTATAAGATCGACCATACCGGACATTCCCCGCAACCGGTCCGCGCTATAGACAAATCATATGCTTGTGGCCTCCATGGCTGCTGTCTTCGCAAGTCTGTGCATGAGGGAATCGCCGTTTCTAAGGCCGAACTGGAACGTCCACACTGCCCGGTGCGACCTATCCAAGGGATGGAAGTTGTATCCCTTGTCTAATGGGGGTTCATAGCTCACGCCCGCGGCCTGATTGAGCTGGGTGATAAACGTGGTCAGTTTCAACCATCGCGCCTTTGCTCATTTCTCAGTTTGAGAGTATCCGGAGTTGGACTTGACCGTGAGCAAGTGAGTGTAGATGCAAGGAGCGTTAACAATTACCTTATAACCACCACCAAACTCCCGCCATGTTTCACTTCTGTATGCCCAAAAGACGGCTGAGTGGCTCGCCTGACGATGAATCCCGTGCCGTCCGCTTTTGGAGTTCATAGAGAAACCCAACTAGCTTCCTGTGCTTTTGTGGCTCCAAGTTCTGAAAGAGTTCCATCAGGGTCAAGGAAATATAATAGTTAACATTGCCGGATGCGGAATATCCCTTTTCATTGGGAGTTTGTGTGTGGGTGGGTGGGTGGCCATTGCCAAATCAACGATTTGTTGTGTGGCACTATCGACTGTTGCATTGGAACTGTGGACGAGGTCGTTGAGGATTTTGTATTGTTGAGAGTTCGCGATTTCTTCGAGAAGATCGTGATTTTTCATGTTGCCGCGCCTGTTTGGCCATAGATTCAAGAAGAGATGAGGGAGCGAGAGAGAGATAGCACGGAGAACCATGGAACCAACTCTAATGAAAAGATGCAAGCACTCACAACTCACAATTCCCGACAGAAAAGCACAAGCAGAAGACTCATCAACAACATGCTCTTATATCCAGAAGGCTGAATGCAAGGCTGATCCGAGATGTCGAAGTCTCCTTTTGAGAACAGTCACGCGGCCATGACTTGCTTAGGGTATGTAACAGGGCTACGGCCCTTATGGGAATTGATTCCTCAAAGCCCAGTCACAATTTACAGACAGACCCAAGTACCAAAAATATGTACAGAGGATGGCTGTTTGTACGGAAGAGTGTTTGCAACACCTTGCTAGAGATCAAAAAGATGATCAAATAGACGAATGAAAGAGAATCACTGGTATGTACTAATAGTAATATGTACCTCCATTTTTCAGAATTCAAAACATGGCAGTACAAGGAACAACGACTCATCATGAATCATACTCCGAATGCAATTGGACAATTTTAACTAAACGAAGGAAAACACATTCAGTACGATTACCAAGTAAAACTCTCCTCAATATAATCAATGCTCGACCCATCCTGCCTCTTCCGACACACCTTCCGCACATCATCACTCAAACCCCCATTCCCACAAACCAACACTCCCATAGCACCAACCTGGTTCTCCACCTCCATGCCCACCAGTGTATCCACGTTCGGCCGGCCAGGGAACATCTGCACCGTGGCGCTGGGGCTCTGGATTTCCTTAGTATTGCGCGGCCGGGTGATGAACAGCATGATGCGCAGGACTTCGCGCCGGCGGTCCATCGCCAAGATACTTGTCATCCAGGGCCGAATCCACTCGAGGTGTTCGGGGGACTGGATGATCCAGACGAGGGTCACGCGGCGGGCGGCCACGGTGCCGTCGGCGTAGCCCTGGACGAGGTGGCGGATGAAGGGGACGTGGTGGGTGATGCCGACGCCGCCGGCGAAGAGGAGAACGGTGCCGTAGGAGTCGAGGGAGTGGATGCTGCCGTAGGGGCCTTCGGCGAAGGCCTTGAGGGTGATGCGGGAGTCCATGCCGTTCTGGGCGCGGGTGAAGAGTTTGTCGGTGAAGCCGGTGCGGCGGCGGACGAGGAGGGAGAGGGAGGTTTTCTGGTGGGTGCTGAGGGCGTCTTGGTGGGTCATGGGGATGCCCTTTTCGTCAGTGATGACTTCGGAGGATTCACTCCAGGCCACGGAGAAGGGGTGGGCGGTCCACCAGCCGACGGCGGGGATGTAGAGGTAGATGTGTTGACCGGGTTCGAAGGACCACGGACGGGCGAGGTTGAGGGTGATGCGCAGGGCGTCACCTGGGAGGGCCTCGACGACTGCGGTGGTGAGTTTGCGGCCGCAGTTGCGATAGACGATGCGGGCAAGACGTGTAGCTCGCTGCAGCAGTTAGCATTTTATTGCTCAATTGATATTATTAGAGGGGGTTGCATACCTCCAAAGCCCAGAAAACGATTGCAACCAAAAGATAGTTCTGCGCCGGCATGCCCTTCAGGTGAATCCACAAGAAACCAAAGGCAACAGCGGCCATGGCAATGTGCAGATGAAGGAATGTCTCATAAAAGGCATGACGGATCGGCGAAGGAGAGTGTACCATGAGTCCAGTAAAGGCACAGGCCGCGACCAAACCACACAGCATAAAGTTACTCATCCCAAACACCATCCCCACCATATCCCAGCTCGCCTTGTTCGCCTCCGGGATGGCCCAAGCGAAGGTGTGCGCAATGGCTTCAAGCACAACAATGCGTCCCAGCCACCGATGCAACAAGTTCCAGGTGTCAAACGGCACCCGAAGCAAGGTGATCAGCGGGTTGTTGCGACCAGCCATCAGCACCAGCGCCATGAGATTGACAGTGGCCATGGTACCAGTGCGATTCCTGACCATGCCGGAGACGGTATGCTCATCGCTCCCGTACGGCACGGTAACCACGCAAACCGCGACATTCATCACCACAATTCCAACAATCAGGAACATATGGAACCGCGACGGCAGTGTGCCAAAGTTGACAACGGTGGAAAGCTGGAATTCGCGGTTATGACGCCCCCGAAACAGCGGCGCGTAGACGATGTGGTTCTTGATCTTGGAGAGGGTGCTATGGGGCGAAAGAAAGTAGCGTTGGCGGTCGTTGGAGAAACTGGAAAGACGGCGGAGGTGGGCAGAGAAGCGATGAAAGAGTTGCCAGATGTAAACAAAGGCGGCCATAAGACCGAGGACGAGGACGGTGATGCGGGCGAGGTCATCGTTGAGGGCTTCATGGAAGGCCCAGGAGTTGCCTGAGCTGCGCTGCTGTATGGAAGTCATATTGACAAGGTATAACGATTGGGTTGATGTTCAGTGGAAGGCGAGACCAGCTCTGCCAAAGAGCGCAGGGGGAGATAATGAGGAAAGGAATTGATTGTCTTGGACAGGTCTCAGAGCAGGAGATTTAAAGAATGCGAGATAGTAGTAAATAATAGACAGGTCTAAAGGCGGAATCTCCTCAGGAGAATACCATTGATAGACAAAAACACGCAAAAAAAAACAAAAGAGGGATCAGCTCTGTCAAAGAGCTTTTTGTATGAGAGCGAGAGAATTGAGAGAGAGAGCGAGAGAACGAGAGAGCGAGAGAGAGAGTAGGTGTGTAAAGAGAGAGTGGGGGTGGAAAAGAAAAGACAGAAGAATGAACAGTGATGGGGAATTGACCTCTGGCAGTGGAGAAAAGGGGAGAGTTTTGCCTCTCAATAAAACGGGATGATCATCTCCCATTTGCCTACAGGTAACTACTTGGCGCCAATGCCTCCCCGATAGCCGCTCAGCCATAACTGAAACCTGCTCACCTTGCGTCCAATTATAGTGGCTGGAGATGGCCTGGATAAAAATTCTTCAGCTATGGCCATATATATGTACAGAGTATTATTCTCCGAGATGACCTTTCCGGGCGTAGATTGGCCAATAAACTTGACACTAGCCGTCTGAAACGCTGACTGAACTTAATCATACTCTACCACACTCTGTACCATAGTACTATGTACTATGTGCACAGTATTTGTACAAAGATCTCTAGGATTCCGTGATATAGGCGCATGGCTGAAGACATGGCATGCTGTACTACCCTGCCAAAGACAATGCCTTTATCTCAGACGCTCTAACTGAAACCACACAATGAGCACAAGAAACAATGCACTTTATGCGTAATCAATGCCTGACACAATAATCAATCGCTAATCAAGGAATTCAATGTAATGCTAGTCTACCTGAAATGATCCTTTCTATTGTTGGGTATCTTTGTCATATCAAAAATGCAATCGATGCCAATGCCAGAACTCCAACCATCGGAAAATAAACCAGAAAAGAAAAGAAAAGAAAAGAAAAATTAAAGATAGCTAAGCTCATCATCGCTATCATCCTCCGGCGACCAGGGTACCATCGGGATCATCGCTGGTGTCCGTGGGATGATCGTAGTGCCCACCGGCGAAGCATTCCCGGTGGTCCCAGCGGACGACGAACCACATTCACTTCCTGTAGATGTCCGCTTCGAAAGCGAACCCGCCCACGAATGTCGTCCCGGCCGGCGAGCTTGCAACCGTCGATCAACGGAACACAATAAACCCTCTTGAGGCTTGTTTGTCCCCGTTCCCCCCATGCTCGGTGGTCTTGTTGGCCGCTTGTGCGTAATAACTACCTCGAGCATCCGCTGGAATCCCACGGATTGTCCGCCTTCGGGTACACTCATTCGTCGTAGGGATGGTTCCTGCGCCCAGGTGTCTAGCATGCCGCGTCTTCGTGGGCGATAACCGTATTCTTCCCAGTCATCGTCGCTGTCGTCCGAGGCCGCCGGTGTCGGAGGAATGGCTGGTATTTGCTGCACCTGATCGTCACGCGACCTCCAAGTTATTGATCGGAGTCTTTTCGGTGGTTGGGACGGCTCGCCTCGACTGGGGAATGTCCTCTTGACCGGTAGCGAGGATGCGGATGTCACGCTCGATGCAGAGTCCTCATCTGACTGCGAAGATGCAGATACACTGGCAAAGGAAGCAGGAGAAGAGGGACGGCTGTCCAGGTCAGTCTCCACTGGCGAAACCTGCGCGAAATCAACCGATTTGCTCTTGGACTTGGGTGTCCTGGCAACCCATTCCTCAATACTCTCTTCCCAGCGATACAGCCCAGCCCCATCATCGTCGTCTTCTGATTCATAGAGCCTCGTCCTATACGACAGCTCCTGCTGTCTGGCGACAACCCGCTCCTGAATCTCCGCCGCCCAAACATGGTCATCCGGATACACCGTCGCCTCAGCAAGCTGCATCGCAGTCTCTGCAGCTATCTTTCCGAGGAACGTGGAGAGTCCATGCTCGTCGCTAAACTCAGCCAACTGTCCGATCTTGACACGTACCTCTGGAGATGTGCCTGGTTGATCATCACTTCCGTGCACGCGCTCGCAACAGCGAAAGACCTGTCTAGCCAAGACGGCCAGCTCTTTGATCACGTCCGACTGAGATGAGAGTGAGACATAAAACCAGTCTATATTGCGGGGTTCTTGGCCGCTGGGTTTGAAGGTGTCATGTGCGGTCTCATCACATCGAAGTAAGCGCTCGCCAAGCAGGATGCAGCCTCGGCGCAGAGAATGGAATGCCGAGAACTCGATTTCTGGCGAAGACCGGATTTCTATCTCTTGTTGTACTGCGAATGCGAGGGATCCCACTATGACCCTAACACTCAGACCAACGCGCTCCAGCTCAGTCCCGGGCGTGGGAGAACAAGATCGCGCCAGGTACATCCCGCACAGGGCAGTTATCAGACTTAACGTGAGATTGCTGAGGGCGTCCTTGACTGGGACGGGACAGATCTGATCCTCGCATCCCACACTAGTCTCATGCGTGACCGGGAAAACGCCGCTGGCCGAAAGAACCACGGCCTCGATCAGATGAGCCGCAGCCACAGAATCATCTGCCTCTGTAGATATTGACCGAATCGCGGAGTCCACGTACTTCTTCCATTGCGCAGTCACCATCCATCCAGCTGGCATGACTCTGCGAACAAGAAGTTTCGCCAATTCCTCGTAAACAAAAGATCGGCGCCCGGGGAATCTTGAACAATAGGTAGCCAGTAACTGGACCGGGTCTTCGCGAGAACTGGATGATATAACAGAATCAAATCCCGTCGGATAGTCATACATCTCATCCATAGTACATAAAAACTTGGACAGTAATAATTCAAAAGCGTCATGTTCCTGGTTATTCATGCATTCCTCCAATAAGCGGCAAGCGATATGCTTGGTGACACACTCCTTCTGTAGCATCCCTGAGACCAGATAAATCCCTTGTGCGCGCACGGCTTCACGGAGCGGTTGCCAACCATTCCCACTAGGCGCGTAGTGCGCTTCGAGTTCCGTAAAATATGCATCACACATATCCTCATCGCCATCTTCCCCCGCTTCATCTTGAGCCATCTGCTCCTCCGCGATGAACTCCGGTAACTGCCGCACAGTCATCGACAACAGTGACCGAGCCCCATGACTCTTCTGCTTCGACGATAAAGATGCAGTAGCATGTATCCTGGTATTATGCAAAAACGTCAAAAATAACCGATCCAAAATACGCGCAATCTCGACAAGCCCCTGATCACCAGACCGATCCAGCGCCTCTTTCCACGACCAACTATACCCATAGCTAGCAGCGGAATTCGTTCGTGCCGTCTTGCGCGCATCTCCTGCCACCAATGCTGAATCCTCCATCACCGGCGAAACATCATGAAACAATCGCCTGCGCGCAGACGTCTCCCCCAATAACCCTCCCCTGGCCTGTTTCCCAGCAAGCAAGGGCGTCGGGATCTCAATAGCGCCAGGTAACGTCCTCTGCACCTCGGGACTGCGAATCGACATCCGACTCCGCCTCCTCCCACCCCGACCAGTACTGCGCTTTCCCCGGCTTGAGTAATTATGTCGAATTTTCCGCCCTTCAGGCTTCCCAGGAACCCATGCAGGATCGTCCCTTTCGCCGTCTGACCCCGAGTCTCGTTCCGCCTCAGTTGCCGTCTTAGGGGCTTTCGATGACCCGCGCGAGGCAGAAGCAGAGCCATTGCCAGTACCAAAGGGAGGGCATTCAATCCGTTCTTTGAGTATCTTCGTGTTCGCGACAGTGCGGAGATTTTCCTGGTGCTTTTCTAGTCGGCGGTAGATGGATGTCAAGGGGCGGAGCATGCGATTTGCCCATTTCGCGGTCGGTCGTATATCGCTCATGTTCGCTTGACCTGGCAATTTCTACATGTCAGCTCATATTCGCGAATAATCTCAATTTCATCTTGGAATCCTACCTGCCACTCAATTCACCAATAACCCATCTTTAGCGACTTGTCATCAGACCAGGGCCGCGCTGCAGCGACAGATGCCAATGCTTGCAAAAGATGCCAAAGTATTGAAACAAAGTAAAATGCAATTGTTAAAATGTAACCAAAAAGAGACAAAAAGAAACCAAATGCAATCAAATACACTGGCGGGAATGCGCCATAAGATGCTGCTGTAGTGAAGGTGATGAGAGGAATCCGCCGCGGAGCAAAACAAGATGTAAACATCGGGGTAGGCGGTCTGGTCGAAAGCGGTAAGGCGCATCTTCACTACTACTACTACTACTACTATGATGTTTATCCTTCAGAACACAGCTACAAGTACAGAACTACGATCAATATTACTGGTAGTTATTAGATACTCTGTAGATGCATGTCTAGATCACCATCATATATAGTACATAGAGCATACCTAAAGTACCAGAAATCGCCCAACCTGCTATGCACTGCAATGGACACCATTGAGAGAAGTCATTAAAAAACAAAAAGAAATCGCCAAACATGAAGATGAGTAGAGAGTCGTCTACAATACATTAGCCCTGATTCTCCGGGCCATGACACTGAAATATACTGCTTCAAAAACAAAGACCGAAATGAAAGATAAAATCCATGTTCTTTTTCGTCGCGTTGCTTTTCTGTATCTGATTTTATATCGTCATTCTTTTTGGTGGTCAAAACATCAAAATCGTCGTCAAACGTAAATCTTTTCCGTCAGTGTTTTTGTTCTTCGTTTTTTTTTTTTTTTTTTTGTATTTTCACCCATTACTCAGAGGACTTCTTCGAGCCGCGGAGCTTGGGGTTGCTGGCCGCAGCACGCTTCTTCTGCTTGTTGCGAGTAGCACCGGCATCACCACCCTCAATGAACTTCATCAGCTCATCAATGCTCCGAGCATCCATTCCGGAGCCGCCCGCACCAGCCGTTTGAGCAGCAGACTGGCCGACCTGAGGCTGAACCATGGTGCCGAGAGACGACACGCGAGAGGCCATGTTGATACGGCGCAGACGACGGGCCTGGATGTCCTTGGCGTGCTTGGCGATGGAGACGGCGTTCTGCGTGAGCTGCTCCAACCAGGTCTCGGCCTCCTTAGTGTTGCGGTCGTTGGGGCCGAGCTGGTTGAGGAAAATGTTGTAGGCCTCGCGCATCTTGACAACGGCACCCTTGGAGTCCTGGTCAAGAGCCAGGGCCTGTGCCAGCTGGAACAGAATGGTAGCAGTGTTGATGGACTGCTTGCCGAAGAGCTCCTCGCAAACTGAAAGGGAGGCCTCGAACCACTTGCGAGAGTCAGAGTACTGCTTAAGGTGCTGGAGCATCACGGCAGCGTTGTTCATGGTGGTGATCGAGTCGGGGTGGTTGGCTCCGTAGATGATCTTCCACAGGTCCATGGCGTGTCGGATGTAAGCGAGAGCCGTCTTGGTGTTGCCAGAGGCGTGCTCGAAGAGAGAGAGGTTGAGGTAGGCCAAGATGGTGTCATGCGAGTCAACACCCAGAGTGCGCTCAGTGACGATGACCGACTTGCGGGCCAACTCAACGGCGGCCTCCTTCTCGTCAGTCTGGTAGTATAGCATGGACAGCTGGTGGTAGAGCTTGGCAACCTCGGGGTGCAGGATACCGTAGATCTGCTCGTGCAGAGACAAAGACTCCAGAATGAGCTCCTGGCCCAATTGCTTCTGGTTCTGCATGAGAGAGATACGTCCAGCCTCTAAGGCCTCCTCAGCAAGCGAGCTTCGGGGAGAAGCATCCTTAACCAGGGGCACGATGTTGACGATGTCGTCAGGCACAAACGTGACAGCGGGCTTGTTGTCCGCTGCGGGGCGGTTTGCGGCGTTAGCTGAGTCGCCACCCTTCTTCTTCTTCTTGCTGCTGGACTTAGCCTCTTCAGTGGCACCGTTGGCACCGTTGACGGCCTGGGGAACCATGGGCAACTGAGACTTGGTGAATGCAAAGTCACGAGCGCCCAATTGAAGACCAAGTCTGTTAGAGATGTCACGGAGGAGTTGGAGATGTCTCAGGGAGTTGAACCAGTCAGACTCCAAGGTGAAGCGGTAGCGGATCTTCACCTGCTGCTCGATCTCGGCCCGGAGAGTGGCTGGGTCAAGCTTCTCGAACGAGAAGTCACCCTCGGGGTAGATCGCCCGCAACGACTTGTCAATGTCGGCGCGAGGGCTAGCGTTCACGTCGGCGCCCAGGAGGCAGTTCAGCAGGTGAGCAGCGCACGACGCAGTGAAGGGGGCGGGCACATTGCGAAGGTAGCGGTTTGCGATGTGCTTGAAGGCACGAGTGATCATTTCCTGGACCACGAGAGTGGTAAGAGCGTTCAGGCGGGATCCCTTCTCCTTGGACAGTTGAGCGACCTTGCCGAGGTAACGGATGTTAATACCGCGCTTGTGCAAGAGCTGGCTAACCGACTGGCCGTCCATGGGGAAGCCAACATCTCCATCGTGGAGATCCTGGACAAGCTCGGGAATGACCTTGGTACGCAAGAAGTCGCAGGTCTCGCGAACCTCCTTCTCGTCCTGGGCCCACTGCTCCTTCTCTTCAGCGGTCTGGGGAACCTGGCCGCTGAAGACGTCGGGGTTGAGGGCGAGGCTAAATCCGGAGATATCAACACGCTCCTGCTCCGGCTGCTCATCAGTCTTCTCACCCTCTTCCTTCGATTCGGAGTTCTCAGCCTTGGCGGCTTCCTTCTCCTCGGCCTTGGCCTGGCGGCGAGCCTCAACCTCAGCCTTCACGTACTGACTCATCTTGTGCCTCCAATACGATTCAACGAGCTCCAATCTCAAGACGGACATCTGGTGAGGATAGGCATCGTTGCCTTCTTCCTCCTGCCACGAGACATCGAGAGGAGTCACACGGTACAGGTCAAGCACGTACTTCCTACCATCGGTACCCAGAAGACCCTTGGTCTCAACACTGCCTTCGAGGTCATGACGGGTGTTCTCCTTGTCCCAAACGGGGTGCTGCTTAATACGGAGGGCCTTGGACAGCTTCTCGAAGACGGGCTTGAAATCAGGGTGTGTCGCAACGACGTCCTTGCCTTCAACACCACCGTAGTCGATCTGGTGCTCACCAGGCTCCCGCTGCTTGAAGATACCAGGAACAATGCTCTGACCGACAATACGCTTGCCCATATAGTCAATGACCACGGTTCCTGGAGTGAACAAGCCGTTGATGTCAAGCTGGTTCACAGCCTTGATACCCAGAACGTCCTTGCCGACAGCCACGCGGGCGGCTTCATCGCCGCCCTCAGAGGTGAAGGTACCGACACCATCAGCACCGAAGGAGTAGAAGATGTTGTTGTACACGAAAATCTGGGCGTCCCGGTCCTCAGTGGGGTTCAATGGTGGCACTTCACCCCTGGCAACCAAGACAGCACCTCGGGCCGCGGCCTCGTTGTAGTCCGCGAACAACTTCGAGGTCAGACGCTCCCTGAAAACGCGATCCTGGACGGTATCGCGGGGAAGCTCCCGGGTGGTCTGGAACTCCTCGTTCCAGTCACGCAGAGTTTCGGCATTGTCCACGCCAGCAATGAGATAGTTCTCCTGGGAGCGGGTAATGTCGGGCTGGTGAGCGTTGGCGTTGGCGGACGGGGAAGGAACAAGCCATGGGTTGTTAGGAATGGCGTTCTGAAAGGGGAAAGTGGTCAAGAGATCCTTCTTGTTGTTGGCCTCTTGCAGCTCCTGGAAGGCGGATTCGAACGAGGGCGACAACTGAGAGATCAGGGTAATCAGGGAATGGGCGCTACCCTTCTTGGGGGTGGTCTTGGGCAACGGGTCGAACTTGGCGTTCGAGCACTTGTTCACGTAGAAACCAGAGACGTGCGAGGTAATCTGGAACTGTTCACCCTCGTTGGTGGTAAGCTGGAGGTATAGCAAGTGGCCCTTCTGGCGGAGATGGTAGGGAGGAGGGTTCCACGTGGATAGCGAGATGGACTTGATAGTCTTGGGAAGAGGAGCCTCTTCTCTGGGGAGAATGGTCTTCAGAGACGAGGAGCCGGCAATGTCATACTTGGACAAAGCATGCTCCTTCTCCGCAGCAGCGACGGCCTCCTCGGAGATAGAGTCGTGCAAGGATAGACCGGCGCTAACGCCTTGGATATTGTCGACACGATCGCCCGCGGCTCCAAGCAATTCCCGCGTCCTCACAATGTGCATCCGAGCCTCCTTCTCACTGTACGGGTCCTCCACCAAGACAATTTCCGAGTCCGCCTTCAGATCCGGCACCTCGGACAGTTCGACGAAGTCGTTGATGCGCTTGCCATTGAACTCGAGGTGGAAGCAAGTGTACTGGAAGGTGCCCGGCAGCTCGATGATCGATTGACGGACATCCTGAACCTGCTCTTGACTCGAGACCATGACCTGGATCTTGTAAGGGTCATGAGGGAGCTTCACGGTGATCTGGAAAAGGCCTGGAGAAGCGCAATTCGGTCAGTCCCCACACAGAACGACTTGGGGAATGGGTACGTACCACCATCTTCCTGCTCTCCCTCTGGCTGTTCTCCATTGGTGACCTGCTCGGACTGAGCGGGAGGAGCCTCTGTCTTCCGTCAGTTTACCGTCTTCCTTATCTGCCCCTCCATCTGATACGGTCCGGTTCAATTGAGGGAAGTTGAAGGATCAGGCAATTCGTACCTTTCGAGTGCTCCAAGTCGCCGTTGCTCTGGGCCATTGTATTCACAAAAGGGGAGCTGTCTCACGACAGCGGGTCTAAGCTAGGAAAAAGGAAAGGAACGTGGGAACAGAAAGAGAACAATTGAAGAAAAGGAAAATATGGTACAAGGATAAGGGCAATTGTTTAGACAGAAAGAAACCCAACCCCGTACCCCAGACAAGCAATGGATAGAGAGATGGTGATAGGTAGAGAGTGAGTAAGAATAGGTGAGAAAGAGGAAAAGTTGAAGCTGGAGAATAATTGGCACACACTCAATTCTGCTAGTCCGGGGCGGAGCGAAAATTTCGGATTTGCGGCAGACCCTCGGAACAGCTCGGGCCAGAGGGGAAAATGGCACGTGACGTGGAATTGGTATTTCTATATTACAAGGCAGATTGCGAAACGAGAAGATAAACTGCTGTTGCTTTGTCTTTATGTTGAGAATACTATTATTTTCATGACTGTTTAGCCTAGGGCATATTAGGGTATAGCACAAAGCATACTGTACTTCGGATGTGTGATGATATGTGGCACGTGCACTCACAATGAGAATGAGCAATTGCGATGACCCGACTGTTCTTCAGATACTACGGAGTAGCTCTGGTTAGAATGGCGATACCCTCTCACCAATCGCTACCTACAGGGCAGATGATATCGCTTGGCCGGGGAAGTAGCGCTGATTCGAACCTGTCATTACCGGTATAGACCCCTCAATGCCCGACGTCTATGCCGGCTACATCATATTTGCGAGAACAGCTTGTAAACCTAACGGCATAACTATGTGGAGAGAATAATACTTGCAAAATGGCATAGTGACGCCTGAATTGGCTAGTTCATCGCGGGGTTCTAGCCAAGCTGCCGAAGATCACCGATGTTGTTGAAATATATTTTCCGCAGGGATTAGATGCAGCCGACAGATAGGCGCCAGGATTGAGTGGAGTCAACAATGTCAGATCTCCGATCTTGACGATATCAAGTACTATGTACGAAATAAAAACATTGCATACAGTAGTGACCGTAGTACATGCAGAGCGGGATACAAACACATTGTTGTGATTGCAACCGGTGAGGCGGTGTGGGCAAGCCACACACTGTTTGCTTTCTCCGGGGAGATATGTGGCGTCAACACGGAGCTTCGACTCTCCCGTCTTTTGAACGTCCCACGATTGGGCCTGTTCTCAATTCCTTTCACCTGCCATTCCTTACTTTCCTTGATATTCTTTTATTCATCCCATGCGGGCTTTCTTTCGTTCCACGTGTTTTGGGCAGTAAGATCGCTGGTAAAACGTGTCACCGCTTGATTCTTCATAGTTCTCGACGCTCCTTTTCAATTTCCTTCTCTGAATTTTGACCTTTAATCAGCATACCGTCACTTTCAATATTCTAAGAGATTAATGCGCGCATAAAGATGTTGACCCGCAACCTTCAACGGCCTCTCTACGCCCGCCTGGCTCTTTCCAGGCCGCTCAGGGTGATTAGAACCAGTACATCTTCTCATCTTTTCAGACGGCTACAAACCCAGGCCCAACCGCCTCAGCCAAGTCCTCCACAGGATGTCGGGGACTTTGGTACTGACGGTGAACATCCCGAATTCGGGTTCAAACAAACCCTCTGGAAGATGTTTGAAGCTGCCGCTACCGCCACTGCTTCTATTGCAATTCTAGGGTATGCGCCAAATTAATTAGACACGAGATGCATAACTGACCGGAAAATAGAGCGGCTGGGTATTCATACCATAGATACTACAAGCATCTGGTCTTGGAAAAGATCGACAATGCCTTTCAACCGGGTGATCCGGCGCTTGAGGTTGCTGGTGTAGAGCTTGGAAAGCATCAGTATAACCACGAAGAGCACTGGGTTGTCCGTGATGAGCAAACGCAAATGGACAAGATCATCTCCGGTCAGGCCCGGGGCCACTATTATCTGATCATCGGCGAGAAGGGAACCGGAAAGACATCTATGATCCTCGAGTCCATGCGCAAGATCAATGGAGATGGTGTCGCCATGTTTGAGGCTCACGGTGACCTGGAGATATTCCGGGTTAGACTGGGAAAAGCATTGGACTTTGAATATCACGAAGAGTATGCTGCCATCCGCCCACCCCGCACCTGATTGTATGATTGCGTCAGGAGCAAAGTTAAAGACTGACCGGAACTTGCAGCTATATTGGTAGTCTGTTCAGCATTAGGGGCCCCAGAGATAGTTCCCCATTGTTAGATATTGAGCGTGAGTGTGCACCCCCCATTCATCATATAGGATGTAGTTGACGAAGCGGATAGGTGCCTTTAACAAACTGGAAAAAGTCGCAGTGAGCAGAAGACGCGCACAGCATTCGCCACTTGTCTTGGTCGTGAATTCTACTCACCTTGTTAGAGACGATCATGATGGTCAAGATCTCCTCGAGATGATCCAGCAAAGAGCAGAACAGTGGGCTGCCAGTGGCTTGGTTACGACAGGTAAGAGTTTAACATGGCTGGGCGAATGCGGATTTCTGACGTGGCAAAAAGTGTTCAATAGCGACGATTACTGGGTGTATGAGCGCTTGAAGCGCTACGCAGCACGGATGGAAGTCATTCCTGTTTCTGACCTACCCAAGGATAAGGCGATGGCAGCTTTGAGAAATTACCGCAGACAATACTTTAGCGAGGATTCGCCTTATGAATTACTCGAGGCCATCTATAATAAGGTGGGTGGTCGATTGTCTTACTTGAACAGAGTTGCCAAAGCCGAAGATATGATGAAGCTTTGCAATGACATCTGTGAAGCTGAAAAATCATGGTTCCTCAACAAGTGCTGGATTCTCGGAACAGAAATGGATGATGATGTGTAAGTCCCCCGGATCTATAATGTCCACACCCGGAGCAGAGCTAGAGACTTACCCAAACTCCTGCACAGGATGGACGAACAAAAGCATGCTGTAAGGATTGATACTCAATCTATTTCCCAAGTTTGAAACTAACGTGATAAAGTCCGCTGCAATGGTCTTAGCCAAGGCACTGGTGGACAAGGAAAAGGAAATGGAGAAGAAGTACGACGCGCAAATCGGTCACATTCTTCCAGAGATACCACTGCACGAGGCCCGGGAGATCATGACACGAGCCGATTTTATCCAAAGCTACGACCATGATAACCTCTTCCACATTGATTCGCGCGCCATGGTTCGCGCCGACTCCGTGCCCATGCAGCATGCGATCCGTGAAATCTGCGGATGGGACAACTTCGACAAGCACCTTGAGGGCACCTTGGACCGTATTGGTGACATTGAGAGCCTGGGACGGACTCGTGAACTTACCATCAAGGACCTCTGGGACCAGGGCAAGTACAAGATTGCCATGCTGGACCACAAGGGCCGTGAAAATGGCACAGTTGAATTCTCCGTTATGGAGCGGGAAAAGGACGAGGATGATTCCAACTAGATATACAGTACTTGCTGATAGACCGCTTTGTTTCTTGTTTACATTTATTCATGTACATATTGACACTTTTTTTTGGTATACCAATTGAATGCGTTTTTCTGGAGCTCATACTTGATACACAGCGTGACATCATCACATGCTCACCGCCCGCATGCAACTTTGACGTTTTCCGTCCAACAGCTTCAGCTTCGCCCCGTCCTTCTTCCACTTTCCACTTGCCAACTTCAATCTTCCCTTCTGAATGTCCAATCCATCTTTTTAACCAAAACCATAGGCCTGCGAGGTTCTTATAGTCTTCAACATGCCGTCCCATAAGAAAAGCGCCAAATCTACCTCGGCAGGGGGCACGCGACCCACGAAAGAATCGCAGACTAGGAAGTCACGAATTTCTTCGCCGATCAGGTTTATTTTAGTGGTATTGAGCAGCTTGGCTCTCAGTTCTGGACTCTTCTTTCTTACATCTGGAATTCACCTGGACGAGCTCCGGACTGTGAGCAAGCCTTTGAACTCGCCGTGGGAAATTGGTAGTTTGTTGGTGTGGAGGGCTGTCGAGGTTGGGTTAGCTTGGTTGCTTGGATATGATGGTATGTTCCCTGCAAGTTGATTTTTATGGAACAATAAAACTGACTGGTGATTAAGGACGCGATGTGCTGTCTTTCATTTTTCTCACCCACCTCCCTACTTACACCCTCCTTTCCTCCTTCTACAAGATCCGTCCTACGACCATTCTAGTCGCTTATGCTATCACTCTATTCTCAAACACCATCCCATTCGTCTTCTTCCGCCGTTCAGCCTCTGTTCACGATCTCGCTCACGCCCCGTCCAGCGCAGTTTCCAACCGCAACATTCTCCAAGACCGTCCTACGGCGATCTATACCACGATCGCCGCGACTTCCATTTTTACTGTTGCGCTATACGTCAGCTATGCGACGTGGCTTCCGGCCCAACTCGTCGTGCACTTTCAAGACATTCCGGACATCAGCTTGACACATGCCGGTCCTGCTGGTCTGCCAGTGCTGTTCTTCAGTCTCCTTCCTGCTGGCTGGGCGGCTAAAGACTTCCTCTTTGTGAGCTCAGCCGGTGCCACGAGTGTCTCTGACTCTGGTTCCAAGGAATTGCGGTCTCAGCAGGGAGAGTATCTTGCCTGTGCGCTTTATCGCAACACGTGGGGAGCATTGCCCGCTAAGGCGCGTGTGCTTACCCAGCGGACGATTACTTTGGCGACTATCATTGTTGCAAGCACGATCGTTCAGCTCGTGGAGACGATTAAGGGTGCCGATGTCGAGGGCGCGACTGCTTGGGGAGCCGTCTGGGCCGTTGCGACTTTGGCCGTGGGGTTGACGTTTGGATGGATTGAAGCTGTTGATGGTGTATAAGGGTCTAGCTTTCAAATAAAAAATCGTTCTTTCTTTTTTTTTTTTTTTTTTATAAAAAAGAAAGAAAGAAAAGTACTCCGGGAGGGCTTTCGTTGTTTTTTGAAGCTGAGTTGATATCGTTTATTCCTTGCATGCTGTTTTATGAGTTTGACTTCATATGTGTACCATTCGCATATCCGAGGTTGTCGATGTATTATACAGACTGAATGAACTGAATCGACATCCTCTATTATTCTACACATACTGCTGAAACGATGACTGGTATAAGAAGAGACGACATGACAAGTCATAAACAAAAGAAATCACCGCATCTCAATTCCCTCACTCCCATCCTCAGAACGCATCTTCCGCTCCGAATCACTCCCATCCGCAGCCTTGGGCAACAACCACCCCGGGTGAAAGACGTTAAACACTGCAACTGCTGCAACCATCATCGCCCCATCCAACGCAATAAAATACCTCTGCGTTGTAATCAAATACCCATCCCAACCCTGTGCCAGCTCAATTGTCCGATAAATACTCCGCACATAAATACACAGCACACTAAAGATCATCGCCGCGAAAAGCGGCACAATCGACCCCCTAACCCTCTGCAAAAGCCTCTTCCTAATTGTCCGGCGCACGAAATCCGCAGCACAGATCACAAACACCGTTATCGAGGCTAGTTGGAACACGATCCCCGCGACCATCGTGTAGGTTCCCGGGTCTGTATTGCCGTTTATCTTGTCTGCTTCGGCGGAGGCCATGCCGCCACCGATAGCTTGGACGACGAGCGAGATGACGTCGCAGGTGCAAAAGATCCAGAGGTACAGGCTGGGGGGGAGGACGGAGGACTCGCGGCCGAGGAGCTTGATGAAGGAGCCGAGGAGGACGTAGATGCCGGCTGTGAAGAAGGTGGGTGCTACACTTGTCAGCTTTAGTCTGAAGATGATTGGGATTGGATGACTGCTTACCAATGATCAAGGTTGAGATTTGCATTAGGAAAGCGTCCGAGTTGTAGGGGCATTGGTTTGACCATGTGCGGCCGGCCCAGCCGATGACCTCCGCTGTGCTCATTAGTATTGATTTTAGAGAGACAAAAGGAAAGTGTTAACGTACTCATACAGCCCACGGTGAATACCATGGTCCACCAGGTCCTCTTCCATACACATTGTACGGTGTGTGCAATCATCGAAAAACCAAAGAGGACCAGGAACACGATACCTGCCGCCAGGGACGGAACGTATCCATAGGACGTGTTGAACCCGTCAATATAGCCATGGCAGCCAATCCGGAGCTGCTGCAACATTTGCTGCTGCGGCGTTAGGGTTTGATCGGACATATTGACGCTATTCAATGACGTGAGTAGTCCCTAGTAATATACAAAAGAGTAGAAAAGAGTATGGGGAGAAGGCTGAACGGCTATTATAACGCCCGAGACATTAAAACCTCCACAATGCAGACGCTAAAAGCAGTCACAAGTCAGCCAACAGGGCTTAGCCATCAAGAAAACAAAGAAACCCGTAATTTGGGGTCCAAAAACGAGAAACCCATTCTTATAAACAACAATTCGGAGCCTCAAAAATTGCGCCAAATACGGTATTCTGATTGGCTCGTTTCGGCATCTATACCCGCTGTTTCGGCCTCTCGCAAACTCCGCCCAATGCGGTTTAGCGCCTGGCGTTCTTTCGGTCTTCTCAAGCATTTCCCTCTTTGACGCTCGGGTTTTTCTACAATAATACCCTCCGAGCATAGTTTCTTCGTTATCTACCGTGGATGGGTAATCGATAGATCATAGTCGGAGGGTCTATTTCCTCCATCACTTCGAGATCCGTCTTGGCTGTGGCTCATCCGGACATTCCGATATCACGATGCCCGACCAACACATTAAAGTACCACCTCAAAGGATTCAGGATACGATCAATCTCACTCAATCCGTATCCAACATTCAATGAGCGATCTCAATGAACGGCAGCTTGGCTGGTATTTATGGTTACAGAGTTAGCAGGGATTGATGTCCCAAAATTGTGTCTATCGCGGATCAGCAGGAGTGGGCGTTTCAAGACCATGTGAAACTGTTCCTGTTTCCAAGCCACAAGGCTGAATGCGTTATTGGATTGCCATGTGTACTGTATTAGCGTTGGTTTTAGTGTGATGACACTGCCGAACATGCAACTCGGGAATGTCCACCATCCCGGCATATATATGCTCATGGCTGCATATGATATGATAACTCGCTGTGGACGTTGATGAATGCGTTATAAGGCTCAGATTTTGGTAACAAAGCCACTGTTTTAGCTCAATCTCTATCTTTTACGAGACATACCACCCTGGACCTCGGGCGGAAAATGCACTCATTCTATTTCCCGATTCGCTTCTTTTGAGCCAGCTATTCTGGTTGCTTCGGCCATGGCAACAAAGTCTGGTGAGCCATTCGCACATTTCTTGGGAACAGACAAACTATAGATTACTTGTTAAGTTCAACATGTCAACCCTCAATATGAACCCTGAATACTCAAACGACTTCGAGCACAAGCCGCTCCCCTTGAAATTTTATTCCGAATACGACGATGAAGAAGATCTAGCAATAAAGAAGAGACTAGAGGCCCTTGTCAACGGAGACATGAGCCCAAGCCAGGCTGCTATCGATTTTGACACCACTATCACTGAAGTAACCAATCGAAGACAGAAGGAGGTGATGAAACGGCCAGACCCGCAGGCTCTCACATCAGAAGAAAGAGCCCAAGGGGTTAACATGTACGACCTCGTGCCAAATCCTAGGCTAGCTATCCACACGATATTCCTATCAATTGCCCGATTGTGTTCCGCATCCCCCCCCTACCACCTTGGACAAAATCAGATTGTTGAATTTCTTGAGGCACTGCGAGCACTTCCACGGCATGAGGTTTATACAGGTTGTCCTTCTGAAGACCACAATGAACCTTATCCCACTGTGCTATTGTGGCCACTTGAAGGAAATTGGGAAGCAGTCGCTGAGTTATTTGATTATGAGATAACATGTATGTATACTCTAGCCAATCTCTCTCAAGATAATCATGTCTGATATTTGACCTCTCTAGCCTGCTACCCTCCCTATCGCTGGCGCAACTACAATTCTGCTATGGCGCGCCTAACCTGTTCAGGCTTGGTTGACTGTGGTTTTCTGAGTTCTCTAGATGACATACTGCCGTCCAGTGATGAATACCCAGATTTGCAGAAGCGTCCAATCGATGGACCGAATAAGATTGGCAACTTTATGCTTGGAGCTGCCCAGTGGATTATGTGGTCAGACGAATGTCACTATGTCTACCAGCAATGTAAAAAGGTGAAAAGCGTGTCAGGGTTACGCCAAATGTGGAGTATGGAGCGCTGGAGGGAGTGGAAGCGTCAGTTTGCCTTTGTGGCTGATGATGGGCGATTTGCCCAGGAATACCGGGAGGTGGCTGAACAATCACATCGTCAAATGCTTATCTGTGAGGTGACATGATATTATTATATTCCGTAAGAAATGTCTAGGCAGATACGACGCGGATGCCTAATGGTCCTCAAATAAACAATCACATTGACTCAATCAAAACTACTAATCTTTCTCTTCTTATCCTATCTCCCATTGTCAACCTTCACGCCAATTTCCGATAACTGTACGGTGGGGGGATAGATTTATCCTTTCCACATCAACATTCTTTCAAAGCAACCTCTGACAAAGGCACGGCAGAAAGATGTCGCTATCTTTCTCACATCACCAAGCTTTTCAAATTATCTTCTCGCAGGGCCCAGGGGCATGCCAGAAGATTGGTTTCAGCATATCTGCCAGTCCAAGTCGACAGACATTTGAGAACAAGGTGAAGATTCTTCTTGTGATGCAAAAGTTAGCCACCAAGCAGTTGATTGATATGTGGTGGCTTGAGTCCAGGCTAGTAGAACGTGGCCATTAACAACTTGCCCGGATTGTACGTTAGCATATTTTCTGGGACCTAAATGAAAATACAAGGAATGTCTTAAGGGTGGGGTCTCAACACATAGTTGAGGCTGACATTGAGGCTTGCTGGATCATCCAGAGAAACCCATATCCAAGCATAAGTCTATGCACTGAAAAAATCATTGAAAATAGATGGTAGACTCTGCTATAAAGCGCCAACTTGATGCATATGAAGAGATGCTGCAACAGTTGAACACCTCGTATTGGACCAATCAGAGATTGATCTGGAAGTTGGAGAGATATTTGCCCATAGGTGTTATCACTAGAGCTTTCAAAGCATTCAGAGAGAACCAAGGCTGGTATCTTGACACATGGTTATGTCAGGATTGTGTTAGACGCGGTGAATGCTGTGGACGGGGATGTGGATGCTGTAATAAAGTGATAGCGCATCGTAGAAAGCTTCGAGGAAACTGTATCAGCGCCCGTGTCTGTTGTATTTGAGCACAGGGGCGGCTCACAAGTGAGTATGACAGGCAAAGTGACATGGATGATTTCCCATTTGATGACTATAGTTGCTGATAATTCAGCATACTCAAAACAAATAACTATTCCGAGCATACATCTGGGGATTGAGCTTTCTGGATGAAAGGTATCCTATTGGTAACGAGATATGGCAAAGACAATGGCGGAAGAATCTTTTGCCCTGGTTCTATTAACTATCGACCCTTTGAAATCAATATGATAGTCTATTTTCTCCATGATCTTATTGTTTTGGCTGAAACGTAGGTGAACGGCAACAGATGGGTTCATGACGGAAAACGACATATATAGAGTACAGCACCAGCAAGGGGAATTAAAACAGTTTCGTCCCATAATAGAGTCATTCCTTGAGAGCAAGCTCCCACTGCTGCTGCATCTTCATGTCATTGTTTTTGAAATCGAGTTGTATGTCGAGGATGATGAAGAGCACTTTTGGCTCTAAGAAAACTTCAACCATTTTGTATATTACAGCTACATCAGTCTGAAGCATTGCTTCCAGAGCAGGAGCGCCAGACTTAAATTTATAAACGAGTAACTGATACTTCTCTTCTCTGAGAAACCTGATACAATGTGAGTGAAACATCCTGACTTTAGGAGTTGTTTGCAGCAAAACCCACTCCATAAAAGAACAACATATTGGCATTGTAGTTCCTTGTTTCGTTTACACAGTTGTATTTCCCCTGTTTAGCGTCTTCATAGGCTCTTGAAATATAGCCACTTTCCAGACAACGCCCACGCTGTTTCTTCCAGGCATCTTCATCATGCCAAAAGGGTATTTTGCCCATGGTCAGTGAATAACAAAGGGACAATAAAGGTATAAGAGAGAAGGCAATGGTAGCAGAGGCAGAGGTGAATAAAAATAAGGCCAAAATGAGGGGAAGAATATTTGGTACAATTGTGAACTCCCATAGATCACAAAGCACTCAAAATGGGAGGGACAGACATGTACTTATACTTCATTGAATTCAAGATGCCTAGTTTGTTTATTACAACCTATGGATGTGTATACTTGCTTCAGGCAGTTTGCCACTTAGAAAGATTCAAAACATCAATTTTTTTGGCTTGCGTCGTGATGCATATGAAAACCTCAACATCTTCCTTGGCAGAGGCAATCAAGATCTATGACCCAGGAAACTCAGGTCCCTCCCCACCAAGGAGTTGTTAGATTGTTTGGTTGAAATCTTTGGCCTCCAGGACATAGACTGGCCATCAATGGTGACAAGAAAGTTGTATTGGCGGAGAATATCGAGAGAAGCTTGATGAAGACTGCATAAACTAGGGTACGTCCACTATTTTACAATCATGAAAGTTATACTGATGAATAAAGGTATTGTTACTTCTCACCACATGGGAAAGTTGGACGCGCATATCTAAAGATATCACCTAAAGAAAGACGGGACCCCCTGCCCTTCCAAATTGGCCCCAGATTCCATATTTGATGCCCGTCAAAAAAACCAGAAACCTTGAGACTCGAATCATACGATACGGTCGACCGAAGACTGTATCGTACACAAGATGAGCACTTTCTATGATGCCCTGAAAGCGAGGTTGGGCACGATTGATTCTTGCTTATGTTGCCAGCAATAACTAGGTCTTGATCCTCTGGAAGATTCGCCTTTTTTAGGACATGATACTTCGGACAAATACATGGTAGAACGGGCTTAGAAAATGGTAGTCGAGACAGGGAAGTAAAAAGGACGAAGTTATTGATGACGACGATGATGATGATGATGATGATGATGATGATGTCACAAATTGAAATTGCTGCCGCCGCGAATTAGGGACAATATATAAAGAAAGCTTTATTATTCTAATAGATATTGCTAAAACTACATAGGCACCGAAATGGCTCTTCAATCAAAGGATGGCATGTCATACATGTCCTCGGGATCTGTACACGCTTGTCAGAATCACATCCAACAAAATGAGAAGGAAACAACCTACCTTGCCGGTTCGCAAGAATGTACTTCTTGGTATCAGTGATCTCCTGGTCCAACTGAGTAACCAGTTCATGCTGCTGAAGTTGAGCATATTCATTCCACCTCGCAGCGCCTCGAAGCGCAGCCTTGGCTACATGGAAACGAGACACCTTGTTCGCAAGCATCATGTCAAACGGTGTTGTGGTGCTTCCCTCCTCCATGTATCCGTCAATAGTCGCGCGGTCCAGATGCGGTCGTCCGAAGAGGAGACCCTCGAGCTCTGACGGGTAGCCGTGATAGTTGAAGTGGATGTTCTTGTCTTCAGTGAACATGTTATCGAACGCCTCGTTTGAGAGGGCATGTGGGTGAGCGCCTTCGTTGTCCAGGATCATCAGGTCTGTTACATTAACCACCCGGACGCGCAGTTCGGGAATTCTCTTGCGGAGTATCGCTGCTGCATAGATCACCTCGAACATTACTTCGACACCGATTCCCACAAGGACAACGTCTGGACGAAGACCGCTGTCCGTACTGCAGAACTTCCAGATCGATGCACCAGCACGGCAGTGGTTTTCGGCTTCTTCTGGTGTCAAGTACACGGGAGTTGGCTGCTTCGCACCAACCATAAGGTTGACGTAGTTTTTTGACTTGAGACAATGGTGGAGCGTCGATAGGAAAGTGTTAGCGTCGGGCGGCAGGTAGACACGAGCAGCAATGGGTTTTAATTTGAGCACCGCGCCGATGAAAGAGGGATTCTGGTGGGAGAATCCATTGTGTTCCTGTCGGGTCCAGGTACTGGTTTCAATGTAGTTGATGCTAGCCACGCCTTGGTGCCATTTCGTCTCTTGGGCCTTTTACTCGTTAGTCACATTTTACCTTCGGGGAGACCAAAGGTAGAAGAGCATACCATCTTCATGAACTTGGCATATTGCACCATCATCGTATGGACAATACCAAGGAAACTCTCATATGAAGGGAAGATACCAATGCGCCCAGTCAAAGTATAACCCTGCATGAAACCCTGGCACATATGCTCACTCAGGACTTCAATGACACGACCACCTTTAGCGTTCGAAAACTCATCCCATTGGAAATTCCGGTCAGTATGTGCCAAGGCAGCATCCAATTTGTTGCTTTCCAGTTCATCTGGTGAGAAGAGCCGGACGCTGTGAGGGTTCTGAACAAACACTTTGTCGATGAGTTTTCCGATCGTCTTCATAGCACTCTCCTGCGTGCCCTTATGTACACCGAACTCTCTCCAGTCCGGGAGGTCTGGAGCCGCATAACCCTTATAGGCTTCGAAACGCTGCCCTAGTTTCTTTGAGTCGCTGGTTGGAATGACGGATTTGATCTCGTCAATGACATCACCGTTCTCCGTAAAGAGCTCCTCAGGCTTGTAGTTCTGGAGCCAGACTTGTAGAGCATTGAGCTCATCCTTATCTTTACGGGCGTTAGGCAGAGGCACCTGATGCGAATGGAACGAGCCCTCGATAAACTTTCCATGGAGCTCCTTAGGCCCCGACCAACCTTTTGGCGTCCGCAAGATGATAATCGGCCATCTGGGCTTCATAATCGGCTGTCCCGAGCGTGCAGCATTTTGGATCTTGCGGATCTCCTCGATCGCCCAGCGCATAGAGCAGTGAAGATCTGTGTCGATGTCGTCCAAATTCTCTACAATGCGTACTTGATATCCGTATCCGGTGAAGAGAGCTGTTATTTCTTTGTCATCCATACAGCCAAAGATGGTGCGCTCGCTGATCTTGAAGCCGTTTAGGTGCAAAATGGGAAGCACGGCTCCTGATTCTGCGGGATCGATGTACTTGATTGCGTGCCATGAACTGTATTTAGTTAGCGATGTTCAATCACGCCATTGAGAAAAAACTAACGTGGCAGTTGGTCCAGTTTCTGCTTCGCCATCACCGACGACACAGGTGACGATGAGGTTGGGATTATCCATGGCTGCGCCGAAGGAGACGGATAACGCGTATCCCAGTTCACCTCCTTCGTGGATGGCGCCGGGTGTTTCCGCGTTGATATGACTACAGATGTCAGTCCAAGCCTCTTTTTCAGATCTGCAATGCCAGAGATTACCTTGGTAACCCAGCAGTCGTACTAAAGGTCGAGATAAGGTTATGTAGACCGTCCTTATCTCTCGAGTAGTGTGGATAAAACCGGCCCAAAGAGCCTTCTAACCAGAGACAGGATAGGATACCCGGTGCACCATGTCCGGGACCGACAACGTAGATCATGTCAATGTCAAGTTGCTTAATCAGATAGTTCAGGTGGGAATAAACGAGGATCAACCCGGGACATGTTCCCCAGTGGCCTGATCAGGTTAGCCCAGTCCTCTTCTACCGAGTGTCAACTACTTACCCAGTAGTCTAGGCTTGATGTCTTCATGCTTTATGTTCCGCTTCAAAAGCGTATTATCCTGGAGGAAGATCATAGCTGGTCATGCCTGTCAGTATCTGCTCCATATCCGACACATAGGCTGTGACAGCGCACCTGCAGCGATGTAAGCCGCTGCTCTCCGGAATTTATACAAAGAATCATATGCCGACTGATCTAGAGATGTATTCTGGAGACGGACCTGCAGCTCATTGATCGAATCCGGGATATGCGATGGCAATGGCTGCGGGTTAGGTCTATCGATGTTCTCGCCCGGCATTGTGAAAATGGTTCCAGCAGTTGATCAATTGATAGAAGGATAAAAGAAAAAGAAATTGACGATCAACTGTATATATTTCTACATCGAATACTGAGTATTAGCGAAGTGATTCACTTGAAATACTTTGAAATACTTCCGGGCGTTCCAATGTCCGCTAACGTCACAATGAATGGGGGCTGTGATGTCATACATACAAAAACAGGTCAATCTGCGATGAAGTCCACTCATTATTAGTCAAATCGAATCTCGGTATCTCATGTTATTCTCTCTAATGTAAGCTGAATATAACTTGTTTCGTTTCGTTGTGTGTATGCGACAATCCAATCCCACAAAATGCCGAAATCAATACTCTCTGTCAACGCCGGCTCATCCTCTGTCAAAATCACATTCTACACATTCGAACTCCCACCACGGGAACTCGCTAATGCGCAAATCTCCGGGATCACAGCACCTCCGCCGACGCTCAAATATATCAAAGGTGATAAGACGTACAAGGAGGAGCTGAAGGACAAGCTGAGCACGCCGCAGGATGCATTCAAATTCTTGCTCAAGCGATGCTTTTCGGATCCCGAATTATCAGAAGTCGCTAGCAGCGACGATCTGTCGTATATCTGTCATAGAATTGTGCATGGAGGGGATTACCTGGAGGCCGTGGAGATCAACGACGAGACTTATCATACCTTGAGAGGAATTGAGGATCTGGCGCCATTGTAAGCGCGACATTGAAATATAACAGGATTTCTTTCTGACAATATAGGCACAATTTCTCCGCCCTTGAAATCGTTCGGACATGCCGAGAAGATTTTCCCAATGTCAAGAGCATCACCTATTTCGACAGTGCATTCCATCAATCGCTCCCCGAGCACGTAAAGACATATCCGATCGACCAGAAAGTGGCCAAGTCGCATGGACTGCGGAAATATGGATTTCACGGAATCAGTTATTCGTTTATCCTCCGCTCCGTTTCTGAGTTCTTGGACAAGCCGCAGGAGAAGACTAATCTGATTGTGATGCATATCGGGAGCGGTGCTTCGATTTGCGCTATCAAGGAGGGGAAATCAGTCGATACATCGTAAGGCAAAACCCGCGATGTGAACCCATGTCGAGATCATTGTTGACACAACTTTGTAGTATGGGGCTCACCCCGTTAGCTGGGTTACCGGGCGCGACCCGAAGTGGCTCGATTGATCCATCGTGGGTTTTCCAGACCGAGTATAGTATGGAAGCGAGATCTAACACTCGAACTCAGGCTCGTGTTTCACTACACCAACGAAGCAGGGAAACTAAGTCCCGCCAGCACCAAAGAGATGCACATTAGCATGGTGCGTGGCCACTTAAAGACACTCAGAAGCAACATTTCCACTAACAAAATCTTAATAGGCCGAAGACATCCTCAACAAACAATCCGGCTGGAAAGCCCTCACAGGCACAACCGACTTTTCCAAAATCGCAGTAGAGAACCCACCCTCCCACGAACATAAACTAGCCTTCGATATCATCGTGGATCGCATGCTAGGTTTTATCGGAAGTTATTTCGTCAAGCTTGACGGCCAGGTCGATGGATTGGTCTTTGCAGGTGGAATTGGCGAGAAGAGCGCGTTGTTACGGAAGACGCTTGTTGAGAAAAGTCGGAGTTTGGGGTTTGCAATTGATGAGTCTAAGAATGATCAGGGCCCGAAGGATGATCAGACAGTGCTGGATATCTCAAAGGGGTCTGCCAGTGGACGAAAAGTGCTGGTTTGCCAGACAAATGAGCAGGTATGTTTTTTTTTTTGTCTTCTCATTACCTCCTTCAAGATGATGTTGCTAATCGTGAACAGTTTGATATGGCGTACAATTGCGCTTTAACAAAGAAATAATGATTCTAAGTTTCGATTCTATTGGCACATTATGCATGTTAGGGAAGATAATACGACTTATCAGGATCTCAAGTATAGCAGTCGGTTACGCCAGTCATGTCAGGGCTTGTAAATTTCTACCTACTCACCATGCCATCATCACTGCTAAAATTGTTGAAGCCTACAGTATCAACTGTAAGATGGTGCCTGTCCATTGTCCAAAATTTCTCTAGGCCTGAAAGAAGTGAATACAAACAGCCTAAACCGCCTCAAACATCCATATGTTTGAAGATCTATAGCTTAGAGTGAAACCTTCTGCACTGGCAAGAGCAATCGCAATATTCCACCAGTTCAGCCCGAAGCTCAGCTCTCGAAGAAGACAAGCAAGAGCGGAAATTTGCTTTCAAGATTGAAGAGAGAGAAGTACAGCGGCTTTGTTGTCTTCCGGTCTTCAAGTTTCCAGGCCAGCACCAGGATATACATGAATTTATTATCACTGGCTTGTTGAAATGGGAATGGCGGATACATGTGGGCGTCGACGGCGCTGGATATGACCCATTTGGCAGGAATACAGAAACCGGACCTCTTCGCTGCTGCACTATCTGCATATCTTGCATGAGTTCATGGGTATGGTGAGAACAACCAACGCAGGAGTAATCTACGACTTCACTGTAAATACCATTCTACTCTATTTATCAAATCAAACAAGCTAACATAACCTAGCGACGGTAAACTGGATTCTTTGGAGCGCAGTATCCGAAAAAGCATTAATCATCATCTCAGAAGAAGCCGAATTATTAATTCCCTTCTCTGGGAAGCCGATATCCCACTCGTGCACATCCTCGTATACGCCGCACCCGTCACCAGAAAGATGCAGCACTTCAACTGCTTCGACTTCTATGCCACCCCCAGTCTCCCAGAGGACTGGGAGCCGCCCTCATGGCTGCCAGTTGAGATCGGAATCCTGAGCGGACCGCTGCCTGGGACAGGATATTACGCATACACCCATGGGATACGTATATCAGGGTTGGCAGCTTTGGAGTGATTATCCATTCTTCAGCCAGAGGCTTGTTGAGTCGATGTTTCGAGTGATGCATACACCTGCCATCCAAGCAATCAGAGTAAGATTGGAATTGATGAGGATGTTGATGGTGACGATGAAGATGAGTATGAGAATGAGAATGAGGATCATGTTGGTAAGAATGATGATGGGGGTACTGGGTAGGTGGTTCCTTTTTTTTTTTTTTGCTTTGCGACTTGCTTGTTAGGGCAAGGCAAATAGGGCTAGGGTCATTTGTTGGAATGTTACTATTTCGCTGTCATTATTATTTTTATTTAATCAAGTTTATTGTCCATATCGAGCCCTAGAGCTATGACAGACCATGATTCATAGACCCGAGGCTAGTAGCTATTCTACAGTCTCTTGTCCCTATAAGTTCCTGAGGTAACGCCCCCTTTCTATAATCTTTCTGATCGTTTTCCTCGCCCCAGATCGCCTGTAGTGTAAGGATTTCGAGAAGAGTGCTCTCCTTGTGTTTCAGAGCAGGGTGGGTGTGGCCTAAGCTGAATCTCAGCTTAGGCTACCTTCCCTGCTACCCTTCTCCTCTTCTGCTTGCCTCCTCCAATGCTTCCAGTCCCCATTCCTCGTCTTTCCGGGCTCTTTCCACCGCCCGTTGTAGATATCCCTGAGGTAGAGCTACGCTGGTGTTGGCTAAGAATTGTAGCAGTGCCCTGTCGCTTTGGGCTCCCCTAGAAGTCGTCCTTGTGGATATTCTTCTACAGTAGTGGGTCTCATAACTCCATCTGTCTCCAGATCCTTGTAGAGCTTGTTCCCTTGGTGTCGCCATTGCCGGCATTCAAAGAGAAGATGGTGAATTGTCTCCCTTGATAAGCTGCATCCTTGACAGGTTGCATGCTCCCGGGCCTGGATCCGATGTAGGTGTGTCCCAATGGCCGCATGCCCTGTCTTCAGCTGAAAATAGCGACTTGCCAGGTGTTTGGTATTTGAGAGCCACTGCAGCTGCAGGGTCAAGCCGCCAGTTCTTCTGCGGCCTGTAAGTTCGTCGGGCCTGTTGGGATCGCTGGCTAAGCTCTCTGGTGAACCATCTCTGCTTTTGTACTGTAATGGCCTCCGTCCGGGGTCTCTGGGCAAAAGCCAGAGAGATGTCTTTGAGCCCCTTCCTGTAGACTTACCAGCTGCCTGCTTTGCTGCTTGGCCAGCACTCTCATTTCCTTTTACCACTGCGTGTCCCGGAACCCATTGTATGGTGGGTTGGTGACCTTGCGTGTGTAACCTCTTGGCTATGGCATGCGCTTGGATCACTAACGCTTGACCTGGTCCTGGATGGGTATGTCGTAGCCTTGCAATGGCGGCTTGGGAATCCAGCAGGATAGTGATTGGTCTCTGGTCTCTCGCCTTCCATGCTACCTGGAGTGCTTGAACAATCCCAAGAAGCTCTGCATCAAAGAGCTCATATCCTTTGGCAAGCTCCTCCTGGTACTTGCCATGCGAGTCCTGCCCCACATCTGCCGTTTTCTAGTCTTGATCTATCTGACCAGATTACCTGATTATTTCACTGTTGTTTGAGTGCCAAGATGGTTCCATCATACCTTATCGTACCCCTGGTAGCCGAGGCCAATTGACCGATATCCTCAGCTCGTATTCTTCAGAACAAGGATGTAAGCGACGATATTGATAGCTGACAGGCACATAAGCAAAAACTTATCAAAAAAGAGTCAAAAAAAAGAAAAGAGACGGGAAATCCCACACACATCCCGTCCGCTTCCTTCCGGATGTCCCCCTCCCACCCGTATGTCAGATCAATATATCGATCAATAATTCATAAATGCAAACATCGGGTCGATCGTGAATATGTACTAGATGCATATTGCAGATTGCGTTTACCGGAGCACTCCGGGATCCAAACTCATGAAGATCAATGATTCATCAATTATTTCTTCTCGCACCCGAAATCCTAAATAATTAGCAGAAAAAACTAGTAACGATGGTTGATTGTATGTATCAAGTCTGTTGGTATATCATGTGATGGATCATATCATCATAGTGACTGATATTTACAGGGATAGCCAAAGTACGATGCTGTGTATTCACGATAAACTTCACGCGGTATATCACATGGGAGACGCGGGATTTCGCGGATCAGGTACACGACTGAATCGATTTGATTAATTCCAAAGTTAATGAACCAACAGCAGAATCAATATGAAATGCAAATACCCATATTATGAATAGAAACAGAAAATCGCAACGAAAGGAAAACTATCCCTCCCGTATCGAAACTGTACAGAAACTCCCCATCCATCTCCCCAACCCCAGGATTGCGCACTCTCACCGTTTGCCGCTTTGTTGCCGGTTTGATGTCGAATTCCCGGAGCAGAGTCGTGATGGTCTTGAGGATGTTTGTCATGGCGAGATTGCGGCCGATGCACATGCGATGGCCGATGCTGAAGGGGATTAGATAGCGGTATAGTTCTTTGCTTTGTTTCTCGTTGAGCCAGCGGGATGGATTGAATTTGTCGTGGCCGTTGCCCCAGATGGCGGGGTTGTGGTGGAGGCCGTAGTTTGAGATGCAGATGTTTGTCTGGAGCTGTTACCCCGTATGGAATATGGTATCCTCCTATTTCGAGACCAGCGGGACAACCGACCCGACACCATAAGGGCATAGTGAACACGGGGTTTATCCGGAAGTTCTCTCGAACGCAGACCATCAAATAAGTCAACGATGATTCAAGGCCTTCAATAGGATAGGCTGTTTGATCATCG
Organism: Aspergillus intermedius; assembly: GCA_039880815.1. Taxonomy (NCBI): domain Eukaryota; kingdom Fungi; phylum Ascomycota; class Eurotiomycetes; order Eurotiales; family Aspergillaceae; genus Aspergillus; species Aspergillus intermedius. The sequence continues at coordinate 405,416 of JBDODA010000007.1, read as the reverse complement.
GCGAGAGGAGGTAGAGTAGACCTGATTTCTTCTACCATGGAAGCCAGTGTATCCGGATTCTGGAGAAGATGCCAGAAAAGGAGAGTCAGAGTTCCTGAAACCGAGTGCGATCCGGCCATGCTTATTCTATTAGCAAACCCTGAGATATAGACAGCCAATTACTCACAGAACTGCAAAGGCTTCTGAGTTGATCTCCTGTTCTGTCAAGGTTGACGCAGTATCGGGATCAACGGCCTTGACCATACTCTTCAAGAGATCTTGTCTCTTGGCCGGATTATTTATCTTGTATTTGACGCATTCCGCACAGATTTTTTTAAGAGCATCACAGTTCTTCATCAATCGTCTGATCCATGGGATTGGTGACATTCTGCAAAGGCAGCTCACCCAAGATACCAGCCAGGAGTAGATGATCATTGTTGGTGGGCAATACTTCCTCATATCCTCTGCTGAGCTCCAAACGGCTTGCCAAATGCAACTGAGCCCAGGATATCAAAATCGTAGAGCGAAAGTAGCAGTTTCAGGTCGAATGTCTCTGGTCTGTGCAAATGCGCGTAACCTATTCTGGAGGAACTTCATTTCACTTTCAACCAGAGACTCCAAATTCGCAACAGAAACCTAGGAGAATCCATGAGAAAGCTATCGTCGACAGAGACAGTGGGTCTATCTGTGGTCACTATATACCGACAATAAAACTCTACAACGACTCACATCGTCATTCGTAGTGGGAAAGAGATTTGGATTGAAAGCCGTAAACGCATCATAAAACTCGGATTTGCCCATTGAGCGACCACCTTTGTAAATAGGAGCGATGGCGTTTCCATCCCATATATGAAGACGATTCAGGCTCACCTAATATGCCTTTCATTCATTTGTAAGAGACGCAAGCAGCGGGCCCGGGTATTTTGCTAACGGGTGAACTCGCATATATATCAAATAGGATAGTACCAGCAAAGAACATATTCCACCCGGGAATAGCCATTGATGGTCAAATTGTAAAAGTCGAGTGTAAATGTTCTCTACAATATTTCCAATTGCATAATGTCGAAATCCTTTGTTATATTGTTGCAGGTTCATAGTCAAGGTGCACTCCGGATTGTGGTATACAAGCCTTTCCCTCCCGTGGACTTCCCCCACCAGGATCTACCGGCTCAAGACCGATAACCGAGACCGGCTGTGTTTTTTCGGAAGATGCATCTGGTACGAAGGTATCGAAACGTTTTTCGTGGAATATTTTTATGGATCATGTTGAATTCGACGACATTATTGGAATTTCTGGCAACCTGTTGAAAACCAGTTCGCTTATCGCTGTGCAGCGTTAATGCCTAGAAGACAACGCTTGAGGCATGAGCATAAGACGATGAGTTGGGCATTGAAGTTCACCCAATCCTCATCGTTGCATGTAAGTTGATGAAAGAAACGAAGATAGAGGTTGGATGCGACAGCTCCGCACGTGATGGCCATGTGACTCTGTATACACTTATCAAGGGACAAGCAGCGCATGCCTACATAACTACCAGAGGTCAAAGCGAATCCTCCTTTACTTCGCTGTCAAATTTTGGCAGACGCAATTGCGTATACCGCATTCCAGGACTTGCTATCAAGGTAGCCAAGAAACAACCACAACCGGGGTAAGGAAAAAAAAACTCTTCCAGCAAATGAAAAAAGAATCAAACCACACAAAACACATATGGCTCTAACCATACCGATCCACGCCGGAGTTTAATACCCTGTTTCTGCAGTCGGGTTGATCCCCGTGGAATGCAATTATACCCAAACAGGCAAGGGATGTTGCAGGTGTAGTGATACATGACTGTAGAACATAGCACAGCATCCTACTCGCCACACAGCAGTTATTTGCGTGATATCGACACTCGAAGTGCATGATTGGGGGTATCCTGCCGGCACAACCGAAGTGGTATTCTATACAAATGGAAATTGCATGGTCCGTATGTACACCGCACTCGCTCGTACAAAGTACAAATTACGAAATAGTAATTTCGACAAAAATTGTAGATTTGAGTCATTTCTGCAAACCGATCCGACGACCTGGAAATGCGATTCGATTCGGTAGATCACCTATCCACACCGGGCCGAGGACGGAGTGGGTGCTATCCGATTCATGCGTCGCTAGCATGCAGGCTACAAGTATACTCCGTACCGATTATATGGATAGTAAGATAGCCTGCATGGACTAGAAGGATATGATCGACTTCCAGAAGGAACCAATCGTTGGGCACTATGGCCGGGATCGGATTCCGCGGGCCCAGTTGCTTTCAATAGCTGGTATTCACCGTCGTGGAATGCAATGGAATCGATGCATCATTGGGTTGTTGGCAATCAGTTGAGTAATATACGGGGTACGTAAATTGAGATGCGAGGCGAGTGATAATTGGCGCGGAATTGGCAGAGGATATACTCCATATCCAACATGACCATCGGTGCACTTGTAGAATGTGATAGACTCGACTTGATAACTGACCCAGGCATTTTCAATGGGTAAAGGCAATGAGCAAACCCAATTTGATATTCTGTTATAATAAAGTCGAATAACAGGGAGTAGATGGAGCGGTGACTCCTATTCAATGTTTACCGTGAAGGTTGTCCATTTTTTTTTCTATATCACTACAGTGGGCTATGGCCCGATTTTTCCGAATATGGACGTATTCTAGAAGCACAAATCTAGCTGATCGGAATAGCCCAATGTCATGGAAACGCAATTTGCAGACTTTATTGGCCCGGGGGGTACTCCGGGGGACCAAAGTAGCACTCCGTATGGAGTTGCTGGAGCTGATTCATAGGCTCACTGTCGAAAATAATAACATCATATGCTATAGCAAAAGTACCTTATATCTCCGTATTGCGCTCCGTAACAGGGGCAGGTTATATCGACGGTGCTTATAACCCGGGAATGGAATGATCGACTTCCAGTATCATCCGGTTAGATGCCACGGAGTATTGGGTTGCTTCCGCGGCTTATCTGCCCTTTAATTTATTGACGGAGGATAGATCGCAATGAACTCCATATTATAAGATATATAGGATGACAGGTATGAACCAGGAGGGGCACGTGCTTGGACTGCAATGCTAGTAATCCAGACTCAGGCGTCTAGGATATGTGCATACACAGTAGAGGTACTGGATACAATTGTAGGATCATCCCGGGCGCTATTTTTCATTTTTTCAGTGTCCCCTGATAGTCAGATGGGAATGTCACGTGGTGGCAAATAGTTCCACGATAATCAGTGTCCAAGCGCTGTCAATCAATCAATCCCCTGCTGGTCCTGCAAGGTAGTCTAGACAGTTTTTGTTCTGTCTCACATTGACCTTGTTCTGTATGTCTGCATGAGAGGTAGAGTACAGTGTCCCAAGTATTTGTGATGTGCAGACTAATGCATCGAGCCGAAGTCTGGAGATGCAACTGGTTTTATTTGGTATGTGGTGTACCTTACGGGTATTACCGTACCGTACTGGTCCGTATGACTCTGTATGAGCGCATTCCACGAATACCAATGAGTAATGAGGATTTCTGGAATCCGAAGTCGAACCGCAGTGGATCTATCCATCTTAATCAGTTATATTATTGGGTCTGGAGCTCATTCCCGACTAGGAATATGAAGTTATCACTTGAGGAGCTGGACTATGGAGAATAAGAGACGCTTAGGAAGCTCGCGGAAGCGGAAAGTCTTCTGGAAGGTTTCCTAACGGTTTCCATTGGGCCTCGGTTGTTTCTAGCGCAGTTCTAGTGGTATCGATGGTAATGACCGATATTACGCTCATACAGAATTTTATGAACTGGTCTACTTGTACAGTTCCTCTGCAGAGTAGCCCTTGTATGTTTATGCATATTGGAATGAAGACATGAACATAATATACCGAGTACATACAGATGTGATTACAAGTACCAGGTACAAAGTACAAATATACACTAACGGATCCCAACCATGGTCCAGTGTACGGTACCTTTCGGATGAAGTGATTTAGCTCTTCTAGAAGGATTCTAATGCGTCAACAGATCAGGAACGATCTATACAAACCCCCCTATATAGTCAGGGTGATAAAAATATAGAGCAGAGGATACTTGTCAGCTTTTCCGATCGCAACATCTAAATGACCATCCCGGAAGCCGGATTCCATGGATTCTACCAATCACTTTGTAATTAACATGTTACTCTACACTTTCGACTTGGCGCAGAGTACTCTCTACTGTACTCTCAAAGTCTGTGTTCTCCGTAGAGCATACCCTGTACATAATGGTTGGCAATGTCTTACTCAGTCGAAGACGTTGTTCCGGTCGTTAGTTCCGCCCTTTGAGCCATAAAGACAAAAGGACCGATCGGGAGAATACTACGAAGGATTATGGAGCGGAGTCTGGAGTACATAATTGGAGTGGCGATTATTGGTTCATGAGCAGTGAAGGACAGCTGAGAGTGGATAGATCAAGCCACGACCCAGACTCCTTAATCATTTCCAAAAGGCTTCTGTACAGTAAATGTGGCTGGTTGAGTCGTACCGAGTGGCAAGTTGTAGGGTAAATGTCGGGTTCCCCCGGGGGGGACTACTAATTCTAGGTACTGGTCTGGGAGTCGATTTCTGTATCATTCTAGAAAAGAGACCGAAGGCGTGCATGGTCCATGGACTAAGATTATGGTAGTGATGATGATATGGTTCTATCGAACACTGCTCCGTCGACTATATAACTCAGCACAGCGCTAGAAGGCGGCAAGAACAAAACGGGGCCATACAAACTCTGGATTTGGTCCTACGTAACCGGACGGGCTGGTGCGGGAATCCAAAAAAAGTGGGCTGGGGGGATGGAGTGGGATCCGCGATCGTTATGGTGTAAAATCATAATACTAATTAGGGTAGGATGAGGCTGGAATTAGGGGGTTCCACTCATCCCTGATCCTAATCTCTAGTATTCCGTATAGCATATGAAGAAAAAGGGAGAAGAAAAGCAAAGATAAGTGCGAAGTAAAGTACCGTCCAAGACGTGTTTTCAGTGTTCCGAATGTGCTGTTTCCCTATGGTTTGACATTGAAGACAGATCAGAAAACCAGGAGAAAGGGGATCCTCGCATCAAACCAATCCATTTGATCGAACGGAGCCGTCTTCCGAGACTATGTACGTCTCCAACCGCGCGCGAAACTTCTGGATGCTGTAATTATCCATCGCGTGGAGAACTGCATATGCATGCATGCACTCGCCGGGGAACTAGGAAGTGAAGAACTGCAGGACGGGTATTAACATCTGGGTCCTCGCGTGGTCACATCTAGATTTATTACATTCTAGAGCACCGTACTCTGTGCTCCATACTCTGTAGAATCTACGGAGTACTGCGTACAACCGCTACAGCCACTACTATAGATACTAGACGAGATGCCCCTATTCTTACCATACGATACATACAATACACGGATAACGACTAGTCAACCACGCGAGAGTCGAGACAAACCCAGCGGAGCCACTAGACTGTTCCTGGACTAGGACCCCGGTTTAGGTTCTGTTCCTGCTTCCGCCTTTATGGTGCCGGGGAAGGAAAATGGCTCCACACCAGCTGGAAATAGAGTGGATTTCCCGTTGTGTCCGACGAAGCGGTTCCTAGCTTCCAGACAGTGGAGTACATATGGATGGAGTGGAGTCCAAATTGATTATTTATTTTCTATTTATTTTTTACCTGTGATTCCAGAAGTATTACAGGAGTATCGGACGGTATGTATGCATCATGTATCATTTAGGTTCCCGGAATGCTAAACAACCGAATAAACGGCAAACGACCAACCAACGGAGCAGACAAAGGAAAGGGAGCTACTAGAGTAAACGGCCAGAGTCAATCAGAACATTACTTCTGTATGGAAGTACTTATACTTGTACAGGTGTGGATACAAACTCTGTAATCCGTACCGTTCTGTCAACTCTGGGTAAAAAGGGGGATCCCCATCCACGCAGCTTCGCGTACCTTTCCGCCGGGACATGGAAGAAGACCCACTAATGTTACGGTACCATGGTTCCATACGGTAACAATGGGTATTACCATAACATACTAATACCCAATAATGTTTAATATGGGATGAAGCTATTATTGACCAAAACAACCTGTTCTCTTTGCTGTTTTTCTTGTTCTCTATCTCTCTCTTTTTTTTTATTTTTAAATTACGGTTAGCTTCCGTCTTGTCTTTTTTTTTTTTTAATTCTTTTTTTTGGTGATTACTACATCAGCCTCCATCGCATTTCCGTTTCCTATATCTATCCTGATGGACCCCCTTCATCGATCTTCTTCTGCCCTGTAACTTTCTCTTCCTCTTCTTTCATATATTTGGCTATTCTCCTGCCTCTCTTCCTCTCCTCCCGACTAGCATTATCGCCATAAATTGACCTTTATCTCGACCTCATCCCTCTCCTCCCTCGCCGCGTATCGCCCGGTCCTTTCTCTAGATCTCCTGCCTCCCTTGGCTCCGACGTGACCTCACCCTTCTCTCCCTTGCGATACATCGAATCCGTTAAATTATATTTTTTATTTATTTTCTTTTTTGACTTCTCGGAAACGACGGAGCTGAATTCCGCGACGCTCTCCTTTCATTTATCATATTCCAGGATCCCGAACTCCCTTGCCGTCGATTGTATTAGTCCGGCCCATTTACTCGGTCACCTGGATTCGTTTTCTTCGTTGTTTCTTTACCATTATCGATCAGATCGTCCACCAGCGACAACTACGACAATAATCATAATCCTGCTGCTCCACTACCCACATCTACTACTGCTGCCGACTCGTACTTAATCACACGCGCGCTTTGCTGGCCTCACCCTCCGATCACAAACGCCAGCCACAACAACAAAACAACAAAGAGCGAGAAAAATAAAAAAAAATCGGAACGATCCGTCGAATATCCGGGATCCACTTCTCCTTCGCTTTGGCGCTCTCGCTTTCATTCATTTCTGGGCTGAAAGTTGACCACATTCCTGCCCTACATCTCGTCTGTTCTCGGCGGCTGCATCGTCCTTAAAAGGATCGCCTTTTCCGATCTCATCTGCAGGTCCCTTTTTACTTTTTTCCTGCCCATTTCTTTTTCCTACTTCTATCTATCACCCGCTGGTCTCCTATTCTCAGACCTCCGTTTGGACCTGTTAATCGCTCGATATATTTATACCATTTAATTCTCTTGTGAGTCCCTTCCCCTTTTTCTTCAACCTGTCTGCAATATCCACTCTTCAAATCCTGGTTATATTATATTTGACCTTCTCTAATCATGGCCCTTTCTACAGAATCTACAATGATCCTCACAGACTTCTCTGCTTTCAACATGGGACGTGGAGCCTACGACACCACAGGGATCAAGAAGCCCGGTGCACCACCACCGCCGCCCAAATAATTCCATCCTTTTGCTTTGGGTGTGACTTTGCTTTTCTCCTCGTTCTCCAGCGAACAAAAAGTTTTCTTACGGGTTTTTGACATTGTTTCCTCATGGCGCCTACGGTTTCGGATAGTCGGCTATGCTACCAGTTGACTTCTTTCATATTTCCTTTCGGTATGTGCTCAAATGTTACCTTATTTGACTTGCTTGCGATTCAAGCTAACTTGTGTGGCAGTCTTTATGTATCACTAGTGTTGCCATTTTCGCTTCTTCGTTACCGGATTTGTGCCTTCGGGCCACTATACATCTTTTAATGCCTTCTTGTCTTTCAGCGTGGGCTCCTTCGGACATCGATCTTCAGCGCTAAATTTTTTTTCGACTATTTTTTTCATTTTTTTTTTCGCTTAGCGACATTGCCGGATTCATTTTACTACATCTTAATTTCTTCGATACGACCCTTCCGACAGATCAACGACGATCTGAGTTTTGCCAAAAAGCGATTTTGGTTTTTCACACTTTCTCATTTGTTTGCATTGGAATACTTCGTGCTATATTGATTGGGTTGAATGGCGTTTGACATAGACAGGATGGATTTTCACATGGGGCATTTTATGGGATTTTTCTTGATACCAGACCAGAATTAGACTTTCCGACCTCACGGTCCAATTGTGTTTATTGACTATTGATTTTTTTTCTGAAGATGTTCTTCAGGATACATTATTCCTTCTGGTGCATTATACTACATACTACTAGACCAAGAATAACGGCGGCTGTATGTTGTTGTGCCCAAGTACATCCATCTCCGTGCTCCCCGATCGACCCCTGTCTGACAGCTGTTACAATATCCACCCTCCTGCCTCACTCGACTGGCTTGCCGATTGCAGCACAATTTTAAATTTTTCTCGACTTCAGCTCAGCCATCGAGAGTACCCTGGAAATACCCAGTGATACTACACTAATACTGTACCTAGTTCTTAGTATCTATAATATGGTGCATGCAAAAATTTTTCTACTTGCTATTTGGGCATCCACCCAAAGGATCCTCGAACAAATCACGGCCTGCAACGTCACCAGCATAGGACGACTAAACTGGGCACCATTCAAAATCCTCTTGCTTTAGTTGTATGTATGGAAACGTCATTTCCATGCGTTCGAAAAATGCACTCCTGCGTTGGTGTTATGTGGCAGTCCGTATAGAGAAACAGCACCGTATCGGGTAGGAATTATATGGGGTATGAGTGACTTGGCCTATTGGGCCCGTAAATTTTTCCAGGTTTTTTCTATTTAACTTCGAATTAGAATTATCGTTTAGCGGATTTCGCGGGATACGCGATTGGAATTGTACATATCAAATTTAAATAGATTAGACAATTTGTTGAGTATCCGTGTGTTGTCTATTGGGATGAGTTTGTATTTGGGTGCTGGCCTTGGCAGAGGCAGCGCTTGTTTAAGCGTTGAAACGTTGCCAGGGATTGGAGGATACCATTGGACCGAGAAGCTTTCGTACCTGTTGGCTATTTGAGTTCTGTTGTGCTTACTTTTGTACCCTGTACAATGACGGTGTACTCCGAAGTACTTTTGCTTGGTACTCTCTACGGTGCTTCGGCGTAGTACGGAGTAATTGTTATTTCCTAGGACGTATTCAGTTCAGAATGCTATAGCCTGGAGTTGACTGCATTTTGTAACGGTATGGTAATACATGTAAAGACAAAAGGGCTAGCATTATCTTCTAAGGCTTCATGATCTCATCCGTATGCATCATGATCCGGTATAGAGAAGCTACCCCGGATTTCAGTGCCAAGAACGCAGAGTCCAGCAGGCTTATAGCAGCCTTCTATACTTCGACCGCATATAATCTAAAAAGCAACTATAGTTCGTCGAGTCTTCCATACATTCAAGTCGCATATGTTGGATACCGAATTGGGATACTGAGGTACCCGTGACTGATATCGCACTAAACCATTTTGGGACGCCCACCCCGTCTTCAACGACCGCCTCATCATCGTCATCACCATCGCTTTCCTCTTCCTTCTCATCCTTTCCTCCTTCAACCCCATACTGACAAAAACTTAAAGCTATTCTTGTCTATCGACAATCCCCCTTGCCAGCTGTCACCGCTTCACCTCCCCCCGGGCTCGTGACCACATCGTTGTCTCTGTCGTGATCGCCTTGTTCCGCGGCTGACGAACGACCGAACACTGCCCGCCTGACCTCAACCCCGGACTATCGCTCATCTGCAGTTCGTCGGTTTATTATTCGCGCCAGTTGCTTGTACAATAATACGATTTGCTTTCATAGCCTCTTGGGCATCATCCGTACCATGTCTGAACCCACGAGCGCAAATACCCCGAAACCCAGCAGTAGCGTCAAGCTGGTACTTCTTGGAGAAGCGGCTGTCGGAAAGGTATTGCGTTGCCCCTCCTCTGTTCTTTTGAGTTGTACATGCCTGACAGATGGGCTAATGCACGGGAACAACCTAACTTGGAATAGTCATCGTTGGTTCTGCGATTCGTCAATAATGACTTCCAGGAGAACAAAGAGCCGACCATAGGAGGTACCCAAGATCCCCCCCCCCCTTGCGCGGATGATGTCGCTTTCCCCAGTCAATCCACAACATGGTGTAAATGTTCCGAGCGCCAGCTAACATGGTCTGTGTTTTGATCAGCTGCCTTCCTCACCCAGAAATGCTCCCTCCCCACCCGCACGATCAAGTTCGAGATCTGGGATACCGCCGGTCAAGAGCGATTCGCCTCATTGGCGCCTATGTACTATCGTAATGCACAGGCAGCGCTTGTTGTCTACGACGTGACCAAGCCTTCGTCGCTTACGAAGGCCAAGCACTGGGTCGCCGAACTCCAGCGCCAAGCTAGCCCCGGAATCGTCATCGCTCTTGTCGGTAACAAGCTCGACCTTACAAACGACGGCAGCAACGAGGCTGCTGGCGAGTCGACCTCGACCCAAGGTGGTGAGGATGAAGCGACTAATGACGCCGGCGACGAGAACCAGGCTGAGGAGGCTACCCCCGGTGATGCCCGCAAAGTGTCAACCCAGGAGGCCAATGCTTATGCGGAGGAAGAAAGTCTGCTGTTTTTCGAAACCAGTGCCAAGACCGGTGTCAATGTGGCTGATGTTTTCACGGCGATTGCCAATGCGATTCCAGAGAGTAGCCTGAAGACTGGACGGGGCGCTGGTACCGGCCAGACTACCTTGGGTGGCGGACGGCCGGCTGAGGACACGAGAGTGAACCTGGGTGAACGAGCTACTGCGACGCCCAAGGAAGGCTGCGCGTGCTAAGCTGTATGATGTTTCGTGTTCTGTTTTGCTTCTAGATTGCGGTATATCCATTTGATGATTCGACGGGATCTCGATGTTCGGTTGTAGCTCCCCCAAGCTGGCCTGGGCCACATTGTCTGGAGGCGTCTGTTTGAGTACCCGAGTATAGTTTTACTTTCTACAGCATGTTTATTATTTCTAGAGCGAGTAAAGGTTTCTAATACAGTTCTACCGAATTCGTTGCTTTCAAAGTTAAGAATGACTGGCCAATCAGAACCCACGAGGGCAGACAAGTCACGGGACAAGCCTTCCCCTAATTGGACAAATCGAGCTAACCCAATATGGCCAAGCGCGACACTCGCTAAGCGAGAGCGCCGCAATTTGGATCCCACACGGGCAAACCACCGCAAATTGGGACAGGCCGTCTTGTTACTACTCAATCCTTCTCCCGACCGACCGCAGAATAAAGGAAGCAGCAGCCCGTCTTCTCCGTCCCTTCCTCGACCGACGACTGCAAAAATGGCTGCTATCAACAAGATCGCCCTCAACTCGCCATCGAGGCAGAACCCCTCCGAGCTGGAGACTGCGATCGCCGGCGCTCTCTTCGACCTGGAGAGCAACACACAGGACCTGAAGGCTACCCTTCGGCCTTTGCAGTTTGTCTCTGCCCGTGAGGTAAGACTTTTACGCTTTGCATATTTGCCAAAATTTCTGTGTGGGAAATGGAGTTGAGGAGTTGCGGGTTGGGAATGGACAGTTGAATTTGGAAATTTTGCGGTGGAAACATCCAAGACTCTGTGATGAGTGGACGGTCAATCGCGGTCCGAATGGAATTGAAGAGATGGATTGGATCTAGTATTCGAGCATGGCATTGAAAGGCAGTGTCTGACTGACTTGATTAATTATAGGTCGAGGTCGGCCACGGCAAGAAGGCGATCCTCATCTTCGTCCCTGTCCCTCTCCTCCAGGGCTTCCACAAGATCCAGCAGCGGTACGCCAGCGCAATTACAACAACCGCGGATATGAACAAATGACTGACATAAAACGCATACAGTCTGACCCGTGAGCTCGAGAAGAAGTTCTCCGACCGCCACGTCCTCTTCATCGCTCAGCGCCGCATCCTCTCCCGCCCCAAGCGCTCCGTCAACTCGCGCACCAACCAGACCCAGAAGCGTCCCCGTTCCCGCACTCTGACCGCTGTCCACGACTCCATCCTCACCGACCTCGTCTACCCCGTCGAGATCGTCGGCAAGCGCATCCGCACCAAGGAGGACGGCAGCAAGACCATCAAGGTTGTTCTCGACGAGAAGGAGCGCGGTGGTGTTGACCACAGACTCGATGCCTATGGCGAGGTCTACCGCAGACTGACCGGCCGTGCTGTTGTCTTCGAGTTCCCCCAGAGCGGTTCCGCTGACTACTAGATTTGGTGATTGTCGCAAATTTCAAAAAACAAAGGGTTATGAAAATTGAAAATGTTTTGCATTTGAGGACAGCCAATTCTATATCTCTTTTCTATCTGGGTTTGGAACAATGAGGGGTTTCGTCGATTAGACAACGAAGAGGGCAAAAAAGAAACTAAAGATGGGACAAGATAATTCATTTTATTGTACTTCTTTTTTTCTTTTCTCTTCATGGGTAGCTGCTTCGTCTGGTTTCGGGTTTAGGGTCCCTGAGATGTGTGAAGGGTGTGATGTGATAATAAAAATATCATGATCTCTTTTTCTTTTCTTTGTGTTCTTTTTGCATTTGTATCCGGAAGTTTCAAATAGCTCATACGCCATACTCCGTACTGTGACATGCGTTGCCCTAACTACGATCCATTCGGGTCTACAATTTCTGCAAACTCTACTACCAAACTATTTCTCGTGCGCTGGTGTCTTCATTTTCCCTGTGTACTCTACAATTGACTGGTCGTTCATTTAATATCCACTCTTTCGATACTCCTTTGCCTGCCGTTCGGGTATCGATAGGGCATAGAGGCGCCATGGAGGACAAGAGGTAAATCGAGAAGATTGAACAAGAAAACGAAGGAGAAGGAAAGAAAACAAAAGCAAGACGAGGAAGAAAGAAGCAAACAAAACCACTCAACAACCAGTCCTTCTCAGATCATCATCATCGACCGGATAATGGCTCTTCAGATATTCGGTCCTCTGTCTGACACTGATGTGCGCAGTAGACGCCAGGAGTGCCTTGAGCCTCTGGACGATGCTGTTACTCGCTGTTGGCTTGTTCGGCTGTTCTTCCAATGCTGGTATAAGGTGTCATCGAGACCAGCAGCCATGACGATGTGCCTCTTTGGAGACTTGGTTGTGACAACTTCAGCAGCGCCCGTCGACGAGTTGCTCTTCTTGCCCTGGAGCGACATCCACACGCCGGAATGGGGATTTCAAATCCTGAAGGCCGTTGTGGGGCGCGAGCGCTTTGAGGGCTTCTGTCTCCAGACTATCAGTAGAATTAATGTCTACGACATTCTTGACTTGGAGATGTAGCTCCATTTCTTGGGCTGGCCGAAGAGGATAAGTATTACCAGGTCACAGGCTTGAATTTTTTTTTTGTTATGATAGCGACGTTGCGAGTATATGTTCTCTACGTACTAGCCATCATCTTTTAGTCGTTCTTCTCCGTTCTCAGAAAGTGCGAGAAGAAAACGGAGCTGCTCCACACTTGACAGACTTGGGATCCTTCTGGCACCGGCTTGCCCGCTCTTTGTGGACTTCCTTGGGGAGCAGTGCTTGGAACAGGTCTGCCACGGTTATGGGGCGTGGCCAGCCATAGTCATGTGCCTTGTCGAAAGAATAGAGTAGAATCAACATGCTAACCATTTCCCCTAGGTCTTTGATGTCGATCAAACCTCGCTGTGTATGGCTCCAGAGGGAGTTCACTATGGCCAACCGTGTCTGGGGTTCTTTCATCGCTTCGGCCGCCATCCACGGCAGGACGACGGGCTCGGACGGTTGAAGCGTCCTTACCAACGTCCTGTGGTCACTGTCGTCAGCAATAAAACGAAGGTAGGTGGAGCAATTATGCTGCGCCAGACTTGGCAGCGTTATGAAAAATTGGCACTTGTAACCGATTAACACGGGAGCTCAGATGTATGTGGTGTTCGGGTCATCAGAGGGGTGCAGATCCTCGAAGCCTAGTACTTTCTGTCGAAGCATCACCTTCACGTCTTCGATGGAAACATGGTTGTTCCTCAGCAGAGTGCCCAACAGCGGGCGACCGAAACTAAATAGAGCTCGATGATATCTGTGGGTCCAACTGTTGGCCGTTCATGGGAAGCATGTTGATGTCGTACAGCGCCTTATTCATGGTCTGCTTCATTCTCTCTATGGACCTAGAAATTCACCCACGCATCCAGCCGGCCTTGACTAACGGAATACGCAATCGGCTGTATTCGCGTTTTGTCCCCTGGAGAGAACTGCCTCATTAAAAGCCAATACATATCACACTGGCTGTTGTCAATAGAGCCAAATACACTACCAGTGATTCTGCTAAGCTCAAAATAGGCAAGTATTGATTGATCAGCCCCTGAGCGAGTAATGGTATTGGTCCAGTCTGGCTTTTGAATGCCAATTGACACCTCTTACTTGTGCAAAAGATCTCTCACTTGGCCCACATACATGCTTGCCTCGTCTGATAATCTATTGATTGTGGTCACAGGCCGGATCTTCATAGTAAACTTTCATGAACTCTCGGAAACCTCCGAAAATTAGACCAGCACATCTAAAATTTTCTCAGCACTTCCTATTCCTTTCGTTAAAACAACCTGGCTGCCTTTTCTTAAGATCTCCTTTCTACCGCTTCTTGTTTCAACAAGCCAATTGCGTGGATCGCTCTCATCCCATGAAAAAAGACGGACATTCCACCAAAGGCTTCTGGCCAAATTTCGAAAACTGAGAGTTACTGTGACCTCCTTTCTCCGCCCAAAGAACAAGATTCGCGACTATAATCCCAGGCAGCAGCGTGCTGCCCAGACCGAAAATATTTCCACATTGCAACCCAGGGCAACAAGCGGACAACGCCGTGACTCCAAGTCCCACAACCCCTACTCCTCCGACGATATCGCGCAAAGAATGGTTCAAACGTCTTCGGGGCGGTTATCGCCTCACGATGTGTTGGAGGCATTCGCTGAGCTGTCGGGTGGAACTCCCATTATGTCAAGTTCATGGAGATCTTGGCCTCTGAGGATGGATTTGAGACAATGGAGCTCATAAGGGCTTATGGGCGGCAATACATCAATTTGTTGGGTTCCGGTAAGAGAGCAAGGACTACCTTTCTCCCCGGGTCAATTAAGCGGCCGTTCACGCGCTCAAAGGCGAGTCCCGGGTACCTGAGCTGATCGCACTCCTTGCGGAGGCTATCAAAATATGCAGTTATCCGTGGGACTTCAATTTGAAGAGCACCATGGGCTTATCAGTGAACTATGCCCGAATCCATGTCGTTGCTGTGCTAGCCATGGGGAGGAAACGTAGAATCTGGTATTGACGAAAGATACGAATGATCACAGTTTAGATGCCCCAGTCATGAATAAATGGTATTCAGAAAGCTACATATTATCTGAACATTTATTATCCACTTATCCTCTTCCAGTGAGCCTATTCATCCACCTACGCATCTAACCGGCCTCCCCACGCAATGGGCTGGTCCCGCTGCTTATCCCCTGGCCATAATCCTCTGAGTATAAAAAGATGCACATCACACTGGTCACGACCAGGGCCACCAAATAGGTGATCAGCTATTTTGCTGAGCTCCACGCACAACCATTAATTCATCAACTTCAGATGGAACAAGAACAAAAAGACTTGGCCATGCAATCCCAACTGACATGCATTCTTCGCGAAGGACCCACCTGACGATGCTCACGAACATGGTGGCTTCTTCTTCGATAAACTCCTCGAGCCTGATATCGCTCTTCTGTTTGTAGATATTCATAAATTCCTCAAGTCTGTGTGCAAGTCGAGGATGCAGTTTAGATAGGGCAATAAACCCCTGATATTCTTGTATGTGCGCCACTTGGCTCTGAGCCTTTGAGCCTTCTTGGGAGTTATAAATCTGCGTTTGTCGCTGGGATTGAGAGTCCCGTGTTTTATTAGAGTAACGCAGATGGCTTCGATTGGGTGATTCGTATTGGTTGAGCATATAGATGGTCTCTAGATGACATGTTGCTTTCTTTTTCTGTAGTGTCGTGGTATAAAACAAGAAAATTCCCGATGCAGCACAAAAAATAATCATGGTGTAGGCAACCATAAACTTAGGAAATTATCCAAGACCAAAAAGAGAAGAAAACATGTGACCCCAGGCAACGTAGGGCTGTCACCCGAATAGGTTTAGTGGATGACCACAGCTTGCCTAGACCAAGGTGAGATGCGCGCGTCATTCAAGCTGGAGTTCCCTTCTATACATATATAGTAGTATTGTAGTCTTATATTCAGTGTCAATTGCTCCAGAAAAAAAAAGATTCTATCATGATGTCGACGTTCAGAAACGTGTCCGATTTCCAAACATACCTCATTCAAGGGAATTTTGGAAGAGAGCATCGGCAATGTTGAGCAGCTTGCTTATGAAAATGACCAACCTTCATGGGCAACCGATACAGTGAGTGCACTGGAAAAGAAGGGGATTGTGTGCTTGTAAGCTGAAAGTTGTTTCTCCTCAGGCCCCAAGTGACAGTCATGAATAATCTTTTCCACCTACCCAAACAGCAAGCAATACAATCCTTCCCAAATATTCAAGGACGCAGCATGGCGACGGCGCTTCATAATGCAACTCAAGAATGGTTTACTCGGCCCCAAAATGCCTGGCTATCCACAAGTCTTATCACCCAGGCTAAGCGCAACCTACTCATTGTTACTGCTGATACCAATATGCATCTTTCTCCTCTGACTACCTGGATAGTGTTTAACCTACATGTATAGCCTTTGAGTTCAAGAATGGCCCTTTCGTAAAAACCAAGAAAATCCCGAGCCTTTCCTTTTAGCTGAATGGCGCTAGCTTGCCGCGTGTGGTTTTTGAGTGTGAATACTCCCAGTCGCACGACAGCCTTTTGAACGATGTGAGGGACTGGATCGTTAGTGATAAAGGAGATATTCTAGCGGTGGCCTTAGTGGACTGGAGGCCCTCCCCAACCATCATGACCGATGTGGAAGCCTATACGCGTGATAGGGACGGAATGCCGCGTCTTGTACAACGGGAGGTAAGCAAATCCCCCTGGATCCGCTATGGGGCAGGCTGGCCGGCAATGTGTCTGTAGCAGGCATTGTCGGTGCCGGCAGGGCTTACAGGCTCCTAAATCATGCAATTGAATCGCTGATTTAACCAAATTTGCGGCAGGTCGCAAAGCAGACGGAAAATTTGACTTCGACATTGAGGACTGCGAAGCGAGGCTGCTACACTCATGGCCAATGAGGGCTACATTCCGGCATGAGACGAGATTTGGTGGCTTGTCGGTCAAAGGAATTGATTTTGTTGTTACGACAACATCATGTGTATTAGGGGATAACGCATGAGTGCTATGATACAGTTCAAAGGGCCATAAGAGAAACTACTTATCCTGTTCTGAGGTCTAAACACTCTAAACCAAAATATATGACAAAGGGGTATGAGCACGAATTGGTATCAGTAAAAGACAAAAAAGCAAAACCACTTAATGACGGCAAAAATCGACAGAATATTAACCCTCCAATTCCGGCGAAATCCTCCCCACCCCCAAAACCATCCAATACGCTAACTCCCTCTTGACAGTATCAGAACTTTTACTAACGGACTGCTCAATTTGATTCTCTGAATCCCATTCCATCCTAACAAAGATTGGAATCTCAAGCACGTCTTCATCAGGCTGAAGTTGTTCATTGGGGTCCTTGGATTGGCCGCTCCAGTCGAAGTTCTCTCCATCGAGGCTGTCATCATCATCGTCATCGTTGCTATCGTTAAAGTCGTTATTCGCTCTGGAGGCACGACGACCACCACCCGGTAGCGTTCCTGGGACGACTTCTATCGCGACTGTTGTCCAATTACGACCCTTATCCCAGACTTTTCCTGCTTCGGCGACTTTCTCATAGCCGATACCCATCGCGCCGGACCGGGAGGAGCGTTGTTCACCCGGTGCTGAGCCTTGGAGAGCTTCGTCCCAGACATCGCTGTTAGCGCCGATGTCGAGCTGTGGGCAGAGGATTGTGACCTTTGTGCCTACACGACCTGGTGTTACGGACGGTGTGGCGAGAGTCACTCGAACGGGGTCGAACATGTGGTTTTTCAAGGTAAGGAGGAGCTGGACCGGTTTCAAGGGCGGCAAGAAATCAAGATTCGGAACAGTGGGCGTCGTTGTTGGGTATCCTGCTTGTGGCGGAGAAATAGTGAGAGGTCGTAGCGTCGCAAGAGGTATGTAACTGAGGGCAATCAGGCGGATACGGAAACGGGTCGATTGCGGTTTGAACTCAGGCTTGACGAGGATGTGCTTGCAGGACTTGCAACGTTTAGATCGCTTGGTCCGAAGCAGCACAGGCAAAGGAAGAAGATCGTCCACGAATCGGGCGTCGGGGGACTGGAAAGAACGTTGTTCGATGGAAGCGACACCATCCCATCCGCACTCGTCAGAAGCCATTCGCCGAACCACCATGTCTTCTGCATTGGGCGCTGGAACCTTGAGACCCTCGCTAGCTGTGAGTGCCTCTCTCATCACTGGAGGCTTGGACTTGGGTTTCTTATTGTAGAGACTGCTCAACCGGGACGACGATGTGTAGAGCGACATGATACGGTTCAGCGCTCCAGGTGACGAGAACCCACCCGCAAAGTCTGTCCCCAGAGGATCAGCAGGCGATGTACTAGTCTCCGCGATCTGGTTCCTGTAAAAGCCTTTCAGGGCCGCGAATCTGGCATCTGGACCAGGAGGTTCTGCGGACTGGCCAAGGCCTCCATCATCACCAGCGGCCGAGAAATGTTCATCAATGGAAGCGTAGGTAGATAAAGGCGACTTGAGGTCACCGAGGGACTTGGACATCTGCCTTCCTCGAGAGGTCGAGTCTGTCAACTTCGAGAGCTGGGTTCGGATGTTCGTGGGTTTGTCGAACTTGATACCAATATCCAGAGTCGTCCACATGCAATACCCGCAGGACAGCACCCAGGGACCTTGCTGAGTCCCGTTTCCCGTGACATTCTCTAGTGTGCTCACTGCCAAAGGTGCAGTACAGATAGGACAGTTGAAGCAATTTCTCGCGCATCTGCAATCGTCCAACGCTTAGCCAAAACTTCATTTTCCTTTCCTGACAACCAACTCACCGGTTCCCCTCACTTCGCACCATACTACTTGGCGTCTCGAACAGACAGTTCGGACAATACCAACACACAATCTCCTCCGTTATACATCGCGGACACTTGATTTGATGGCAATCTTCACAGTAAAGAAGCTGTTCCGGCGGGTAGAGTGAGAAGTTGGAACGCGGTGATCGCGGGTCAAACGTTTGTTCCTCTTCTTCATCCTCCGTTATTGTTCCCTTTTCGTCTGTCCCTGGAGCATCGGGGTTCGCTTTCTGGGGGGACTCTCGAGATCTTCGTTTCCTGGCCGGATCCGGGACTGGAGTATCGGCACAGGGGCAGGAGATATAGGTGTATGGAAATGGTCGAGACATATCGAATGATTGCGAATAAGAGCTCAAGTAATCGATCGCAGTAGTGTATCCTTTTCGTCTGCGGGGTGTTTTGGAAGCGGTCGGGGACGATATTCCTCTGTGATTATATGAACTGATATTTCAAGCACTTAACGGAGTAAAACAACTAGTCCGATCTACTGGCACTGGTAGCTCCTGTCAGAACATCTTGAAGAACAAAACCAAGTAGACAGATTCCACCGGACGAGTAGATGACTTACCGTGAGACCAGCAATCCACAAACCAATTGACAACCAGCGCTAGGTCCTCCTATTGCAAGAATGAGCCAGCCACACGCAACCATACAAATAGAGTCAATTCTCCAGAGTAAAGAGGGCTTAAATGCCCACAGCTTCTTGCGGTGTTGTTGACGGCAACGCGTGAAGAGAAGAGCGGAATGATTTCTCCGCCGACGTCAGTCATTCCTAACTTCTTTTACTTCGACCGGATTTCTTCTCGAACAACACCCACGCTACTTTTTATGTAAACACTCAAAATGCGCTGAATTTCTCAATTGACACAGCCAGTCTATATTCTCGAAATACAACATCATGACCCTACGCCCCCTCTTCCGCCCAACAACGCTCGCCCGCCGCAGCTTCACGGCCGCCGGGAAAAGAAGCTATGCCAGCCAAACGCCCGGAAACCCCATGCTGGAGGTCTTCAATCGGAAGACAAAGACCATGCAAAAGGACCGCGCAGCTCTGAATGTCGAAGAAGGCCGGAAAGTCGACTACATCAAAGATGAAGTGGCGATGCGGTTATGCGAACGGTTACTGGTACTTCTCTCGCGACCAATGTCGAATTCAACAGCTAGCTAATAGATCGTGTTAGGATATCAAACGAGACATACCAAACGTCCTGGACCTAGGCGCCAACAGCTGCAACATCGCCCGCGCCCTCACAACCCCAACCCCAGACCTCGTCTCCCCAAGCGGCGAATCCCCACCCCTCTCCGAACGAATCTCCCAGCTTACTTGTGTCGAGACCTCCAAAGCCCTCCTCCACCGCGATATCGACCTCCCCTTCAATAATAATATTAACATCCAACGCGACGTCATTCCAGACCTCGAGTCCCTCCCCTACGAACCCGATACTTTCGACGCGGTCCTTTCATCACTCTCGATGCACTGGGTCAACGATCTCCCCTCGTTGCTAGCTCAGGTCAACACGATTCTCAAACAAGACTGTCCGTTCATCGGGGTGATGTTCGGCGGAGACACACTCTTCGAGCTACGGACGTCTCTGCAGCTCGCGGACATGGAGAGACGGGGCGGCGTGAGTCCGCATGTATCGCCGTTAGCGGATGTACGGGATGTCGGGGGCTTGTTGAACCGGGCTGGGTTCAAGATGTTGACAGTGGATGTGGAGGATATCCTGGTGGAGTTCCCGGATGTGTTTGCGCTGATGAGGGATTTGCAGTCGATGGGGGAGAATAATGCTATCTTGCACCGGGAGTTAGGGCCTATCTCGCGAGATGTGCTTCTCGCGACAGAGGGGATTTATCGGGAGTTGCATATGGAGGAAGGAATGAGGGGGATTCCAGCGACGTTTCGGTTGATTTATATGATTGGGTGGAAGGAAGGGAAGGGCCAGGCGCAGCCGTTGCAGAGAGGTAGCGGCGAGGTGAATCTTAAGGATATCTTGGGAGGAGGAGACTTTGAAGGCCGGTAGTGTCAAGCAATATGTATAATATAAAGGCTAAAACATACAAAACTGGATATCATCCACAAGTGGTGCGAATCCACAGCCAGTACTAGAAAGTAACAGTAACAAGAAAAGAAGCCTGCTCCTAGTAATCGTCTTCGCAGTCTAAAAGAAGCGTACACTTAGACAGTCCTCCGGTCCGTCATCACACGAACAATCGCACCAGGCCCGGTAAGTTCAACAAGCTTCTCGTGCCAGTTCAGCAGCACGCTCATCTGCTGACCACCACCACCCTCGCCGAAATTCCGGGTCTGAATCTGCGAGAATCCTCCCCCGGTACTCTGCGGAGAGAGCTTCCGCGGCGACTGAGAACCACCGCTCGATCCAGGCGACGCCAATCCCTTGTACCTGCAAACCATCAGCCAGTAATTCCCACGCTAATCTCCCGAGGAAAGGGAAAACGTACAGATACTTCATCAAACAATCCGCCCTCTCCGACCCCCCCTCACCCCCAATAACCCCCTCAAGAACCCTTGTCATCTCCCCCTGCCGAATCCCCTGCAATACCTCCACAACACTCGCCATATGCACCTCCTTCGCGCGATCGTCTCCGCCCAACGGCGCCGTGTCCAGAACGTACCGCATTGCGCCCTCGGGGTCCCCGCCGCGCAGCATCTGGCGCACTTGGCCGGCGACGCCTGCGGCGTCGGAAGAGGATAGTGGCGGCGGGAGGGTGCCGGGAAGGAGGGTTTCCATGGGGAAGTTGGTGGAGGACTCCGGGTCGAGAACGTCGATGTTGATGGTGCGGTAGTTGTCCATTTTGGCGGTGCTTATTTTTGTCGTTGTTACAGAGGTAGGAAAGCTTTAATTAGAGTATCTAAAGTCGAAGACTATAGATTCACGGATTGTTAGTCGATCTTAGATAAAGCAGTTGGAGGTAATAGCTGTCCTTACCCAGTCCGACGTAGGCGGGGGATGGATGTAGGTGACGTGACAAGAGGAATCTCCAGGGATAGAAGACTGAAGGGTAGTGTCTCTTGATTGAAAGAGAGAAATAGTAATCTGGTGGACTGAAAATTCAATTCAGCTCGAATATCACCAATAGATGGAAAGCTCAGGAGGAAGTTCGTCGCCGTGGACGGCAGGTGATGATGGCGGTGCGGAGTATGCTGCCTCAGGCATTAATATTTACGTAGATAGCCAGGGGTAAGTGTCCGCAGTAGAAGACTCTTCTGTATACAAGGTTAAAGAACACCAAGTGCTGTAAATATTGGGTATCATTATGCTCAGGCTACAGACAATCGCTCATCTGTATCTTCCGATTATATGACTCGACCAAAATAAACACATAATACCTCCCGGACTGTGTAGTAGTAGTAGTAGTAGTAGTAGTAGTAGTAGTAGTAAGTCAACGCCGAACCAATCCCACGCTCAAAAACAAAAGTAGATGCAAAGAAAATGAGTGTAAAAAAAGGGAAGAGACCGCCCAATGCTTCCAAGAGTATCTAATATACAAGCACAAACACAAGTTAAAAAAGCAAGGTCGTAAATGAGGGGCATTATATTTACAAAGCATGCATCACACGAATAAGAGTGAGCTAGCTTAGCTACCCACCCTCATCGTTTAAGAGGTCGTAATTGTGATAGGCGGAACAGTCACAGGAGTGGCAGGTGCATCTGGCGTGCGCAATTGGTTCTGGTCCACATCTGTCAGAGCCGTGGCTTCTTCATCCGAAGGAGCGGCAGTGCTGTCTTTCCCCGCGTCTCCATGACGAAAAACACGCTTCAAAGGTCGGAAGACAGATTTGACACCCTTGGCAAAGAGGCGAAGTCCCTTGGCAAAGGGCCGCAGCACAAAGCTAACACCCTTTACGGCGCCATTGAAAACAACACCGAAATGCTTATCCGGAATGGTCCGGAGGACCACTGCCCAAGGCAAGCACACAATAGCGCATATAATGCACACGCCCCATTGAACACCAGTCAAGCGAGTGACGCCAAAAGCGGCACCGCCGACGAAGATGATCATGACTTGGCCGCCAACCATAATGCAGTTGATTCCGAGGAACCAGTAGTTGCGGAACATGCCTTCAAAAATGTTGAAGTTGTTGTCGAGGCGGCGGTTATTGAACTCGTTGAAGATCTGCATCCACACGAAGGTGTTGAATACAATTGTGGCGAGCTGGGTTTCTCCGTTTGTGGCGCTGAGCTGGCTTCCGAGAAGGCGGTTACCGGCGAAGTAAAGCATAAAGGTGATGGCCAATTGGTAGATTGCTTGGCCCAGGATCATCTTCCACATCGTGACGGTGAAGAGAGAGGCGTGCTTAGGAGCAGGCTTGCGGTTGAGGATCTTCTCCGTCGGTGCATCGGTAGCCAGAGCGAGAGCAGCGAAAGTGTCCATGATCAAGTTGACCCAGAGCAGCTGTACTGCGTTCAGGACACTCTGATTGCTGCTGCTGTAAAGCGCAGAAACGAAGGTCAAGAGGACAGCTGTGATGTTGACAGTAATCTGGAACTGAAGGAACTTGGCAACGGAGTCGTTGACAGCTCTTCCCCAAGAAATTGCAGTAACAATAGACTTGAAGTTATCGTCAAGAAGGATAATAGAACTGGCCTCCTTGGCAACTTCCGTACCGGCAATACCCATGGAGAATCCCACATCGGCAGTCTTCAGCGCAGGACCATCATTGGTGCCATCTCCAGTCACAGCCACCGTCTCGCCAAGCTTCTTCAAATGAGCCACCAGGATACGTTTGTCTTCCGGTGAAGAGCGAGCAAGGACTTGAAGGTTCGGGATCACCTCGTCCATTTCCTTATCAGACAACAGACGGAACTTGGGCCCTTCCATGGCCAGACCTTCATCCGTCTTGATACCACAAGATGTCGCGATTGCCGTAGCCGTTGCGATGTTGTCACCAGTAACCATCTTCACCTGCACACCAGCAGCATTGCACTTCTCGATAGCGCCGGGAACTTCGGGCCGCAGGGGATCCTGGATACCAACAACACCAATCCACGTCATGTCACGGAAAACGTCTTCGAACTTGGCAGCTGAGGAGTCATCTTCCAAGAGCTCGGCGTTTTGAGGTGGCCAGCTGGAGAAATCGCGGTAAACCAGTCCAATCGTTCGGAGGGAGTTTCCTGCATATGATTCGATGGTGCTGAGCATATTCTGGCGGTCCTTGTCGGAAAATTGGTTGTTTACGATGCGGTTCTGGGAGTCCAAATCTGTCATTTTCTTCGAGCACGAGCCAACCATGATTTCAGCTGCACCTTTGACAAGGAGACGGTAACCAACAGTGGGTTCGCGATAGACCACACCCATGCATTTGCGGGCAGAATCGAACGGGATTAATTGGGCAATTTCCGAAGAGGCACGCTCAGTGGCCAATTCCATGCCCAGATGGTCCTTAGCCAGCTGCAGCAATGCCACCTCAGTCTTGCTTCCGATGAATTCCTTGGACCCATCCTTATCCTCCTCGAAGGCAGTCGAGTTAAGCGCAATGCTCTTGGTGATCAGATCACGCACAGCTGTCGAGAACTGCTTGAACACGGCAGACACAGACACGGCAGTATCGTCCTCCGCGGTCTGACCGAAACTCTGGTCAGAGCCCCAGGTGCCAGCAACCACTGTCATCTTATTCTGCGTAAGGGTTCCTGTTTTGTCGGAGCAAATCACGGTTGCATTGCCCATGGTCTCGCAGGCACGGAGGACACGGACAAGGTTGTTTTCCTTGACCATCCGTGTTGTGGCGAATGCAAGGGCAAGTGTTACGGCCAAGGGAAGACCCTCTGTGAAACGTTAGCAAACTGTCCATACAGAAAAGGAAATATGAGAGTACTCACCAGGAATCGCAACGACAATAACAGTAACAGCCACGATGAGGATATCAACAAACTGCTTTCCCTTGACAGCGGGAGTGGCAGTGTTTCCGGGCAGCTGGGCAAGGAACCTAATGAGCAGCGCCACGAACAGGATGATGGCTGCGCCTGACCCCAGCCAACCAATCCAGTTCGCCAGTCTGCCCAATTTAACCTGCAACGGAGTAGGATCATTCGACTCCTGCAACGACAGCATGATGCGGCCATAGGTCGAGTAAGGACCGACACTCGTAACCAAGTATGTCCCGACACCTTCGAGGACCTTGCCTCCCGAAATCAGGAAAGGGTCAAGTTTATTCGTAGCTTTTCCGTCCATGATCTGTTGCCAGACTTCGTGTCCGCTAGTCTTCTTCATCTGGTCAGATTCACCAGTGGCAGAAGACTCGTCGCACTTGATTCCGTGCCCGGAGATGAGAATACCATCGGCAGGGACTGCATCACCGGGCTCCAAGTGAAGGACGTCGCCGACCGTGATATCGAAGATCGAAATCATAACATCCTTGCCAGAGCGGACTGCCTTGACTTCACGGTCGTTGTTCCGCTTGTTGAGCTTGACAAACTGTCTCTCCTTCTGCCAGTCGTTGGCAGCGGTGACGATGGTTACAATAGCGATAGCGACACAAATAGCAACACCTTCGATCCAGTCGACACCATGGCCGGCGTCAACCGTCTCGTAGATACCCAAGGACAGCGACACAATTGCAGCGATAGTCAAGAGAATGATGATCTTATCGTTGTAGGCCAACCAGA
This sequence comes from Aspergillus intermedius, assembly GCA_039880815.1. Classification (NCBI taxonomy): domain Eukaryota; kingdom Fungi; phylum Ascomycota; class Eurotiomycetes; order Eurotiales; family Aspergillaceae; genus Aspergillus; species Aspergillus intermedius. Next base: position 379,873 of record JBDODA010000007.1, on the reverse strand, counting down.
GCAATTTCAGGATTCCAGTGGATTTCCTTGCTGGCAGTCTGTTCCAGTTGAACACTCGTACACGGTCCTCAAACTGCGATGCATGGGAAGGGTTGTCATCTGGGATCGGGACTTTCTTGTCTGATGTCGACTGAGATGTCGCTTCCTCGAATCCAATAGTACCCTGCAAACAAGCTTCATCCACCGACAACCCCGACGTAAGATCTGTCCGTAAACCCCGTTCCAAACCACGCAAGCCACCAAGAGCCTGGAAAGCAGCCAGCGACTTGGGGTTCAACAATTTATTCAGCTGACCGGGTGTAAAAGCGAACTTGTTGTTGTCCACGTGGAAATCTTGTTCATTTCGGGGATCCGGATTCAGAGCTTCGGATACTGGTACATCGTCGTATTCTGCTTTCGATTTTGGTGGCTCCTGAGGCCCCTGAGGCACCACAGTGGCCGAGGAACCAGCCCTGGTTCGTCCAACGGTGTCGGCACATGAGTTGAACGAGCCGGATCTCGAACGCAGGGTATCCCCGTCCAAGGAATGCGATGTCCGCGGCGGTGCATTGTTAACTGTCAGTCGAGCAGTATCAGGTGATAGGGTTGGCTGTGGCTGGCTTATGCCGAGACTTGATGATGTTGAGGCTGGAGACGGCTGCAATCAGATGTCAACATAACTCAATGATGCCATATCAATGTAAAATCTGGCACATACCTCTGTATCCTCTGGAATCACTATTGAAGGGTTGAGGAGCTCGTCCCGGCGGTTAGTATTCGAAGTCGCCATGAATGCGACCGGTAAACTCTCGACTTAATCGACACAGTCAAGAGAGGTCATTAAAATAATGACATTAATGATGGTATAGACAGAGAGAGATTTCCAAGGTGAAAATAAGGGACTGGGGGTTCGTTTTACCATTATAAAGTACTCCGAAATACTGGGGGGCAGTGCTGTCTGGGCAGCAGGCGCTTTGGGATTCTATGGCCATTATCCTTTTTATTTTTTATTTTTTATGTGGTCCCAATACAACATCAGTCATAACCAATCGCCACAAATCTGTTTATCCTTTAGAAAGAAGAGAACTGATGATGCCCTGCTTCAGCATCATACCCGATGGCAAACACAGCTGCCACGATAGTGATACGTACCCAAAACACGGCGCGGCGAGCATACCCCGTACCAACTCCGGAAACGAGAACGAAGACCGCGTACCCCGTACCAGGAGGCCAAGTCCAATGAATAGAATGATCATTTCTCATTTCTCATTGCTCATTTCCGCAGATCAGCATTGAGTACACAGCCTCAACGGACAGAGGAACTAGCTCCGGAACAGCCAACCAGATCCACGCATTGGAAAACTTTCATCTCCTGAGTCGTAGATTTGCTTGTCATTCATTCCAGACCTTTTTCGAATCCGGCTTGGATAATTGTTCATGACGAAACGAGCCATTTCCGATACATGGTAGAAGGAGGACATCGCATCGTGTTGACAAGCTGGGGGCTTTCACTTGTAACCGCCGGCCGGGGAAGCCAACCCCTGGGTCCGTCTCAGCTTCATGGTCTGTCGGTATGAGGTTGCAATGCAGATAATTCGCAGGCAAAAGCCGCGCGCGATTCACCGCGATTCGGAACACTCTTCATTGGTCATTACAATTGGCGTAGCCGTCATCATCATCCCTCTTCGATCCTTTAGGCATTGCTATGCTATTGCTCCGTATCCGTTCCTTGTGAGTCGTACTTCCTCACAGCCGCCTGAGACAGGCAGATAGATTGAGCAATAGTTCTGAAATTGGCCACGCGGCAAGTGATGACAGCTGAGTGTGATGGATAAGATGATGCTGACTATCGAGTGGCCATTGATGATAGATAGATAGATTCGTCTTGAAAGGGAAGGTGTCGAGATGCTAAACCGCTTTGGGATATGTGGCTCGTTTCCGTTTTGTGGCTTGTGAATAATGGCAATTGGCAATTGTGGCACAAATAGATCGTGGCTTCTGAGCCCCTCAAGCGTGGATAGAAATATGGCGGTGCATTGTGGCTGATATATGTGGCTGGTGTATATGATCAGCTGACTTTCCCGAAAAGAGCAAAAGCGAGGGGCTCAGCTGGAAGGAAGTTAACTCAAGCAGAGCCTCAAGGATGGCGTGGGATTGGAAAACAGTACAAACTCAGTCGCATGGTCCAAGAAAGCCTCACGAGGCAAGGAATGAGGAAGAAAAAAAATGAATCAGAGGAGAGGAAGAAGAAAGCTGAATAGTGTTGGGCAGGCAGCATCATTTATGCACGCTACTATGTTCAGATGTTGGTTTTGTACTGTCGTTACCTCGTATGATACGCATCTTACATGATATTATTATGGGTAAATCATGTATCCGTCATCACATTACACATTCTAAAATACATATCCTTCAGCCTCGTAAAGTGCATATAGCCTCACAACAACCTCAAATAAGCTACAGATCTACGTCTAAGCCGGCATACCGATTTCCCAGCCCACAGAAACAGTCTCTCTCCTTATTCCTCTCCCCCTCTTCCTCATCCCCCCCAAATCCAAACATCTCCTCCATCCCCCAAGCCACCCGTTCAGCCCCCAATCTGGCCCCCTCCAGATTCGCCGCTCCTGGTCCTAGTCGCAAAGCCGCCAATCGTCCAGTCATAAATAATGGCAAATTAGGCTGCCACATCAAATCATCTGTGATGCACGGAAGGCCCTGCTTACATTCAATTGGGTAGTCGCGGTGCATGTTCTGCAGCATGGGGTGCTCCATGACGTCTAAGCCCATTCCTGTGGCGAGGTAGATGTAGTCGATTGGTGGGAGGTCAATAGGGGGATCGGTGGTGAGAGACCAGGTTTGCGTGATGGGGTCGTATTGGCGGTCAACGATGGTGGTGCGGGTGTGGATGGAGCAGCGGTTGCGGGAGGCGTGGTGTTTGGTGATTTTCTGGTAGCGGGGGGTTATGCTGCCGCCGTTGCGGGCGATTTTGATCTTTTCGAGGCGTTCTGGAGATGAGTCAGTTGGAGTGTTCAAGGGTGGTAGACGCTGTAGGGTTACCTACCCTCATCTGTATCCGCAGACCAAAACGCCGCTTTCTCATAGTTCTTAAACTTCCCCATCCAACTCAGTTCGATATCAAAGTGCTTCACTTTAAAATCAGATCTCATCAAGAACCAAACCTTGCTAACTCCCTTTCTAACAGCCATATCCACAATCTGCGCCGACGATAATCCACCCCCAACGACGACGATATTCGTCTGTCGTCTCTGCTGAATCTTATGCCTCACGTTGGGGCTAGGGAATTCCTTGATCTCTGTAGAATGGCAGCATCCTTGCTTCTCTTCGTCGGAGGGCTGGAAGGGTAGGATCTTGGTCCGACCAGGTCCGATGGCCATCACCACGGCGCGGGCGTAGAATGTATCGCCGGTTGTGGTTGTGACGGTGAAGATATTCTCTTCTGCAGGAAAATCAGGGTGAGTGTCGTATTTGATGTCTGCGACTTCGCGGTGGAGGATTGTACCGGGCTGGTTGAGGCCGTAGCGGGAGATGATAGACGAGCAGTAATCTTCGAAGAGGCCGGTGGAGGGCGAAAAGTAATCTTTGCGGTCTCGTTCGTCGATTTCAACCTGGCTTATCGTTCTGTTCAAGTTAGCTTTCATACAACACCGAAAGATTCCAGGCCGGGGACGCACTGCTTCGATTTCTGCTGTTTCTTCTTCTTCTGGTGCTTGCTCAACTCTTTTCCCACACACCCGGAAATCTCCCAGAGATCATTCTCCCGTCCCGTCTCCTGCGTATACGCAAGCATCCCATCGCGATCCCCAGGATCAACATGAAAGAACATGGGACTGCGAAGCTGCTGAATCTCAAGTGTCCGGAAAGCCCGATTCCACTTCTCCATCCATTGATCGCCAGTACTATCAAGCACCAGCATCGACAGCCCCTTGTCTGTTTCCTCAGTTTCTCCTGACACCCGTCCCTTCTCAGCAGCCAAAATCGAAGCCACCGACTCTGGAGACGTAGACAGCGACGGCGGCTCATCGCCCTCTTCATCCGAAGTAGACGAGCCTGTAGATGCGTACGAAAGATCACTGGAGGACATACTCCCTCTCCCTTTTGTTTTCTGTGCAGAGCCAGCCCTATAGCTCTTACCATCGGTTTGCCCACCATTCCATTTCTCCGCCCTAACACCCTTAATCCCCTTATGCCGTGCCTGCACCAGCGCCATCCGTCCACTATGTTTGCTTATCCAGTGGTAACGCTGGTGCTCTTCGTCTGTGAACATGGCAGAAGGTGTTTCTTCGTGGAGGCGCGCGGCGACGGCGAGGCCGCAGGGGCCGGCGCCGATGATGAGGACGTCGAGGAGGTCGGGGAAGGATGTCATTGCGCGCGTGTATCGTGTATAGTTGGCCTAGATGCGTTTGAGGTGATTAAATGGTATCTTATTAAAAGGTGTATGTGGACGTGCATGCTTTATATGGCTAGCTACTGAGGTACTCGTGCCGGGGTGATCGCAAGGTCCTTGTAAATTGGAAACGAATGTGTTCATTGTTGGGGGACCTTGAGGGTTGTATATATGTGGTACTGCTATGCAATAGGATTGCTTGTTAGTGTCGATCATTTACTGTAATTTGGTAGTATGGGGCAGTAATGAGTTCGGTTCTGTGGTCTAATTCCATGACACGAGTTTATGTGCAGCCCTGCTCTACCGCTACACCACCATTTCTACTGGTACGCATGTTTAGATACAGATTCATGAGAACAAATGCTAGAATACAACAGAGGAGATATTATTTAGCGAGCGAATCTATTTATGCCACCTTTTAACCCTCACATCCCCCTCCCCATTATAATCACTAACCACCCTCCCCCTCCCCCGCGACGACACCCCACCTCCCTCCCGTCTATGCCACGGATCCTCTGGCCATACCCACCCCCTAACCCTCTTTGCATCTCTCGTCTCCCCAGCATGAACCTTCGGAATCCACTTATCCCTCCCGTCCGACAGAACCTTCTGCCGGGTAAGCGCGCCTGGTCCACCAACATTGACATGCGGTGACGGCTGTGAAGGCAGCGGCGTTTCCTTCGAGAGCATGAGGAGGAAGTAGAGAGCTAGTGTTGTTGTCAAGGGGACGTCGAGGGTTTGCGGGGTTGTATTTGTGGCATAGTACGAACGTGTCGTACGGTCAGGAATAGGCGAGTGACTACTGCTGCGGCTTCGGGTGGATGAGGTTGAGGATGAGAGCCCGTCTGTGCCGATGCTGGATAGGGCGGGGGAGTGGAAGCGGTTATCGTCGTCGGAAGTTTTGGTTGGAATGGGCGAGGAGATTTCGAGGAAGCCGAAATATGGGACAGCTTCGCTGTCGCCGCTGTCGCAGCCTGCGCGTACACAGACTAGTTCGATTTCGGTCATGATGAATCCGTATCGGCAGCCGTGTTCGCGCATACATCGCTGCAGATGTGCAAGTCCGTTGAGGTACTCTACGCGTCTTGGTTCCGCTTCCTTGCGCATCCCTGTGTTCCACCGGTCAAAGCTTCTGACGATTCCGACGAGTCGGCCCCGGGGTAGTCCCGAGATTGTTTGGTCTGTGTCGGTTGAGTAGTTTGCGAGGAAGTGTGGTCCGCCGTAGTTCCTGTTTACTGAAGTGCGTACGCCGGGTGCAGGGTAGAGCCGTAAATGGTTGGGACCTTGAGATACAGCCAGTGCGGCATTCACCCGTGGTGCATAGATGTCGTTGATTAAACTGATTAGGGTCGTCTCGCATTCAGGGGCGAGACGCGATGGATGGACCATTGTTGGAGGGGTGAGGTACGACGGGATTTCAGTCGTTAGGAGCTTCGTCAGGCAATCTATTGAGTCGAATGTGGAGGGATGGAATGAATTCCAGCTGCGTAGGTTGCGGATGTCCCACCAGAAGTAATCATGCATACCCCGAGTTGGGACGACGTTCACATTTCGGACCAGCTTGATGGCCTGCGTTGGCGCAGTTAGGTACGCAAGCATTGTTGTTGACTCGTCCACTTCCTCAGGGCGACAGATTGGGCCAGCGGGGTAGGGATGGACATTCTGAGTGTACGAATGCTGATAGTAGTGTTGTGGCGTCTTTGATACGGCAACCGTTGGCTGTTGGTAAGTGTATTCGGCCGTCGAGCGCTGCTGCAAGTACGGGGGATGCACGATGATATTCGGGGTTGCCGGCGTAGATGGGACAATGTACCTGGGAAGCTGTCGGTACGTTGAGTAATCGTATCGCTCCAGCATCGCCTCACGGCTTCTCGACTCAGAAGCATACCGAGAATGGCCCTCAGGCGAAGAAGATGCTTTGCGCTTATTCGAGGATGTGATGTTCACTGGTGACAAGAGAGCCACGTTATTGCTTGTACTGTGCCCCGGAGCAGCCGAGTATGCGAGATAAGCGCTCCGCTGGGCTCCTGAGTTTCCATGGACATATGGCAAGGGCGCTGGCGGATTCCGCGTGTTGCGACGTTGATGCTGCGATCCAGCTATAGGAGCTGGCTCAACCACCACATCCTGAGGCCGGATCTTGGGGAGAAGCGCTGGCCCGTGATGGAGCTTCCTGGGCGGAGAGCCGGCAGGGCTAGTTGCAGAGGTCGTTGCAGACCAGGGAGACGAAGCATCGGTGGAATATACGGAGCAGTCCGAGGCATGTCGACTATGGGCTGCGCTCAATGGGGCGTCCGGAGGTGTTGTTGGACGGCAGTAGGCGTATTGAACAGACATATTTGCAGTTTGAGAATATGAACGCTGGAATGCAATGATAGGAAGTACCAGCTTCCTGTGGTGTCTCAGGACCTGTCAGTGCAGAAGGAAATTAAACAATAAAACAAGCAGCCAGTCTTGTATGAAATAGAACGGGCTCTTAGAGCCAAACAATGGCCAGCACGATTGATTGGACTGATTCAGAAATCAAACTGGCAGATACCAGAGGACATCGCTTGGATATAAATGCTCCTCCATGAAATGCCCTGGTGCGCTCAGCGAGCAAGACTCAACAGAAAAAAAGAAACGAACTCGTCGTATCGCCAGGCACAGGACCCTGGAGAACATGAAACACGGCGAAGACCTCCATCGTGACGCCCACAACCTCATCTCCATATCTCCAGCGTCTTTGGAATCCAAGATAGGTAAGAGAAACCCATACTAGGTAAACCGCGAATAGTCACTATGTGAGAATGCAATAGACACAACTCTCCACATCCCAGCGCAAATCGTTTCATGTTACAGTCGCGCGTCAAGGTGCTGCTATTTTTTGCATCTGCTGCATTTCTGTAGCATTTTATCAGCAATTTGCAGCGACTGTTAATGGACATTACTCGCCATAAAGCACTATATTCAACAACAATTAATATACTATTCTTAGAGAAATATCCCTAAATTAATGACAAAACCCGGCGGCACGCCTATGATCTTTATCAGCCGGCGGCTGGATTGGAATGTAATGGACGAGGATAGTCCATTGATTGTCTGCTTGTGGGAAAGAAGGGTTCGTCTCTCTTAGCGCCGAAGTTGAATGGCCGGTGCGTCAGGAACCACTGTTTAGAGCACGGAAGAAGTAAATCGTGCAGCCGCAAGAACCGGCACCGGGGAAGTGAGTATTTCAAAAATCATTCTGGTTTTTCCTAAAATATACCAAATATCGCAATATGAGAGGTGGTCTGGTTTACGCGCCGGAGATGCAGCGCGGGCGTCAAGCTCGCTGAGTGGACGATGTGTGCCAAAAAAGAACTTGCGGATCAGCCTTAAGAATATTAATTAATTTCTATCTTAAAATAATAAACTAATTATGTCTGTTCAACAGAATGCGCGCACTTTATTCTAATTAAGAGTCGAGGAAGATTGGTAGATGGGGAAGAATATCTCCGATTACACAGCAGACAACATTCTATTCTTTGGTAGCGATAAAAGTGTCGTAGCAATAGCTTGATTAAATAAATTATGGACAGTAAGACAGGATCGTAAACTGCTCATAAACCCGGAATATCCCAGTGCCGTACCTAACAGTGTCCTCCTTTCTGGTATAAAACAATGCCAAATTTTCATCAACACTCCTGCGACATCTAAAAAGGTCATGTCCCAAGAAACAAATTCATAAAAGCAGTATAATTAAAAACAATTATCAGAAGGGGAATCATAGAAAACAATTTATGCCTTAACATCGTACTTCCGGCGGAACATGTCGTCCACCTCGGTCAGGTAGTAGGCGCCAGAGGCAATGGTCTCGGGGTTGCCCGAGGGTTTGAAGTTCTTGGCCAAGTGGGCGTGCTCACGCAGGAGGCACATATCATCGTAAGCCTGAGGGGGCAGGACGTTGCGGTTGTTCAGGCGGTTGTGGAGGTCAAGCTTCTCAGCCATGTACTTCACATCTCCGACGATCTTAGCGCTGAACATGGAGCTAGCAAGACCACTACCATACGAGAAGAAACCAACACGCTTGGCCTGGCTGGGGTCGAAAGACACGTTGGAGATCAGGCTGGCAAGACCACCATAGACAGTAGCAGTGTACATGTTACCGCAAAGAGTGGCAACATCCAGAGCGGGACGCACCCGCTCAGCGAAGGTCTTTTTGGTTAGACCCATGAAGGTCTTCTCGATGTTCTTGTCGGTAAAGGTCTTCTCGTACTCGACGTTACGCAGCTCAGGAGCGACCTCAGCGAAGGCGGGGTGCGAGGGGTTGGCCACGTAGTCGTTGTAGAGCATACGGCCGTAGGACTTCTGCACCAACTTGCAGGTAGGGGCGTGGTAGCAGATGTAGTCGAAACGGTCGAGAGGGGTCTTCGAGTCGTCCTGCTCAACGCCATTGGTGCCATTGGCGGCCTTGAGGGTCTTCTCACGAGCGTTGTAGGCCTTGTAGCAGGCATCAACAGCCTCGGTGTAGCACTTAAGAGAGAAGTGACCATCGACAACAGGGTACTCGCTGGCCAAGTCGGGCTTGAAGAAGTCGTAGGCGTGAGTGAGGTAGCTACCACGGAGACCGGGCTCGAAGACAATGGGAGCATCAGGACCAATCAACATGGCCACACAACCGGCACCACCAGTAGGACGAGCAGCACCCTTCGCGTACAAGGCAATGTCACCGCAGACCACAGCAGCATCGCGACCATCCCAGGCAGAGGACTCGATCCAGTTGATGCTGTTGAAGAGAGCGTTGGTACCACCGTAGCAGGCGTTGACATTGTCGACACCCTCAATGTTTGTGTTTCCGTGAGGAGCAAAGAGCTGCATCAGGACGGACTTGACGGACTTGGACTTGTCAAGGAGGGTTTCGGTACCGACCTCGAGACGGCCGACGGAGTTGGGGTCGATTTCGTACTTGCGCAGGAGGGAGGAGAGGGTGGTGAGGGAGATGGAGTAGATGTCTAGCCAATGTATTGTTAGTATTTTGCCATTGAGAGCCATTACTAGCCATTGGGGGGAATGTAATCACACACCTTCACGGTCATCACAGAAGCTCATCTTGGTCTGGCCGAGACCAATGGTGTACTTCCCCTCGCTAACGCCATCGTGCTTCTCCAGCTCGGCCTGGTCGACACACTGAAAGGAAATTAATATGAATTCGACCTTATCTTCTGTATTTAGAGGCATACCTGACGAGGGAAGTAGACCTCAATGGCCTTGATACCGATGTTCTGGGGGCGGGCGGACATGGTGGCGGTGGTAAATAGAGTAAATAGAGGGAGGAATTAGGTAGTATATCTTAGTTATGTGGGATATGTGGGAGAGAAAAGAAGGGAAGAGTATAGGAAAGAGAGAAAAAAAAAGAATTGGAGGGACAAGCAAAATGTAAAAGACCAGCTGTTGTCTTTGAAATTTTTTTGACGGACAACTCGACGGAGCACCAGATATGTAATACCAGCAAAATCACCACGGATCGAAAGCGTTTTTTGAAGAGAACAGCAGCCTCTTTATATCTCTGGGCTATTTGATGATTGTGAATCCAACTGTTCTTACCCCGTTCCCCCCCCTGAAATTCGCATCCACACCGACTCTGCTCACTATACTCTGATATACGCCGCAGAACGCATCCCGACGGACAATGTTGAGTTGGAGTTTTTCTGTTGGCGCAATTTCTGTGCCGTTCCACCGTTGACTCCGAGCCACTATTGTCCTCGTACCAGGCATTGTTGATATCGGGTTTACTCTACTCTGTATAAAGAAGAGACAGAATGCATACTACTCCTCCGCGTAGTAGTAGTGAGGAGTGTGTGAGTGCAAGAGAATCCATATCAATCTTATCAGTGGATCCACCCAGCAGGTACGGAGCAACGGAGAACTGTATGACTACTATTACCAACTCCCCCTGGGCTTGCGGCTTTTCCCGTCATGTCGCGCATGTCTCGCTGCCTGTTTGAGGTGTCTGGATCGTTGCTGGGTTCCTGTCAGACTGTTTTAATCGCCTCCGGATCCACCATCAAGTCCCGGAGCTCTACGGAGTCGGTCGAGTCTTCTATATCGAGTACTCCTGTCCGGAATATATCCATATAGAAGCACTTAACTTGCTACTGTCCATCCCATATTCACTGGGTTCATGTTATCAATTGGATCCAACAAGTATACATCCTTCGATCCGAGTCAATCCGGATGACGCCAGAGCTGAGACTGGAACTGATTAGTGTAACAGCCAGTAGGCAGGATAATGCCTACCACTTGTCGAGATCCTGTTGGAGATACCCCTCGATCTACAAGAGAGTGCTGTATCGATTTGGGGGTGTGTAGGCAGTCGGATGTGATATGATTGGCATGTTTATATAAAGCAGCGCTGGTCCTCGATATACTGCGTACTTGAACACAGAAAGAAGGCGCAGTTAGTTCGTAGAAATGTCATCTTATCGGCGGTAGACAAAGAGTTGACTGCCAGAATATGCATCAGAGTTCATTTCTTCTATCCTCAAAGTGCCTATCATGAACAGACTCCACTTTCACAAGCTCCGGCTCCTCTTTTTTGCCCTCACGGACTCGAAAGTTGTTCAGGTATAGCACCAGCGCCAACAGCAAGCCTTATTGGAGATGTGGAAAGACTGAATACCATTCGCTGAGCATTGGTTACCGTCTCCATGACCACTACCATATCATACACAAGCTGGGCTTTGGTTACTACTCAAAAATTATCGTTGGCGAGAGATGAACGAGCTGGCTCTTGATTGCCGATAGCAACCGACATGAAAGCGATGTACTATGTCAATTGGCTTCTGAAAGATATTGTGGCAAACATGCTGGGAAGACCCATTTCCCTTCGATTCTAGATGGATGCATAGTTTTAAAGGGCCGAATTGCGAACATCGATGCCGCATCACTGCACCTGCGTGTATGGTCTGTCGGTGCTGGAGAGGCGTCATATGGTGGACTTTTCCAACTACTGTAGCGGGGGTTATTGCTGCTCAACTTGTTCCTACCTTTACGTTCTCAAGGGATTGCGCATGCTGGCGTGTTAATTCCACATCACGCAGGTTCGATTATGCTGGATATATATATGACCGGAGATTCACTTCAGCAACATCCTCCGTCTCCCGAAAACCACTGACCGGGTTCTATACAAAATACAACGAACCATGCTACGAACCCGTTGAGCGCCTTGATAATCAACTCTTCCCACCGGGGTTCCCACCCATGCCATCGTACCGGTATGGCTAGGGAAAGCTAGCAGATCTATTACCCAACCCGAAGCCAACATCCTCCTCACAACTTTGGCGAGTCATTTATGGCATCGACGACTACTCAACGGCGCTACTCCAGAAGCTCACCATCAACCTCACATACTCCCGTTGATATTTGGAGTTTTGCCTGTGCGAACCGGAACATCATTGGCGCCAAGCCACTCTTTGAACAATTTGCCCCTCCAAGAAATTGGATGATAAAAGAGCAGGTACTGCTTTGGGTAAATTACCGTCTGAGTGGTGGGAGAAATGGGAGGCGCGTTCGCGATGATTCAACGAGGATGGTACCCGGATAAATCCCCAAGGCCCAGGTAGTGCATGGGTTGAGAGTTGTACACAGAAGCCGGAGACGATTTCTCAGTACTTCTAGGCAGATGGTGATGTTCAATGATATACAGCCTTGTCCATCCGGGGTTTTATAGATCAACCTGATCGGAGAGCACGGAGTATCGAGATCGCACCATATAACAGGCACTTTATACCATAATGTATACCCAAAATAAAAGGCCAAAGGATCCTCTCCTCCAGAACAGCCACAGTACCCCTGGTACAGAGTACATGTCACCCCAGTTGGCCGTTTCTGTCACTTGGCGGTGGGTCTGCGCCACGCGGTGTTCTGGGGAACTGAACAGGAGGCATCCAATTTCCGTCCTCACCACCTCCAACTGTTCTACTATCATCCTTCTTTTCTACCCCATCTCCAAATTTTCTGGATTATCGCTCGCTCGAGCATGGTCGCCCAGACTGTCACTCCTTATCTTTCGATCAGATCATGATCCCGTTTAGTTCGGCGTCCGTGACTCTGTCCAGCTTCCTTTGCTGCTCCCCGGAGCCCCCGACTTCCGTCCACCATGGGCGATAAGAAATTCAATTACCAAGCTCTCCCCATTCCTTCCTACGATGAGGCCGTCGGCAACCGTCCCGGATCCTCACGGTCACACCCTGATCGCAACGAGGCTAGCGACGATGCTGAACGAGAAGGCCTACTGCAACAGCACGACAGCAACAATGACAATGCAAACGTAACTCGGGATAACAATGGGAATATCCCGCCTCCTCGATCATATCCGCGGGGTTACCAGCCGCCTACCGTCGAATCTGCCCGGAACAGTTTAGATGATCTCGACTCCGCCGCTTCGGGTTCCGATAGGGGGTCATTGGAGGAACTACAGCGGGAATTGGATCAGATGGATGTGGAGGATGGCGGGCAACAACCATCTTCGCCACAACGAGCGTCGCGGTTACGGAATCAACTTGCGAAACCGTTTAGTACATTGACGCGAAAGCTTTCTGCGATACAATTCCCTTTGCGCCGGTTATTACCGAACTTCCGCTGGACGGTCGATCTCAACGAGGCGAGGACGAGGTTTCAGGGCCAGGGATGTATTGTCATGTTACGGCTTTTCGGGCTGTTACTGGTGGTTTCTATGGTCTACATCTTTTTTATCTCCGACATCTTCAGCATGAATACGCGGTTTATCATTGGTCAGTCGTTCAGTTCGTCGTCGATCGAGAACTTCATCCAAAGCCAAGTCAACGAAACCAATATCGCCGAGAATCTGAGGAAACTGACAAACTATCCGCATATGGCCGGTACAGAAGGAAGCTTCGTGCTGGCGGAGTGGATCGAGCAGGAGTTCCGCAGCGCAGGTTTCGACGAGGTCGAGAGGGAGGAATTCCAGGTTTATCTGAACTACCCTCAGCAGGATGGTCGCCGAGTGGCGATTATCGACCCACCCGATCTGGCCTGGGAGGCGACGCTTGAAGAAGACGATCGCGAGGTGCCAGTTTTCCATGGGCATTCTAAGAGCGGAAACGTGACAGGCCATCTCATCTACGCAAACTACGGATCGCGCGAAGACTTCAAGCTGCTCGCTGATAAGGGCGTCTCCGTAGAAGGCTCTATCGTACTGGTTCGCCACTACGGTTCGGAAACGGACCGGGCGTTGAAGGTCAAAGCGGCGGAGCTTGCCGGTGCGGCTGGCTGTATAATCTTCTCCGATCCTTCGGAAGATGGATTCGTTCGAGGTCCCTCCTACCCTAACGGACGGTTTATGCCGGCTGACGGAGTACAGAGAGGTGCCGTTAGCTTGATGTCGTGGGTGGTGGGTGATGTACTCACGCCCGGATTTCCCTCGCTTGCTGGTGAGAAAGGAAGACTCAAGCCGGAAGAGAGTCCTGGGTTGCCTGGTATCCCGAGTATCCCTATTGCTTGGCGCGATGCACAACGACTATTGCAAGTTCTCAAGGGCCACGGCTCCAAGGTACCACCCAAATGGGTTGGCGGAGTCCCTGATGTATCACAGTGGTGGACAGGCGACAAGAATTCGCCCAGCATCAACCTGATGAACATGCAGGATGAAGTCGAAAAACAACCCATTTACAACATTCTCGGGCGGATTGCTGGCCTCGAACAGCCCAAAAAGAAAATTATCGTTGGCAACCACCGAGACTCTTGGTGTTTAGGTAGCTCCGACCCAGGCAGTGGCACCGCGGTTATGCTCGAAGTTGTCCGTATCTTCGGGGAGCTGCTTAGCTTTGGCTGGCGCCCGTTGCGCACAATCGAATTCGCCAGCTGGGATGGAGAAGAATACAACCTGATCGGTTCGACAGAACACGTCGAGAAAGACATCAAAGAAATTCGCGAAAACGCATTCGCCTACCTTAACGTTGACACAGGCGTGAGCGGTTCAGATTTCCACGCTTCTGCATCACCCGTCTTCCAGCGCGTTATGTTGCAAATCCTCAACCGCATCTCAGACCCCTTCGCCAACAAGACTTTGAAGGAAATCTGGGAAGAAAAGCAGAAGAAACTGGCTGGTCTAGGCGCAGGAAGCGACTACGTAGCCTTCCAGGACCTAGCAGGAACCTCCAGTATCGACTTTGGTTTCACCGGCGAGAAATATCCTTACCACAGCTGCTACGAAAACTTCGACTGGATGGAACGATTTGGTGACCCGGGCTTCCAATACCACAAGGTCCTAGGCCAATTCTGGGGGTTGCTACTCGTTCAACTTGCGGACAGTCCAGTCTTACCATTCGATTTGGAGGCGTATGCCACCCATCTCAACACTTATGTCACAGGGCTGGAAGAATACGCCAAATCAAAAGAGGTCCCTATTGCCCACGGCAGCAACACTGCCCGCGATGCAACAGTCAACCTCCAGCCTCTGTACGACGCAGCCTCGAAATTCCAACAAGACGCAGAGCACTTCCAGCAATGGTCCGACGCATGGCACGACGCCGTCTGGGGTTCAGGCGGATACGAGAACAACGTCCTGGGCATCCAGCGAATGGTGCATAATGCTCGTATGGCGACTTTCGAGAGCAACCTTCTCGATCTCAGAGAGGGTGGTGGAGTAAGTTCCTTTTCTATAACCCAAATATCTTCTCATATGAAAGAACTGTTTTTAACAAACACAGATCCCCAACCGCACACAATTCAAACACGTCCTCTTTGGACCTCAGCTGTGGTCCGGGTACGATGAGGCATATTTTCCGGCTATCCGCGATGTCATTGATAACACGCGCAACTGGACACAGACCCAGGAATGGATTGATCGGATCGCTGGTATCATTGTTGATGCAAGCAATAACCTGTTCCATAAATCATAGTCGACCTCACTTCTGTAAACACGTCTCTGAATCCATCCCTTTCTCTGCCACCTTCTCTCTCCTTTCCTTCCCCCAGTGAAGCTTCCCTTCTTGACCCGAATCCATCCTGTACAAAGACACCTCTAACCAATCATCTTCCTTTTCGCTCTCTCCCTTGTCCTGAAACATGAACCATGTGCTCTTTTTCACCTTTCTTGTACACGCTAATTTGGTTTTATATCTGAGCTGGTGTCTGGGTTTTCTTTGACTTACATTTACACTATGCCTCTACTTCATTTTCATACTTCCATATCTTTCTTTTTCTAGGGGTTACAGTACATGATTCATCTTCTGGTTGTGACTTTTACTTGACTAGACTTGACTTGACCTTGACCTGAGTTTATCAACATGTAACAGTGTCATGTAGTATAGCTTAGTATCTCGATTCCCCGATTCCATATCTGTACCTGTTTCTGCTATTGTTGTGGTTTTATAAGATTGACTAAATAGCTAAGCTGCATTGCATCGATCATGGAAGGTTTGTTCGAGACAGATCTTTTGTCCTATTATCTAATGACTGGTTTACTTTATGACTGCAATTTTATAATCAGAAAGCAAGAAAGAGTAAATAGCTTCGCACTATGCTATGCTTCGCTGGTGTACATGCTAAACTCGCTGACCTGAGATAAAAACTTGAGTATGCCAGAGAAAGAGAAAAAGCAACAAATCTGAGAAATGCCACGCCTATAAACTCCATGCCGGTAACACCAATGATACATATCAAGTAGACATTATTATATACAGTAGTGTGAGAAGTGCTGATAAGTAGCCTGAGAAGATGACCCGATTCCCCTTTTTTGCGAAGACAACGGATAACCTCCGTGTTGTCAGATGAGAAAAAATAACAGATTATTAAAAGGGAATATTCATGCAAGAAATGCTCCAAGTCTATCCGTGAACCCAAATCAAGAGCGCAATGTAAATGAGCAAATCACAAAGCTGTCGCACAAGATGTTCGCCGCTGGTGGCTGCTTATTTCTTGATGTTTTCAACGCCCAGCATTGGAGTCTCGACCAACCGGTCGCAAGGGACACCTTCATCCCTTCTGCGTGCAAAGAAGCTATCGTACTCGGACACAATCAAGGCCCATTCTGCAAGTGCACGACCAACATATTTGCTGGCCACAAGCTTATCATATGCAGCGGCCTTAGGGACTTGGTACGGGGCGATAGGATCCTTCGCAGGAGGTGATGGGGGTTGCTCGTCTGTAGGAGATGCGACCTGACCGCCAGTTTCCGTGTCGTCCTTTTCTTCCTTTGCACTCTGCGGAACATCCTTTGATGCATCAGACTCAGGTCGCAAAACTCTGGACCGGCGGAGTTGTTGTAGGTGGACTTGCGCAGCTGCTGGCAAAGAAGGAGGAAAAAGACGCCTGTTCTTACCAGGCCAGTGAGGTCGATCCATCCATTCCAGCGAGAACTTGAAAAAGAAAGGCTGGTGTGCTGGCTTTGGTTGGGGAGGAGGCACGTTCGAACTTTGTTGAGATCGCTCCGGATGACCATCCAGACACTTGTCGGTGCTTAGTGTGGTATCGGGGGAGTGAGTGCCCGTATCGTCCGACTTGTTACTAGCCTGGGCATCTGATGACTTCGAAGTGGAAGAGACGCCGAACATAGCTCTCAGGAGGCTCCATTTCTTCTTAGCAGGTGGTGGTGGTGGATGTTCAGAAGACGAAGATTCCGAACTCGAAGAACCACCGCTGCTTTTCCTCGGCTTTGCAGGAGGCTCCGGCGGGGCAGGGGGTACAACGCGATCAAAGGAGACGAATAAGTTAGCCGGTGACAACTGATTGTCACAACGAATAATGATGATCCGACGTCCGGGAGCTGGAGTGCAGGGCGCAGACGAGAGTGGAGGGCCATGCTCCTCGGTAGCTTTCGTTTGGAAGGCCACATAATGTTCCCACATCCGATGCAGCTTGTTTGCCAATGCCTCATAAATGACCCTGTACGGGATAGTTCAGTGACTGCAGACTAAAAAAAAAAAAAAAAAAAAGGGACCAACTTACGAGTCGAGTGGCGATGGTTCTTCGTTAAATCTGGCTATTCTCCAGCAGACCAGGCGATGGAAATACGCACGAATCATCGGACTCCAGTGGTTGAAATATTGATAAAACCAATCATCATGTAGCAAAAAGCCCAAGCAAAGATCTGCTTTTCGCTCCTCAGATGCAACCCATGTATTCCACATGCAGAAGAGGAATGAGAACACCTTGACTTCAGTGAGAGAATTGCTACTCTGCATCATTTGTCGACATGCGTCCAGCCAGAATGGCCAATCAAGCAATACCATCTCGACAGATTGCGAGAATCTAGTGATTATGGGGATGGCCTCCTCCAGAACGTCACACAGCGTGAAGCACGCATTATGGTCATACAGAGATGTTCTTCGAGCGGCCACCTTCATTATCCCGCAGAAGGACTCGGCGTACAACAATCGCGCATGATTCGGCTCGACAGACGACTCTGAGAGGAAATCTCGAAGAAGGATAATGAGACGGTTCTCTGCCATAGAGCGGTGACTGTTGGCACCACCCAAGGGGAGGGCCGAAACCGAAGCATCGGCACCCTCGATGAAATCGTCAAAAGTAATGGCGGCTGCTGTATGAGAGTTATCAGGAACCTGGAGAGCAGACTGCTTGTACAATGTGTCTTCCAGAACTACGAGCAACTGTGCATGGATTGGAAGTAAGCCCGGAGCCAGGATTCGCTTTCCCTTGTCAATCCCTCGCGGTATCGAATCCGCATATAATATGTGTACAAATTTGACAAAAACGAAGAAAAGATCCGTGTCGCGGCCGCACCACCGGGAGATCCAAGGACCATGCCATGGAATATGGCTGGTGTTCAAAGGAGCATCGGGCTTTTGGCGAAGATATCGCACCAGGGAAGCATGGGAATGGAAAGATAACGGCCGCAAGGCCATGGGAAAGCTCAGGGCCAGGTCCTGGGTAAGCAAGCGCGTGGCGCTACTTCTGTCTACACTCGACTCAGCAAGAATTCGTCGATAGATGCTGGCGGGTGTGTTCCATAAGCGGACAAGGATATCTGCCACACCCGGGCAGAAAAAGAAGGCATAGGCGCACGCTTTACCACAAAACGCTACCAAGCTGGCGGGAGCATGTCTCATGGACATCCGTTCCACGACAAAGGCCATCTGGGACAATAGATTCTGGATGAATATGTTCCGGATATTGTGATGTATCGACTCAAGGAGGAAATCCGAACCGGATGAGCGCTCCGAACTGTCCGATATAGAAGTCGAGGCATGCTGTAACGACTTTGGCAGACTCTCGCTAGGTTGGGAAATTGGGAACGCGATCCTCCACTCCGGTCGGGTCATAATTCCGACCACAGCCTCCAGGTACACCGGTCGATCAGTACCAGAAATAGATTGATTGTTTCTGCCATTTAGCATCTCCAGCAAACCAGTCCACCATTTGTTGAGGATGTTCACTCGGCGGTCCAGATCTTCGGCTCGCAAGTTCTTACAGGAATGAAGTTGGTGACGGCTGAGAAACGGTATCAGGGAGGAACGAATGACGTTGGCTTTCAAGGCGCTCGACTTGGATTGAAATCTAAACAAGGCCACCATTTAGTCCACTGCCACGTTTATGGGTAGGGCAGACAAAAAGCAAGCACTCACTTTTGATAATCTCCCTCCAGTCCACGAAAGACATTCCATAAATCATCCTTTTTCCGTGGAGGATCCATGCTGGTGCTGGAGAGGGCCGCGGCAGTGGCAGCCGCCCCCTTTGGCATTGGTGGCAGAACCGGGGTCGAGACATTGAGAGACGCAGACAGTTTTTCCAGGGAGCTTTTGGCCCGCAACGAATTCACTGAAGGGCTGCTTGGCGAGTCCACACTATCGTTGCGACCATGAGTCACCACGGCCACCATCGGACGGCGTGGCCGCTTGCTTAGGAGTGTCCGCTTGCGAGAGAGTGGTTGAGCGTCTGTATCCATGCCGGGACCTTGATCTGAGCTCGTGGAGGATCGATCCTCTGTGGGTGAGGCGCGAGATTTGGATGATTTGGTAGAAGATGGAGACCCTGGTCGAGACGGCGAGCTGGAGGCCCATTGTCTGCGCGCAAGGTTAACCAACCTTCCGGACACTGCACGGGTCTTGGAGGGCCGGGCCACGGGCTCCGGAGGCCTTGTCTCAGGCACTGTCATGAGCGCATCCTGCGATTCACGCGTTGGTGCGTCCTGCTTTTGTTCGCCCGATGATCCCGACCTGCACGGGCGACCCACGGCTCTGTTTTGGGAGCGCAGGGAAGCGCGCCGCAGAATATCTTTGCCGGCGGCGACATCTTCTTTTGTCGGAGACGGGGACCTATGGGGAGAAGTCAAGTCTGAAAACGTCCTCCGCAGTGGTGGTGAAACTGGGGTCTTGGTAGCCTCGGGAAGATTCTGGTAACTAGCGGCACGATTCAAGACATTTTCCTCTTGGTTGCTTTGGTTCAACAAATCGGGAGAGGATGCCGACATGGTCGATCAGTGACGACCACAGTGGCTCCTGGCGGTTTCGCGCGAAGTGATAGTAGGAAGACAGAGGCGTGTGTTCATGTCGGGACTCCGTCAAGGGGAGCAGTGCGCCGCAGCTGAGTATTGGCAATGGAGAGACCAGCTCCTCCATGCACAATAATATCTGCAAGAGGTCCAAATTCAGCGCACGTAGAATAATAGCAACAGCATTTGGAAAGAGAGTCCGGTGGTAAAGAGAGTGGGTATTCGAGGGCTGACAACGGAGTATGTGTTGGCGGAGCGGGCAGACAGACCGTACGGGAAAAACAGGCGTAGTAAAAAAAAAAAATGTAAGAGGCAAGCAAGCGCGCTGCTCAGGAGCGCTCCCAAGCAAAATCGCGAGAAAGAAGCTAGGCTGGCGTCTCACTCCTTTGGGGGAATCGGGCCTGTCATTCGGAATGTACGGTACGGAGTATGCGGCTGGCAGGCGGCTGGAAGTAGACACATTGGGCGTATCAGTCGACGGGAATTCCAATACTAACAACCATTCACGGAACTCAAGGAAGGATAGCCAGTCAGACCGCCGTAACTGACAGCAATCTGACGCCAGCTGACAGGGGAAATAGAAGGAAGAGACTAGGCAGGGACGGAACTGGGGACTTACCCTTTCTGGGAGGCGGCTCTGGAAAATGAGTGGGGGAGGGGAGAATATTAGGGGAGGAAAAAGGAGAGAGAGAGAAATCAGGGGAGATTAAATAGAAGATGGTATGTTTGAATAATAGACAGGGAAGAAGAAGGAGAAGGAGAGAGAGAATGAAGAGAAGAGAGCAAGCAAAAGAACAGAAGAGGAAATGCAGCAGAAAGAATTGAAGGTTCACGAAGCTCAGCAGAAGCCGCAGAGAAGCTGATCGTCTATTATTATGGGGTGCGGAGTTCTCTCTGTACAGCGTACTCTAGACCCTTTTTCTTTCTTCTTTCTGTTCTTTCCAGATAAGACCAAGGAATAAAAAGGAATACAAGAGAACAATTTGTCTGTTTGCACTTATAAGAAACATAACCAAGGCTGCTATTCTCTACCGACCCTTCTCATGGTGATATTTTCGTAGATTACCAGGGTCCTGGTATTTACCATACCGTCACAGTCGTAAGTTACCGCTGCCCTGGATCGGAAGTCCCTGCGAGGCTGGCCCGTGGATAAACTGAGATCCAGCGGCCATTTTGGATCTCGGAACTAAATACCTTTTTTGAGGTCTTCTCTAGCGGAGATTTTCTACGGAGTACTTGTATAGTGCTTGTATACGAATACGCTCTGTAGTAGTAGCAGTAATAGTCAAATGTTCTACAATAATGTCATATGATGTTGTTTAGGTACAGTGTCGTAAATTACGGTACAGATATGCAACAGCAACGGTTCCAGGTTCATATATAACCAAGAGATCAAACATAAATAGGCAGTGCTATTATTGATGCTGCAATAATAGCATAATACTGTCATAACAGTAAGACAATTTACCAGTATTCACGCCTGTGGCTTCAGATCCTACAATCTCAGTTAGCTTTTTATTCTTTGCACTAACTGAGCATATCTACCCGTGCAAGACAATGTCAATCTCCGGCCATGCTGGAATACGAACAAGATCATAGAAAAGAGTTATGACTATGCCAAACTATCTTAACTATGAAGCTCTCTAATGGATCTACTCCCGACTATTGACGGCGATCATTCTCTGTTCCATACCTCGGCCAAGTAAGGTTGAACCAACATCATGTACAATACTACGCGCAGATGCACAGATGCACATACATAAAACCACACTAATGTCAGTTCCGTCGACCATCAGATCAGTCATACCAGTGGTGGATTAGACCGTAGATTCTCGAGATCTGCGGAATGGACATTGACCGCATACAAATACAGCCAGCCACTCTTTACCCCCGGCATTCCGACTGTTTCAAGGGAGACATATTGAGCCCGGATTTCTGAGGGTTTTTGCGAAGGCTGCTACTCAGAACATCCGCGTACTACTCGACTCACGTTCTTCATAACACTTGTCTATCCATTCTTCCATTCAGGTCACGTAGTACGTACTACAGTGCTGACGAACTCCGAACTTTGCCTACGCACCATATCAGACGAATTTCGCATTGAGATTGTCCCTAGAATATCCTCAGCTAAATTAAATCCAATCCTTCCTGGACGTCTGGTGAGAAACGTTCTGGAGCTGTCACATTGAGCCATGGCCAGATAACGCAGTTGGCTGCATTCCACGGAATTCGACAACTCCCTGCCTCAGAGTTCAATCATTGATCTCCCTTGACTTAATACATGTCTGTGTGGAGAATATTACTGTACTCCGTCTTCCGTACGTACATAAGTAGAATACGAGCACGTCAGAGTTCGATGCATTGCTCGGTCCGGATCAGAGAGTGCTCCGTCCCTGGAAGGGATGATGAGGTGGAATATTTATACATTTCTGCCGTTACCTGATTGGTTCTTCTCTTCGATATTGAAATAAACAATCTTTTGTCATGTCCCTGCGGGTCTGATACCAACTCTTTTTATCAAAGCTCACTCCATCTTATGTCTCTATGAAGAGAACCCACACAATATGAGTGACAGTTTGAAGGAAACGAAATCAATTGTTCCGTAGATTTAATTTACACTAGTTCATTCAGGACATAATGGATGTTCATGGTCTATTCCCGTTACCCATTCGTCCTAAACGCTCTCTTTGGTCCACGCCGAAAACGTAATAAATCTAGTGGGCAGGAGCCTCATCCTCCTCAGGCTCAACGAACCAGTGCTCCTCAACAGGGGCAGCCTCGCCGCTGGCGGCCTGGCCCTCAACCTCAACCTCCTGGCTCTCGTAGGCGGACAGCTCGCCGGCGAGGTTGGCCTCCTCGGGGGATTGGGGAGCCTTGGGGGCGGTGAACTTGTGGACGTGGGCCTCGGCGTCACCGGGCTTAACGGGGGTGGGCTTGTAGGCCTTCAACTCGCGAAGGTAGAGCTCCTGAACGGGGTCTGCTGCAGTATGTGTTAATGTCTCCGGTGTCGGAAAAAACGAATGGGGTTCGATATAAGAATTGGAAAAAAGGGCCCAATGTCTATAATCGAACTAGAATAGGGACACCTACCCCGACGGATCGCGGAGTTCATGAAGCTGCGGCGAGCGACAGAAACCTGTTGCCGAGAGGCGCGGGAGAAGAGAGAGCGCTGTACCGTCACTACCGTCAACAATCTATCCGGTCGCATTGATATGTTCACTTAAGGATAGCAGAAAACTTACCGAGGCTCTGAGGGTCTGAGACATCATTGCGGGCAGACTGGTGGTTGGGAACGAGGAGACACACACTGCTGAGGGTGGGAAAGATGAAGTTCCGTCCATCCACCGACGAGGTTCAACTCTTCGGGACGCTTCGGCTTGGCACCGCCCGCCGATGACTCAGCACTGCGGCTCTGCTGCCTCATCCAGTTTCGCCTTCGTTTCTTCTCTCTTTTCTCTCTTCTTCCCTCCACCCCCAAAATAACAAACCCCGTCGAGAGAAAACGCCCTTGACGCCGCTACCTCGAGATCACTCCGTTCTACCGATTTAGACTTATCGATTTAGACGGCTTCATTCGCTTTGAGTACTCGACGACTCCGATATCGCTTTCGGCCGGTATCCCTCGGTGTCGCCATAGGCTTTACGTCAGGCTTTACTCGACCTCTGCCTTCTTTTTTTTTTTCCGTTGAGATCGACCATCGCGATCTTTCACGGAGACCTTCACTGGTTTTTCGGCGGTTGGACGAGTTTAATCCTGGCTTCGTCGGTTTTCTCTGGGGCTTGATTTTTTTTTTTTTTTTGGGAAAAGGTGCTTTACTCAGGGGCCTGTTCGCGGAACTAGGACCCTATCCGTACTGGAAAGGTAAAGCATCAGTTGACTGGGTTCCCTCGAGAGTTTGTGAGGGAGTTTTCTTGCTAGTCATGGCATATTTCTCTTTAACAGGGGCTTCTGTCTTGGGAGCAGTCTGGCTAACAGAATCATGAGGCACAGTGCCACAGACGTGACTCCATTCTCTTTCCTTAGGTCGAATACGATACCGTCTTACTGCGGTGAGGACGAACAACTCAAAGGGAATCAAAATTTGAAGACAGAGCTTCCGAAATAATCGAATATGGCCGCCGTTTCCGCCGCCGCACGGCAGGACCCAAATCAATGGAAGAAGAACCTTTCGGCCCATGTCATCTGTCCTGAATGCAAGGAAATGCCGCCCAACTTGGAGTTTCCTGACTCTCACGAGACGGTTTGCGGTTCCTGTGGTCTGGTGCTTTCGGATCGAGAGGTTGACATGCACTCCGAATGGCGTACATTCTCCAATGACGATCAGAACAACGACGACCCTTCTCGTGTCGGAGATGCCACGAACCCGTTGTTGAATGGTGATCAACTGGAGACACAGATCGCAAGTGGAGGTTCTGGCAAAATCCGCGATTTGTATCGGGCTCAGAATAAGCAGTCGAGTGAGAAGGCGAACAAGGCTCTTCTCGCAGCGTACAAGGAGATCGGTGCGCTATGCGATGGTTTCAACATTCAAAAGAATGTAGCCGATACCGCCAAATACTTGTTCAAGGTCGTTGATGATGCCAAGGCCTTCAAGGGCAAGTCGCAGGACGTGATTATTGCTGGGTGCATTTTCATTGCCTGTCGCCAATGCAAGGTTCCGCGTACCTTTACAGAGATCTTCGCGGTTACAAAAGTAACGAGGAAAGAGATCGGGCGTATCTACAAGGCTCTGGAGAAGTTCTTCACGAATCAGAACCTGGAACGGATTAACAGCGTCGTGTCGAACGGTGGTGTTCCAGACCCCAACGATACCTACACCGCCACCACCTCCACCAAGCCTAGTGATCTCTGTAACCGTTTCTGTAACCTGCTCGATCTCCCGTTTCAGGTCACGAGTGTGTCTTCTGCACTCTCCGACCGCGTCACGACAATGGGTGACTTGGCCGGCCGCTCCCCTCTGTCTATCGTGGCGGCGTGCATCTACATGGCTTCCTATCTGATGGGACATGGCAAGTCTGCTAAGGAAATCTCCCAGGTGGCACACGTTAGTGATGGAACAATCCGCGGTGCCTATAAACAGCTGTATGCTGAGAGAGAGCGTCTCGTTGATCCCGACTGGGTCAAGGAGGGCAAGGGTGATATGAAAAACCTTCCTGTCAGCTGAGCCGTGACGTTTTCTTTGCCTTTCTCTTTCTTGCAGAATTTCTGCTCGCGTGCGTGCGTTTCTACGTTCGTCGTCAGGCGGTTTTCGAACCGCCTTATGAAAACAAATAAAAAATAACATCATAAAATCGTCGCTAGAGTGCCATCATGCCATTGCAGCGTCAACCCCCGTCCATGGGGAATTCAGACAACTACGGCTTTTCCTCTTGCATAAATCCGCTAAGTGTCCCAACATTTTTTTTTGCCCCGCATCTGCACAGCGCCATAAATTGATTGTTAACCCAATAATATTATATTTATTACTCCATTTAACGATGTGACGGTTAGCAGGCGGCCGAAAAGGGCTACTTCGGGGCCGTTTTAGGAGTCATGCTAACCAACTCCCGTCTTAGCATCAGGTGAGCGTATTCCCACGGCCATGGGCTTTCCCTCCATGCGAGGCGATGGGTTTCATGTCCTTGACACTAGTTTCAAAATGGACCTTTTGTTACTCTTTGTTCGATATCACCTACCTAGACGCTTTCGCTGCGGAGGGGAGCTGTTTTTGGCTCCTCCCTCAATTATCATGTTCTCTCCAGTTATAAGTCCCATCATGCCTATTCTGTCCTTTCCTGCTTCCATCCTTCCTCGGTTCCTCCCATGAGCATCTCTTGCAGCACTTCCTGTCCCTTTGAAGTCCGTTCTTATCTACCAAACTGCTGTTATCCTCACTTTCTTTATCTCGTACTCCAGGCTTTCCTTTGTTTGTGTTAAGAGGCCACATTCTAGAAGCTTCCGTGACAAGAGTATGTCACGGCCTCGGAATAGAAGATAATAATGAATCGATGCCTATCTAGACTATTGTAGCCAGCGACGAGAATATCGAATCTGGAGAAGAAAAGAGAAGAGAAAATCTATCTTCAGGAAAGGGAGGTCTTATCTACATGATGTGTGGCCGTGCTAGGTACTTTCTTGGTTTGCTCAGATGGCGGCATTTGCTAATATCAGCCAGAGAGGTGTCAAGCCGTCACTATCACTCTTAAATGCAAGGTGGCGTATTTCAACGATAGCATGTCCATAATAGAATTCCAGTCATTTTTGTGCTAATAGATTGGCCCTTTGGCCAAGTGGGTTGCTACTTGCTAGCAAACTCCATGCTTTCTTAATGATTTTTTATTCCGTGGATAATCTTATTTGTCCATTGAAGTGTGCGAACCCTTTTGGTGACTCAAAATCTATCCCTACTCCCTAGTCTGTTACGACCCTCTACTCTGTTCCTACTCCACAGTCTGTTCCTACCTTCCAGTCCATCCCTACTCCCCGGTCTGACCCTACTCATCTCTGTCCCTGTTTGGCATAGGACATCCAATGAGCCCCACTTAAACTCATTGCACAAACTAGATAGTTCGTCGCCAACAGGCCGGCCTCTTCCTTTCCCTCCTCTCTCTCCTCATGTTAGAATCTCGTCAGACAGTCTACCAATAGATCCATATTGCTTGAGACCGTCACAGCAGCCTCGCAATGGCGGCCTGGGAGTCCAGCAGGATAGTGACTGTTCTCTGATCTCCCGCGTTCCTTACTATGTGGAGGGCCTGAACAATTCCAAGGATTTCTGCATTGAAGACTTCGTATCATTTGCCCAATGAGAATCCCCAGGTCTTCCAAGCTCCTCCTGGTCCTTGCTATGCGAGTCCTGCTCCACACCTGCCATTCTTTAATCTTGAGCTATCTAACTAGACTGTTTGCTTAGTAGGAAGGGTTTGTGAGGCTGTCAGGGCCTCCGGACCAGATAGAACTTTTATCTGGCTTGGAAACTGGTTATTGGTTGCTTGAATAGTGGCCGGTGAAATGTTGGCTAGTTGTCGAGCTAGATTTTGTCCAGGAACCATGGGCCCCGGTTGCTGCTCTCAGCCCATTGCGGGTTCCTTGGGGTCTGCTTCCCAGGCTGGGCGTGCTGGTTCCCTCGCTTGTGGATTACGTTAACTACTGAGGCCTTGCTGCCTAGGAAACCTGGCAGTGATCAGGCCTGAAAGACTGGTGGAGCATAGCGGTTAAAGAAGACTTCCGTAGCTCCTTTGTTCTGTCAACCTTCAATGCATAACTATCAACTTGCTCAGCTCAGGAGCGGATGTCATTGCTAGTCTTCGTGAAATTCTTTTTTAAAACCACTCGAGCTCTAGGCTATCCTTACCTAACCAGTCCAACCAGGGATACGGGAACGCGCGACACCTTAACTCGATGCCTTCTAACGTTTACTGCCCTTTCTGTGGAGTCATTCTGCTGCCTGATCCCTATAGTGATGATCCAGCGTCTCTACAGACCCGCGTTCGCCCCTGGTACGCAGAAGTACGAGGCATCTACTCACCCAATACCGCTTTTGGCTATATCACCATAACTGGGCTAGGGATAATACGCTGCCGGAACAATCTCTACGCACCGCTTGGCAAAGATCTATCCTATGTCGACGTAGGAACTGAGGCGCTGGAGGAAAGGAGGCTTTGCGAACCATCTGAAAGCTGTTGGTGCTTTGGCTTTCACAACTCGTGCTGGAGATTGCTTCTCCTCAGACTCAGTCATGGACAGGATGATTACTTCCAGAATGAGACGGCCATTGCAGAGTCAGTCTTCTACCAGCTTTATTGCACTCCTTGTCTCGAAGCCTCCAGTTTCCATTTCTTTCATGACTATGAGGGCGCTGCGCAAACACACAAATCGTTCGGGCGGCCTAAGGCAGTGGATCTGGGCTCACACTTTTACGCTGACCCTGTGCAATTCCTTCCATGGACAGCTTGAAAGCGACTGCCTCTGGCTTCTGCAAGGCACCTGACGGTTCGCTCTGGAAAGGGCGAGATGGTGCTCGCCCGATGACTGCGACTGTAGTGGGCATTGACTACCACAGAGAAGGGGGAATCTATGCCTCTAGTCCCTTTGGGTCTGATTACGACCGGCATCTACTCCTATTTCCTGACGACACGAGAGAAGAAAGATGTAAAAAACTGGAAACACCCAAGCACCATTTCTTCAATGGACTCTCACCTGAGCTGAAATTTGAGATATTTTCATATTTATCCTTCGATGAGCTCCTGAATATAAGACTTGTATGTCGAAATCTAGCTCTACTTGCAACCGTCAATACGCTCCCACTGTTGTACTGGCGAAGTAGGTTTCTCCTTGGTCAGGAGGCTGACTTTCTTTTCCTGAGACTTACAGATAAATGGGACTGGTCTCGGCTTTTCTTCTGGACCAGGGCATCCCTAAGGGCTAGACTCCTGCCCTTGGTCAATCGAAAGAGAATTCGGCAGCTGCTGGAACCCATTGCTGCTCTCGTGGAAAAGGAGGCTGTTTTTTAAAAGGGTCCATATGGATCTGCCTTTCACCCAGTGCAAAGCCAAGGCAGCTACTTTCAGCTAGTCGATGGCGAGAGTACTGGAAAGCCGCCTCAGCTCATGGAGATAGCTGGCTTTATTTCCGGTCAGCTAGCCTCTATTGGTGCGGATAGCCCCTTGGATGAAGGATGCCGTGTGCTTTACCATAGGACACAACCATTTATGCCATCGCGTCAACATCATCGACAGCGAATAGGTATTTCCACTGTCCAAATCGGCGCACGGAGCTTTATATCAGGAATAAACCTATTATTGTCAGGGGAGTCCAATGTTGATCGTCCAGTTGGATATCACATTCCAGCTTTCGAGAGGTGGATAGAGATTCCATCCAGCTCCCATGTGAAAGCTCTTTGCGTGGCGTTTTGCTCAGAGGGGCTGACAGGGATTAAGTTTATATTCACAAATTCAGATTCATCGGGCTGGGTTGGTGACAGCAACGGCCCTGGAATTGCTCAAGGCATCCTTAGCATTCCAGAGAGGTTAGATTGGTATTGCCTGCTTGCAGGTTTAGATTGTTTCAAGATCATTTCACTCGGCCTTGGTAAATTGGCCGGCCATGCTGGAGCTTCTGTGAAGTTTCCCTCTCAAGGTGTAATGGATTCATCTTGTGTACAGTCCCATTTGTGGACACCGCATCCCCCAACGCATGAGGATTTGATAATCAGTACTCTCCTACCATCCCAGCCTTCCCAGGCTTTTGAACCACGGATCGATATTGACTTCGGTGGCTCAAGAGGCCTACTTCTCAGGTCCTTGACAAGGCTTGCATTCCACATGGCATCCAGTCCTTACCCACTCGTCGGAATAGAAATATTCTACTCTGATGGAAAGTCTGTACTTTTCGGCTCCAACAGCGGCTGCGAAATCTCTTTTTTTGTCAATGGCTCAAATGGGGAGCGTATCAATCAAGTCAGGATTCTAGAAGACAGTCAAAGATACCACTCAGCAATTGGTCTAGGTGGCTTGCAGGTCTTTTCTACATATTCCCCAAGCATTCGTGTGCGATGCTGATTTTGATCCAGGTCTCAACAAACTATGGACAGACTGCCACTTTTGCTCCTCTTCACTCTCGACTCTACGCATCTGTTGAACTAATACCGATTTTGCCGCCTGGAAACACCATCACTGGATTTGTTGCTATTGAAACAGTATGTGGCAATGCCTTGAGCGCCCAAACAGCTTCTGATCCAGACCTAGGCAAACAAAAACCATTTTATCTGAGTCGGTATTCAGTCCCAACAATGTGACGAACAACCTATGATACCGGATATTGTGAATCATGAATGCCATCAGATACCCGACGATCAGCTAAGATATGACGAAAAATTCACTCATTTCATAGACAGTTCAAAGCCTGGTAACTATCAGACCTATGCATCACTCAAGAATGTCCGGAAAATCCAGGCATCCATGGGCATCTGAGGCCGATCCAGATCTCCTAATCGCATATCCGGTTTGAAGCTCGAGTATTATGACCATCCAAGTCCCAGTATAGTAGGACAATGGATGAATGAACTTGATGATGTTTTTGAACTCTCCTTAGATGAGAAAGTCCAATCGTTAACTATCTGGCTCACTCCAATGGGTTCCTCTACCGAGTGCCGGGGAATGGAAACCGGTCAAGTCACAGCTATACATATTGAGACAACACGTTCTCACAGTGTGACATTTCATTCCCCAGGCTTTCACTCCCTTCCACCCCAAAAGCTGCAACACCAGTACCGGAGTGACACTGACGAGGAATTGACAGCCATCTCATGGATATTGAATGTATCTTCTGATCGCGTCCGAGCAGTTATTTCTGGGAACGGAAGCCAGAGAGCTCAGATATTGGTCCCAGAACAACATCCTCCTTTTGACCAGGTGCAGAAACTTTACTTTGAGACACAGAATGACGACGGCTGTAGAGACCATAGTCGCAGCTGAGGCCTATTTCCGAGACCGGGCGATTATCGGACTTGTCTTCATCTATTCATCAGATAGAAGAGCGAGCATAGGTGACTTCAATGTCACCGCCCGTCAAACAGTTCATTTTGCACGGGACGCTCAGATTATTGGCTTGTCTGTTGCGGTCAAAGAGCACGAGCTAATGGAAATTGTGTTTGACATTGAATGGAATGAGCAACCTCGTTGCAACAAACTTAGACTCTCCATCGCTTCGCCTGATGACCCGGCCAATACTGTCGGATATGACTGGCGAGATGTATGGTGCAGAGATGGAACGTCTGCGGAAAGCTACCAACGGCTCTTAGCGCGCGATAGGGTATACAAACCCCTGAGCGAGTCGAGACTAGTCGGTATTTATGTGGGCTGTCAAGAGTTCTCCCGTGTTGGAGCATCATACGAGCCCAAAGTATCTCAAAAAGCATGAAGAGAACTCTCAAGCCATTTCTTGAATTTCATTCTGCATATCCCATTTGCAGGCCAATGATCAAGAGGAATTTGATGTGACTAAATATCAATAGTGGCATGGTATAGATAGCGTGAATGAGGTAAGACGGTCATTACCAGTATCCGGCTACCTACCCTGCACGACGTACATTTGTATATAAAAGTTGCCCGATCGGACATCCGTTCTTCTCTTCTTCAACGAAATCTCTTGTATGATAGCTAGTCATCATCATCATCATCATCATCATCATCATTATTATTATTATTTCCTAATACGCCCCGTCACCCTAAGAGGTATGGGGTGCTGCTACCCTTAAGTACAGGGAAAAACCCCACGGCGTGATGGTTAGGCCAGCACAGCCTAGGGATGAAAAAACCCTGCGTCTTCCACTCCTGATGACGACCACCAAATTGACTGGCTACCGATACTGTGAATGTCTGGCGTGGGCCAGAGCTTGTTATGAAGTCCCAATGCTTGTACTAGTCTCGAGTTCGCCCGCTAACGCGAATTGTCCTAGAATGCCATGATATAACCACCAACCTGACAGCTGGACTGCACCTTTGGGTGTGTTTGGCAAGGTCTTGACGTCGACCCTACCATTTCGTAGCAGTCCCCAGCGTGCGTTTGCATGTTTCGGGCAATGTACAAGAACATGTGTTGGTGTCTCAGTCCCATGCCCACACTTGCGGAGTGGAGAGTTGTATCCAGGAACGCGGCGACGATGTAAAAAGCCAGCCAATCCTGTTTTTCCCTGAGCGTAGCGGAATCAGGATGGAGCAGCGCGCCTTAGTCAACCCTCGGTAGATCTTAAGGTTCCTCCTGTCTGGGGGGCGGGAGTGTATCTCCCCCCACGGTTTTTGTCTCTCTCTCCACTGGTCAGACCAGAGCCGCTGGGTCTTCTCGTCAATCTCCCTCTTGGATGTCTCCACCCAGTTGCCAGGCACTTGCGCTGGGTGGACTACCTCTGATAGTAGGTGTCGTTTCTTCCTGTGGCATCCTTTCAAGATACGGCGTACCCTAGAGCATGCCTGCTCTATTTGTGTCGCTACCCCAGTCTGTTTGAGCCGGTGCACTGCCTTAGCTACCTTGTTATCGAGATAGAGGTCGAGCGGGCAAATATTAGTTTCCGCTTCTATAGTTGAGATTGGGGTTGCCATATAAGCTCCTGTGATCGACCTCAGGCAATCATTCTGTCTTGGCTTGAGTTTAGTTGCGAGTCCTCTCAGGTGGAGGCACCTGCACTCCTCCCTGGCTGGTGCCACGCTAAAGCCCCATGAGCTAGAGCGGGTAGGACGACCATCTTGTAGACAAGGCGTGCCTGTATTAGCGGGAGGCCCCAAGTGGAGGCGGAGAGGCATGTCAATGCTCGAGTTTGGGACCTCAGTTTTCATGCAGTCTCCTCGAGGTGACCACCCCATTGGAGGGCTGGGTCTAGCCACACCCCTAGGATTCTCATAACTTGGGCAGGCGTCTTCGTCTGACCACTGACCGTGATTGTCGCTTCCATATTCTAACACCTCCGCCGGGAGAAATGCATGAGCTCATATTTCTCAGGGGTGAACTTCGCCCCATGTCGCCTTGCCCAGTCCATGCAGCAATCATGGGCTCTTTCTGGGCGTCTGCAGTTATCCTCTGTGGACCGCCCAAAAGCAACCATGTTCATATCGTCGACAAAGCCAATCCAGTCGGGCCTAGAGTTATGTTTCCCACACTCCTCGATTAACTCTGCGTTATAGAAGAGGAAGAGAATTGGTGAGATAGGGGAGCCTTGCGGCACGCCCCCGGGTAGCAGGAAGTCATCGGTTTCCTGGTTATCAAAGGCAAGCGTGGTCCGCCGCTCTAGTATGAAGGAGTTTACCCACCCACAGATGCTTCTTAGTACGTGGATCAGTCGCCCCCGGATCACCCTGTCAAAGGCTCCGAATATATCTAAGGATAGCACTGTGGCCACAGCGCCTGGCCGCTCCCATGCTGCCCGTATTAGTCCCAATAATAAGGCAAGCGCTGTGTCTGTTGAGCGCCCTTTCCGCGCCCCCATTTGCCTGTCTGGTAAGAGGCCGTGGTTCTCCGCCAGAGTCTGCAAGTGGTTGCCTATGGTTGCCTCAATAACTTTCCCTAAGACCTTGAGCAGCGCAATAGGCCTCCATGCCTTTGGCTGCTGGTAGTCAGGTTTTTCTGGCTTCTTGAGCACCACCGTGCGGGATTTTTTGAAAATCCAAGGCTAATGTTCCCAGTCTAAGCAGCCCTGTGCTATAGCATGTAAGGCTGCCACAAGTGGCTGTCCCATGAGCTTAAGAAATCTGTTTGGGACGCCTGAGGCTCCTGGTGCTTTGTTGTTAGGGTGAGTCGCTATGGTCGCCGCGATGTCTTTGTAATTACTGGGGGTGGGAGCTTGTCCTGGAGTAGTCAGCTGGGTTGCTTGGTATATCGGATAGGTCCGCCAGTTCAGGGAGGGGGAAGAACTGATCTCTGAGGACCTGCGCCTTCTCCTCAAATGTTTCTGCCTTATATCTGTCCCGCAGACTTAAAACCGGCACCCGTGGTGGCTGTGGTGGCTGGTGGCTGCCCTCTCTACCCCAACGGGCCAGCTTCCATAATCCCTGGGGATCTCTGGAGGCTCTGTGTACCGCCTCGCGGAAGCCGCTTGTCTGTGCCCGCTTGACAGACTTATTCCTCCGTCTCGCCTCTAGGACCCTATCAGGCCGATCCCGGCGGCGTAGGGCTTCTTTGTAGTCATGAACGACATCCTGCAGTTCCTTAGACCACCATGACCGTCCTCCCGTCCAACTTTGATACGTTTGCCATATTTGCCGGTCAAGTTCGCTGTGGTGTTTTGCACGTACTCTGCGTAGTCATCTAAATGTTCCATCGAGAGGGAGTTAACAGGGACCCAGAGCTTCTGGCTGTCCTTAAGGACCGCCTCTGGACCCACATCCTTCCATGACCATTTGTGCCTGGCTTTCCACATCGGAGCACCCCCGACTATGGTCTCAATGGCGGTATGATCCTCAATAGTATCTGGGTCCTCTAAAGGCCTGCACCGTGGGATTCTCCCTTGTAAACCCTCCATAGCGAATGTTAGGTCTATTGTTGTACCAGGGCTTTCAGCATTCCTCCATGTGATTGCGCCCGTCGGTGTCATTAGGGAGAGTTCCTTGTCCTCCATGAGTTGTATTAGGTTGCTTGCCAGGTCGTCGGCGTGTTTCACCCGGTCTCCCCCCAGAGGGAGTGGTGTAGATTGAAGTCTCCAGTCACTGTCCAATCGCACTCTTCACCCTGTCCAAAACCTGTTGTTGTGATACCCCAACTGGACTGTATCTAGTAGGGCTGTAGGTATTGACAATCCTTTGCCTACCTGCCTCATTTTCCAGATCAACTGCTAGCACATCGTCGCCGAACCACTGTTCCGCCCAGTAGCCGCTAGGTGTACCCTTGTTTATCATCATAGCCACCTGTGGTTTGTGTATCTCCCCTACCGAGTATACTGGCCAGAAGGAGCAGCTCCGAGGGCAGTACGTTCCTCCTGTGTGTTTGTTGTATGGCGGTTCCTGCACTGTGATAATGTTGAACTGCCTAGTCCCCGGCCTCGCTAGTAGTTCCCTCATTCTGTCTGGTCTGTTCCCGACATTGTATTGTAGTAGTCTGGTTTCGCTCATTGAGAGGCTGGAGCTAGGCTGAGGTATCCTGCCATGTCTCCCCGTTGGCAAGCGCCGGCGAGATCTATCCCCCTGGGCCGCCCTCTCTTGGTCGAGGAGGGCACTGATGATATGCAATCAGAGTTTTTTCTCTTTTTCTTCGTCTCGACTACCTGCCACTCTCCTCCATTCACATCTCTAAGGGAGTCCCGTGACAGGTGGGCAGTGGGAGTGTCAAAGGCTTGAGGTCAGTTTAAGAAAGCCTGCTTGGCTTTTTCGCTAGCCTCCTCGCGTGTTTTTACATGATTTGACCCATGCCAGATGCGGTCCTCCACAGTTAACACATTTGGCCTGGCTTCCCTTCTCCGGTGTTCGCATGCATCGTCTCGGTGTCCAGAAGAGGCGCAGTATCCGCAGGGTTCCTGTCTTGTGCAGACCCTAGCTGTGTGGCCGATTCCATGGTACTTATAGCACCTTGGCACCACACAGTCGCGATGGAAAACCTCGACCTCATGTATGATGCTTTGTAGAATCAGGCCCTCCTTGATGATCAAGTTCGCCTGCTGAGGGGTTGCTACATTGATAATAAGGGATACTGTCTTCTTCCCTCGGTTCACGTCTCTGGCGCTCTTGCCCACATGGAGAAAATCAATAACACCATGTAACCGCGCATTTTGCGCGTGTATTGTGTGCCTTGCGACCTCCTGATCACTGCAATCGATAGCGTCCTTTGCGACATACTTCACCAGGACGGTGAACCTCGGACGTCTAACTCTGGCCGTCGCACCCAGAACTGAGGACCATTCGGCTCTATCACGCAGGGTTCTTGCCGTTTCTGGGCTGTCGGTCGTAAGCACCACATCGCCGCTTGGTAGGAGGCGAGCCGCCACAACCTCTCCTGTTGTAATGCTGTAGATCTCCCCGTTGACTTTGTTCTCAATGGCCTTCGGGGTAGCGGCCTCTCCGCGGAGCGGCTGGCACTGCTGGCGGTTGATCAGAACCTCCCGATCGAGTCTTTTCGGTACCGGTTTCGTCTCTGTCGGTGCTCGCTGGAACAGGGAGGACCAACTACGGTTCGTAGGAACCGAGGACGAGAGGGACGGACGCGAGGATGGGAGTGTGGCAGCCGATTGTGAATACTGTGGTGGTTGTGTTGTTGTGTGGCGGCGGCCTGGACCCCCTGGACGAGGGTGATGAGGATATCGTCACGCAGAGTTGACCATAACTCGTGGAATCTGCCAATATCTATTTGTCCTTCTCCGGCAGTCTGGGGGCAAGCTCCATAACAAGCCAACTGGTCCATTTCCCGTATCTTCTGCACGATATCACCGCCAGGCGGTGATGCATCCTCCTGCCCCTGTGATCGCGTCCGCGGCGTGTTCATATCATAACGCGTCCCTCTCGTTTCTGCTCCAGCCATTATGACTGCGAGAGGAATAATTGAAAAGGATCAATTGTTTTATATTTAAAAAAAAAATAAAAAAAAGAACTCGCAGGCTCAATCGATATAGCTAGTCATTAGCGCTGCGGGCTTAGCCCTTAACAGCGCCCGGGCACACGGCAATTACTATAGTAAGTCTCAGCCCGCTAATGCCCAGTCAACAGTCATTAGTTCCTAATTCCCAGAACATTTTAGTTGCAAGATTATGATGCAAATTAAGATACTATCTGCCAAACTGTTTGGTGTCGCAATCAGTCAGATATTCTACCGCGAACCCATACGGTTCGGCATCTGCACCAAACAGAATGATTATTTTAGCCCAATATAAAACAGCAATTTCATTTCTAGGCTTGCATCTCCATTTCCCTCTACTTCTTCCGGTCCTAAGAATTCTTTAAGGAAGTTTGCTGCCTAGATAGCCCCAGCACAGAAGCTTGATCCATCCTTTGGCTTGCCTGTTCGCAGGTCGACCATCGTACCCGGGACGACCGTCCCATTGATTCCAGTGCAGCAAGACACATGGGAATGTGAATTTATTAAGCATGGCTCACCATATGACCGGCATGATTGACTGTCTGTTGGCTCAGGTCGCTCATGGAGGAGAATTGACTCCAATGAGTTCAAAGATGGGTCTCCAGTTGGATACATCAGCCATTGCAATACTGAAGGAAAAGAGATCCCTGTTTATCATTTTTCCCAAGTTCCCTACCCTAGCTTATTGATTGCCAGGGAGACCTTTGTTGCCAGGGGCAACATTTACTTTTATTGTAGACATTGGGAGTTCACATTGAATGAGATTGAACAGCTTTGGCCAGTATATCAGCTGTCACGGGCTCGGAAGCTAGCAGATATAATGAATAATATTCATATCTAGACTAGGTACCTAACGACGAGAATATCGAATCTGGGGAGGAAAGGAAAGAGGAAATCATATCTAGAAGGAGCCTTATAGATGTTTGTGCGATCTTGCTATTGCTCCGTTTGTCTTCATTGCCCGGTTGGTCCCGTTTGGCCTGTTGATATTGTTTGCCCATATTGGCATTATTACAGCATTGAGCGTTGAACTATCACGAAGTGGATAGCTCAATTACCAATGAAGCGACAGTAACAAGGTCTCAATGTCTCAATTGTTCAGATGACTCGTTGGCCACTCCGGCGTCATACTGGAAAAGGGTAACCGTCGAGTAACGCGGCATCTTGGTAAGAGGGCAGTGTTCCGGGCGAGGCAGACAGGAGAAGGGAATAAGAGAAAAGAAAGTGCGTGGTTCTTTGAGGGGGAGATGTCGGGCTTTTATAGATGCAATGGATGTGTTGAGGCGGCATGTGAGCAGCCTAAAAGCAGCGCGAGGCGGCGCTATCCCTGATACAGTAGGCGCCATACCGCAAAAGTCAATGGTGTTCCCGTCAACGGCAGGCGGTAGGGCTCGGCAGAAGGATGGTTCAATGGGAGCCGTTTCTGGCGCCCCGCTAACCGTCACAACTTATACCCGTCATCTCTAGCTAACTGGAAACGAGTCGCCAAGTCCATTTCTCGCATACAAAACAAAAAGAATAACCAGAAAGAAAAGAGAAGACAAAAAAAAGAAAAAAGAAAAGAGGTTGGCTGATTCGTTGCAGATTTAATACTAGCTTCTTGCATTTTTGATACACCGTCTGGCTCAGACACGTTTAGAATTGGCTTTATACTGTATTTTACATTTGAGCTAAAATAATATAAAAATATATTGAACCGCCAAAAGTGGTGAAAGTCGTTCGGTCTGACACTAAGAATGCTATGAAATAGACACAGAAAAACTCAAACAGGACTCGACTGACTGGAGCTGACCAATCGCACACAAGAGGACACATACAAGTCGCTAAAAGATACTTACACCGTACTGCTAAAGATGAATTCCCTTCACAGGCCAATCTGAATGTCACCATCTGACTCTCTTTTGCCATCGGCAGATGCGGCCATATTCTCAACAGTTTTCTCCAACTTCAACTCAGGGGTTGCTTCACTTGGCTTATTGGTCTCCTGAGGCTCAATGATCTTAGATTCAATGGCTAGGAGCTCAGCATCCGGGTTATCAGTGGTCGGGGACGCGGTTGGTGATTTAACTGTGGTTGGGATGTCAGGCTCAGCGGTGGTCAACGGCTCAGGGGCTGGGGGTTCGACAAGAGAGGATTCGTTCTCTTCTTGCTTGGCCACAGGCTCAACGACTGATTCTGGCTTCTTCTCGAGTTCGGACTCAGGTGTTTCGATCGGTTTAGGAGATGGCACCGGATCGGTGGGTTCACCAGCGATATTCTTAGACAGCTCAGGGGCCATGGGACGGATGTCCAGCTGGGATGGCTCCGGTTTTGATGGCTCCGGCAGCGGTTCGGGTTCCGTTGGCTCCGCTAGTGGTGACTCTGTCTTTGGCTCCGGCTCTGCTGGCTCCAAGTTCGATGGTTCTTCTGGCTGGGATGGCTCCGGCTCCGGCTCCGGCTTCTTGCTAACGTCATGCCCACTCACAACCAACTGACCACCTTCATCAATCTGCCAGATATTCCACACATCTGCAATCTTGACCTCTGGAATAGTAGGAAGCTTCGAACCCTCAATTCCCGTTGTTGGGGCTGTGGTGGGAGGAGCAGCCGCAGGAGCAGGCTTCCTCCGTGCTGGACCACGAGCTCTGCCCTTGCGGGCGTCTTGGAGCGGCTTCTTTTCTGCTGGTTCCTCTTCCTTCTTCTTCTCCGGTGGCTTCGGGGGACCGCCCTGCAAACGTGAATTAAGATCCGACAAAAAGCCAGCCTTCAACGCGGCGATCTTGCTGCCGCCAGGACGAGCTGGTACAGGCGGCTTCGGTTTGGCTGCGACATCTTTCGGCTCTTCTTTCTTTAGCGCTTCTGGGCTCTTCTTAGCTGGACGGGCCGGGATTTGTGGCTTTGGTCGGCCGGGTATGCTTGGTGGCTCTCGCTTTTCGGTGGGCGAAGTCCCCGGCTTGGTAGAGGGATCCACCGCCGGAGGAGTCAGTTGCGGACGCCTTGCAGGTCGAGCAGGGATACTTGGCTTTTTAGGCACCTCTGGGCTAGTCAACTCTTCCTTATGGCTCTCCTTAGGAGCTTCCTGAGACACCTCACGAGGAGCGTCTTGGGGGGCTTCTTCGGGAGCTTTCACGGTGGTCACCAACTGTTGGCTATCAGGAGCATCTTCCCATACGTCTCTGCTAGGGAATCTCTGTTTAGAAACACTGGGACGTTTCGTGTCACCTTCTTTATGCTCTTCCGACTCAAGGATGTGCGTAGCAACTTCATGAGGATCAACAGAGGCTACCTGGCTTCTGCGGATAGACTCCTGCTCTGGCGTTTCAAATGACTCAAGTTTCGGTACGTCTGGCGTCGTGACGGTGGTGTGTAAATGCAGGCTGTTGGGCGAATCCTCCCAGATGTCCTGGCTCGGAAACCTATGCTTGAGCTCTGGTCGTTGCTTAAACCGTTCCGCGTTTGATGCGGGCTTCTTTTCCTTCTTGTCTTCTGGAAATAGAGGCTCATATTCTGCGACATCCTCCAAAGGCGTATGAGCGTCTTCCCGCTCTGAGCCACGCGAGGTGTAACGTGCCAATGCGGGCCTACCGTGGTTGCTGGTAGATCTGCTGTTGGAACGACTGTGACCGGTGCTAGGAGTCCGACTCCGGAACTCATCAAAGTTATCACCTTTCTCAAGAGTAGGAGAGACTGCCGGATGCTGGAACGCTGCTTCTGGGCGCACTTCGTCTGCTGCCAGAATAGGC
This sequence comes from Aspergillus intermedius, assembly GCA_039880815.1. Classification (NCBI taxonomy): domain Eukaryota; kingdom Fungi; phylum Ascomycota; class Eurotiomycetes; order Eurotiales; family Aspergillaceae; genus Aspergillus; species Aspergillus intermedius. Next base: position 340,304 of record JBDODA010000007.1, on the reverse strand, counting down.
TCTTCTTCCTCACGTTCACCTTCACCTGGTTTAGCCTGTTCCTCGGGCGCGGGAGTCGGTGCAAATCCATCGGGGTGATGGCTATGGTGATAGGGCTCGTCGACATGGATCACGCTCGATTCTTGCGTAGATTCTTGCTTGCTCTCTCTCTCAGTGGTGGGATGGCTCATCTTTCGCAAAGGTGACTCAACCATAGGACGCACACTACGGTCAGGCGCCGGGGATGCCATGCGCTGGTTGTACTCGTCCGAAGCCATATAGCCAACCACTTCTTCAGGGGTGCCTGTCACGGCAGGAGAGGTTCCTTAAAGTCAATTAGCTGTAGCTTAAGCCCTAGGGAAGATGTAGGCACTCACCCAATCCCGATCCATTCACGGCTGAGCCACGAACGATTTTATTCAAGTCATCACTGCTCAAGGCCCAGTCTGGCTTAGGGGTACCACCCGGTGCGTGTTGAGTCTGCTCTTCTTTGACGTACTCATCGGGATGCTTCTCATACCAAGCTTTCTCAAACTTGTCATTTTTATGCACGCCGTGACCATGGAGACCATAACTACCCGGGGGCAGAGAAGCTTCACGGCCACTGAGAGCACGGTGTTGACTACGCCCAGGTCGCTGCCCATGTTCTGTTTGATTAGGCGCAGGAGATGGAGCCTGCACATCGCCCGCGTTGGGATACATCGGGACTCTCTGCCCTATCTCTGGAATCCCATGTTCCTCATGATAACGGTCTGCAGAAGCAGTGGAGGACTCGTCCCGCGAACTGATCGTTCTGGAATGAAGCGGGCGGCTCGGACGCTCATGTTGCTCCTCAGATCCGGGGGCTTCTGCACCAATACCGGCCGCAGCTGCCTGGCGAGAGTCCGTCCGAGTGACAGCCTGTACCCTTGCAGCGGCACTAGAAGTCGGCAAAGACGGCTTCGGCGCATGAAGCTTGAGTTCGCTGCCGACATTGCGAGTTTCGGGGTCCTCTGCAGGCTTTCCAACACTCAAGTCTTCATACTCTATGCCCTCCTCGCCTAGAGATGGTATTGTCACACTGGCAGGCCGTGGCATCTGGTCGTTTGACGTCGTTCGGCTCAGACCTGAGCTACCAGGCTTCTCATTCAAAGGAGACTGGGCATAGTTTTGACGCAGCGGAGACATAGAACGTTCGATAAGCTTATTCGGGCGAGGAGGGATTTTTGGGGCGTCTGATGCCGATGTGGGTGGTGAGCCCTGCTGTTGTTGCTGTTGCTGCTGAGGCGTGCGTGACGGCCGCGGGGGGATGGCCGGAGGTTGTGTTGACATGATTAACTAGTAGAGCGCTTCAAATAACTTCGAGCTATAGTGGGAAAGGAAGAACTAGCACAGATGTTAGTGAGAAAGTCAAGACAAAGCAGCAACGCAATTGGGGCAGTTGGAGCTTCTCGGAGGGACGGTTGGCCAACACGACACCACGTTGCTGATCAGAAATCTGCCTGCAACCCTCGACCAAGGCTCAATTGGAAGAGAAAGGTATCCAATTGACTTCCGAGTCCCTAATAAGGCCTGGAAGTAACAGCCCCACTATGAGGGAAGCACGGCCCGGGCAGCAACAGGAGGGCCGCCACTCCGCATAGACACCGGAGCAACAATGGCTTTCGCTCAAAACCCCCTAAGATAGCACAGATGCAATGCTCCCATGGTTCCTGAAATCATAGGGAGAAAAAGGATGCATATAATTAAATCAATTTACTTACCGGATGGATCGAAACGAGTCTCTTTGTTTGTCTCCGAAGACAATGAGACAATGATAGGCGGTGTTGCAACTCCAAAGCGTCCGAAACGAGAGCAATCCAATCCGATCCGACAAAACAACAGACAAGAGAGACTGTCAAAACAGAAACACAGACACAAAAGCGCCAAAGGGAGAGAGAGACGGAAAGACAGAAAGAGTGGTGGTGTGGGATTATCAAGAAGAAGGGAGAAGGAGGGGATAGGAACAAGTAGACGGTGACGATGCCAGCAGATGATGTATGCGGTACCGCCCGTTACTTACGGGGCCACCCCATCAATGTAATTCCGATACCAGCACTGCACCTGGGGCCAATAGGGGCTAATTTGATTTCGCACAAGTGCTGCATGTGGGACATGATCTGTTGTATTGTATTTACACTGTTGGGGATCTATGTGTATTACGAATACCAGCTTTCTCTTCATGGACTACTTCTTTGGGACTTATTGGGTATACTTATTGAGTATTGTGATATGATGGAAGAGACATGTCTGTATATTGCAAACACTTATATTACCAGTATTTTGCCTGCTATTGATTGGCGTCTTGGCTGCATGTGTTCTTTTGCGAAGGAGCCAGGCATCTTACTATATATTTGAGGCATTTCTTTCCCTTATCATGCTTTAGCACATGATCAAGAGCAAAGGACAATGTAGCAGACTGTCTCTGGACACACTAAGACTACGGAGAATACATGTGCCTTCGCTATAGATAAGAGGGGGCAATTCTATGCGCTGCACAAACAGACACGTCTGCAGCATGGATACTCGGGTGCTTACATACATCTGCAAGCCGAGTAAAGCTCTGTTATATTGTAATAAGGGTGATTAGAAGGAGGACCAGCCTCGCAAAGGCCGCAAATCAGAACTCCATACCCGAGAAGCACGCTATAAAAGCTAATGCAGCATTAACAAAAAAATATGGAAACAATCGCACCCAAACCCTTCGATGGTAGTAACCTTTGACAAACGCGCCGTTCCGGCATAAGAGCTATAATACATGAGTCTATCCACTGACGTAGTCAAGAACAGCAGATCCAAGTTCGTAATCGTTGCGCATAAATGCGAAATAGAAGCTTGCATCCTCTTCTTTACTCCGTTTCCTGCACTTATGATCATCCCTGTCAGTTCGTTCCGGTGCCGTCCCCCAGGTTGACATAAGGGGTTCGCCTGCCCATTAAACAGGAACCTAGCATACCTGGAGAAAGAAAAAGAAAAAAGCAAAAGCAAAAGCAATTCTCCGCTAGCTGTTCCTCCACACTAGACAATCATCTGCGCGAGCCCTTGTCCACCCAAGGTCTTGCTACTGGTGAACTCTTGACTCTTCAAACCAGCAAGTGCGTAAAATAGACCTGCCAGAAGAAGAACGACGGCGGCCGCGATTAGACTGGATGCGCCAGACACGAGACTAATCCATTGTATGGCACTCAGGATGGCGTACATCGCAGCACGCATCCAGTTTGTCGTGAAACGTCGGATGAAGTTGTCGAATTTGGCGGATGTAGGGCATATTCTTAGGAGGAAGGGTACTTCGACGAAAATGAGAATGAGACCTGAGACACTGTGTGCACACAGACGCATTAGCTTCTGGTAAAATAAGAGCGAAGACCCTGGCTTACATTGCGAGGACACTGAAGATGATCCGGATCGCGTTGAACGAGAAGATGCTAGCAATACCAGTCGCGAGACACAGAATAATGGCTACCACACCAGTCCTGAATATCCAGTCAAGTTAGCACCGTTTATGTGATTGGGTTCGAATTCATAGCGAAGCGGTCGTGAGCGCCTGCATAGCAACCGTTGGGTAACCTCGATCGGCAAGAGCCAAGCAGCGCATCCGAGATCCAGGCAACCACCATTGATTCAATTGAAGGGGTTCGACGGCGCGCAGGTTTGAAGTGGTAGGAAGGAAACACGAGAGGATATGCAGAATACTGACCATTGTCCGTAGATACCTAAATAGTGTAGCTGTTAGCATCATACTCGCAGCAGGTGGACAAGGCGCAAGGCGAACTCACTGAAGTTCCTCGAACGAAACTCCTCTCTGAATGTCATTTTGAAGTGCGACTTAGTCAGATGAATGCGTGAAAATCAAGTGTAGAGTGTCTCTCCGTGGCGGCGAGGTTAAATCTGCGAAAGGTGCGAAAGGTGCTTTGTTGCGATGATGTTTGTTTCAGCGAAAGTGGATTGACTGTTTGGGAAATGGCGCCAGGTGTCGTCGATCCGTTGACCGCCCCGGCAGAATCCCCGTTCCAGACACTCGCCGATTCATCTTTATTGATACAACTATCCGAGATATGTTGACATACTACAAAAGATTGATAATAACAGAGCTTCATTTCTATCAGTGGCACGAATTGCATGTATTTTTTAGACATGGAGTCTCCAGGACCTAAACATCCCCGCAATCTCTCCAGATGTAAGGTCCCAAAATGAGAGCTACAGCTATGTCATACATGAATTTGCTGGATGCTAATGAATACAGCATCACGGCCGCGTAGCTCGACCAGAGGCCCTCTCGCTGGACCAGATGAGTGAGTACCATTGTACTCCGGGCAATAAAAGACATGCTCATAGCCTAGTCCATTGGCCGCCGAAACGCTAGAGCCAGATACCTCGGAATTGAAGACAGCAAGCTTTGGTGAATTGACTGGGACATCGTTCTACGAGTTAGATCCTCTAGCACCGAATGATCTACCAGAAGCATCAGCGAAAGACGCATCGTTTCTCCTCCGATATGACATTTACCATTCCCTTTCGCAAATCGACATCCCGCCTGCCTTACGCTCAGAATTCGTTGGTTTGACATCGGATGAACCATTGACTACGACATTAACTACCGTTGAGAGATTACTAGCAGAAGGCCATTTCCTATTAGCCGCATATCTCTGCGGGTCAATATTAACATCCTCCCTGGTCTCACCTACGGACATCAAATTGGTGTTTGGACTCTTCTACACACGACTAGCATGTCTAGAGCTGTCCGGCCATGCCATCCTCGCAGCGCAGGAATCCAAAGCCCTCGAAGACCTCACCTCCGCATTCTACTACGTGGATATCAACCACGACGTATCATCCGATGATAACCCCGACAAAAACCAGCACAAACACCTGCGTCATATAGTTCCATGGCCATTGCGCGTCCTTGCTATCCGACTCCAAAGCATCGGATTCGGAGACTCGCGGAGAGGAATTGGTGGTCTATACGAGCTTGGTCTAGAAGCATGGAGGGAAATCATGCAACCGGAGCTAAGCCGCGACGAAAAGGTAATATGGAAGGAGAGGCTAGCAGATCTGGGTATCCGGAGTGTGAATGCGCTCGTTGAGATGGGTGACTATGATTCTGCTAAGCGGTCGCTTCATAACCTGCGCACGTCTGGGGAGGCGGATGACGCAAATAGATTGAGGAAAGCACTTTTGTTCCTTGTTATTGGTGATCTGGACGGTGCAGGGGGGGTCTTTGACGAGTCGAATGGGAACGAGAAGGCTTTGTTCAAGCCGCTTCTCAGTATGGCGGAGGGCAATTACAAGAATGCTGTGGTTGAATGGCAGGCATTGTTAGAGAGTCAGCCCAAAAGGCCTGACGAAGCGATGATCAATCAGAACCTTGCAGTATGCTTGTTGTACACGGGTCAACTGAACGAGGTACGTTGACTATTACTCTAGGAGGTGGGTGTGACTGACCTTTTTAGTCTCGGACGCTTCTCGAATCATTAGTTTCGGCCGATCACTCGTTTAGCAGCTTGATATTCAACATGTCGACCGTCTATGAACTGTGCTCTGATAAATCAGGGCAAATGAAGGCAGGACTTGTGGAGACTGTTGCTCGACAGCCTATTTCAGGACACACCAACCTGGATCGGTCTAATGCTGATTTCAAACTGTGATGCTTCTAATTGGGGAATTGTATTCTATGCTAAGCTGTGCAATCTTGACGGTACACGAATATAATGAATTGACGCTATAACCATGAATGCCATAAATAGACTTCCCTCAACGCCATCCCTAACGCCTTGTATGCAATGCCCAAATAACATCAAGGCTTCGCACTCTCCGTGGTCGGATCGAGCTTCTTCTCAGGCTTCCGCTTCGGCCTCTTAATGATAATTCTCTCCCCTTCCTTCTCCCAACCAATCTTCTCAGTCTCAACCAGCCTCTCCCACGTCCAACCCTCCTCCCCGGTACAGCCCTTTAGGACACAACTAGCATCGACATTCAGATACGCACTTCCCACAGCCTTCAGCGCCTGCCTTCTAACCCGATCCGCAGCCCAATTGATCACATTCCGCATATACGAATCGACCTCGTTCCGGATCTTCCAGAACACAAACCAATTATCCTGCAACAGAGCCGATAGAAGGCGATCAACGGTTTTCGACTGGAACCCGTGACGTCTCCGCGCACGGGCCCGCAACTCAAACGCGGCAATCATGTTATCCTCACGACAGGCGTAGTCCAGGATAAGATATGTTATGAACTCCCTCAATTCAGACTCGGGTAGTGGATACGACGACTTGTGTAGCGTGTCTATGAGACGGTGGAGAGAAGGGACATATGATGGCGGGTGTTGAGCGAGGATGGCGACACGGACGGAGAACACGTAGACCCTCTGCGAGAAGTCCACGGGCGTGCGGGATTCGGAGGATATCACCGCTTCTCGAAGCTTGCGGAGGGCGAGTAGGAGGTTCGACAATTCAGTAGCCGCTGATGGGCCGGGACTGGGGGGATTTGGTCCTTTTGTGGTGGTGGCAGGACGACTCGAAACGGGCGGGTTCCTGGTTGCGTCGGAGGAGGGACTGGTGGGGAGGGATGCCATTGCGGCGTCTAGGTTCTTGTCATGGCGGGCGCAGAAGGCTAGGTATCGCTCGACGATCTTGTCAAAGTACTCCTGTTGTAATTTATGATCAAGGAGTCTTCACGTTCTTCCCAGTCAGCCTACTGCCTTGCAACAGAAAACAGGCATGCGGGGCATACTTGTGATCGCCTTTAGACACAAACCCCATGGATTCCAGAGGATCTGAGCGAATAGGTTTCAGACGGTTTCCGGGCTTCTTCCCCATAGCTTTGGCCTTGGCAGCCATCATGATGAATCTCTAATCGGTGCGTGGGGAATGAAGATAACGATGGAGACGGAGTTATGCTCGGGGGAGACATCGGGATCGACAGCCGCATGTTTTGACGTCGCATGTTTGCTCTGTTTGCACCATCTATACCCCATACCGAGGTTCCCAACGCTCAACGTATTGTCGTGATTCTTCCAACTCTTTTTTGCTGGTGGTTCTGAAATTTGTCGACCAGGAACATCCACCCGACACAATGTCCCGCCAACGCAAACCAACCGCCACCAAACCAACCGCCGTCGCCGCAGAAGTTCTCTCACAGCCCCCCAAAGCCCTCGAAAGACTCCTCCACTGGAACGACCTCCCCCACTGGCAACGCGACAACCACCACATCCACACCGGCTACCGACCAGCCTCATTCTCCTTTCTGATCTCCTTTCAATCGCTCACCTACCTGCACAATGAAACCGTCAACATCTACACCCACCTCCTGCCCGCACTCATAGCAATCCCGTCCGCAATCGCTCTCCACAATGCCCTAGCCCCACGGTATGAGACAGCAACGCAGGCGGATATCATAGCATTTGGGTGTTTCTTTGCAGGGGCTGTGATGTGTCTGGGTATGTCAGCGACATATCATACGATATCGAACCACTCCCCGCTCATCGCGCGCGTCGGGAATACGCTTGATTACATCGGCATTGTGGGCTTGATCGTTGGATCCTTCGTCCCCAGCATATATTACGGCTTTTATTGTGCCCCCGAATTACAAAAATTCTACTGGACCATGATCTGCACAATCGGCCTAGGCTGCATAATCGTCTCGATCTTCCCACAATTCCGTACACCAAAGTGGCGGCCCTTCCGCGCATCCATGTTCGTGGGGATGGGATTATCGGCTGTATTCCCCGTCCTGCACGGGCTACAATTGTTCGGACGGGAGATGATGAACAAGCAGATCGGACTTGTATGGTTATTGACGCAGGGAGGATTGTATATCCTGGGCGCGGGGATATATGCGGCGCGCGTGCCGGAGAGATTATATCCAGGTGGATTCGATATCCTGGGCCATTCACATCAGATATTCCATGTGCTGGTTGTTTGTGCAGCGGGGGCGCATTTGATGGGGTTGTTGAGGGCGTTCGACTATCGGCATAGCGTTGCGGGTGGTTGCATTGGGATGTAAACAGTAAGCATGCATAGAATAATGATACATTGTATGGAGTACCCTTGTATATAATCCTGGTGCATAAAAGCAATAATATCAGTCCATTCTCAAATAACCTGGACTCTGTACTCTGTAGTCTAAATCTAGATCAAGGCACCTCATAGACCACCCGTTCTGTATGCACTCCACACTTTACTCGGCGATATTTAACCGAACACCTCGGCACTCCGTCGCATCTATCTATATCAAGCACCCCAACATCTACTATCACAACTACTCTCAATACTTCTACGAGAACATAGAAAACACAATGTCCCAACGTCTTTCTCAATTGACTCACCAACTAAACTACCCCACTGGCCTTTTAGCCAACAAAACCGCCATCGTCACTGGTGGCGGCCAAGGCATCGGCGCCGAGATCGCGCGCCAGTTCGCGAACGAGGGTGCTAGGGTTGTCATTGCTGATATTGATGGTGGTACGTTCCATTTACCCTCTAGTATTACAGCCTGCGCATGCGGGTGCTAATAGTGAGCGTGTGTAGGAAAGGCAAATGCAGTCGCAGAAGCCATCACCGCGAACGGCGGAAAGGCGATTGCAGTTGTCGGAGATATACTCGATGATGGGTATATCCAGGGATTGGTGAAGAAGGCGGCCGAGTTTGGGGATGGGAAGATTCATGTTATTGTGAACAATGCGGGGTTTACGTGGGATGGGGTTATTCATAAGGCAATCCTTCCCTAACTTCTACTACGTTCTATGCAGTGGTAGATCCGGAGATGCTAACGGTGATGACAGATGACTGACAAACAATGGGAAACCATGCTAGCAATCCACAACACAGCCCCATTTAAGCTCGTCCGCGCCGCGGCCCCATACTTCCGGGTCAAAGACGGCGAGGACCGTGTCATCGTGAACATCAGCAGCACCAGCGGGATCCATGGGAATGCGTACGTCTACCCAACCACTAATCCAACATCCTACGAGAAACACTACGCTAACAAGAAGCCACGCACAGAGGCCAAGCAAACTACGCCGTTGCCAAAGCCGGCACCGTAGGCCTTACCAAAACCATCGCCAAAGAATGGGGCCCCGCATTCAACGTGCGCTCCAATACCGTCGCCTTCGGCTTCGTCAAGACCCGTCTCACAGCCGCTAAGGAAGATGGCGCCTACGTGACGACGCCTGACGGGACGAAGGTCGCGCTGGGGATTCCGGGCAAGCAATTGCAGAACCGCCAAGGTGGAGGAGGAGCGAATGGAGGGAAAGCAGACGAGTATCCAGACATTCCGCTGCGACGGCCTGCTAGTCCCGAGGAGGCGGCGAGGGCTGTGTTGGCGGTTGCTAGTCCGCTGTTTTCGTATGTGAGTGGTGAGACAATTCGGGTAACAGGAGGAAGGAATATGTAGTGCTGTTGCAATAGTTACATTGCAGACTGCTTTGTTAGCAATATCAATATTACTCCAGTACAGAGGGCAAGAGAAGTTGTGTTTCGGATGCTTCGAATTAATTGCACGGTATTCAAACGAGTCAGTTGATGCAGTCATCTGCGTCGAATCTAGACCAGTGATTATTATTGTGTTGGACACGGGGTCATTGCAGGAAAGCGCCCGATCTGATGCCCAACCCCGGCTGTTTAATTAACAGGGTATCCTCGACTTGAGTGCGTGCTGACAACAGCGGCAATTGGTGGCCTTTCGTGATCAGCTGCCTCACCCATCATGTACATGTATGTACGTGTTGATGGGTGTATGTGCATGCATCTATTAACATGTTGTATGTTGTATGGACAATCAATCGTATATATGTATGTCGTACTCTGTACAGTAAGTATAGTATCGTAGATGTGTAAATCTCGTTTCTCATCAACTGGGCCGCGTTCAAACACGCCCTATCACACTGACAAAAAAAAAAAAAAAACCAGCCGCATGAGCTCGAAGAAATTCGAGTCAGAAACACTTCAACCCAAGGTATCGTATCATCAACTCAAAACAAACCGCGCCAAACCGTGATATCGACAAAAATAGACAAAGAGAAAAGAAAAGCAAAAATGGTATATGCAAAAAAGTTCCATCTTTGTCCGGGGTATTTTTCTTTTTTTCGCCTTTTGAGAATCAAAAAAGCACCGAGTCATTCCAAGTCAACCAACGTCACACATGTATCACAAAAAGAAGTAAAATAATGAATAAAAAAAATACCAAACCGTTGAGACACCTTGTACAAAACCACCGAAAGATAAATTGAGGTAACCTCCCAAAAATGAATCAGAATCCACAAAGATGACATGTTAAAACATTTCCGACTGCGGATGTGGCGCCAAAAGAAACCGAGGGTCCAAAGTGCGGGTCGAATATGTCCAAGATTGCATCCGGTAAGTGGCACAAGATGAAGAAAAAAACAAAAGAAAAAAAAAAAAAAGAAAAAGAAAAAGAAAAAAAAGCCAAAGGAAAAGAGAACCCGACCACCGAGGCTTTTAAGACAGCCAACAAAACAAAGAGGTTATCAGACACCAATCCACCAGATGCAAGTGCAAATGCCCCAACGAATCAAGACAGCGCCGTAGAGCCAAACAAAATAACAAAACACCAGACACCTGGCGTATTATGCTGGACATAAATCGTAAATACTGCGTCACAAAAAGGAAATTAAAAAGAAGTAAATCAAAAAGAGAATAAAAGTCAAACAGCCTAACAGGCGGAAATGGTGGAAATGGTAGGTCCAAAAGGCACAAAAGGCATGTAGAAGGCCTCTGGGCTGTCATCGCACTTGAACATTTCCGGCTTGCAAGGGAAGTCCTTGGGGCAGTCCACGTCCGGACCAAATCCGGTCGCCGATGGCACCGCGGATAAAGCATCCAGATCGGAATAATCCTCAGTCAGGGAAGTGACATCGGAAGCGGCATCAGAGAAATCAGAGGAGTTTGAGGAGGATGTATCCGACGAGGAAGCAGACGCATGCGGAGCCATAAGGGGTTGAACGGGAACAGATGCTGGAACCTGGGGAAGGACGAATGGAGGATGCTGAGGAGTAGGAGCGCCGTTGGAGACCCACGGCGTGACAGGAGTCATTGTAAACCGCGGACAATCCAGGACCAACCGGCGCAGCTCCGGAATTGTAATCCTCTGGGCAGGATCACAATCGAAGATGCGACTCAAGACGAAAATCATCTCATTGGACAGGGGAAGGATGGTCTTGAGAAAGAATGGGTCCTTTAGGTATGCACGGAATGTGGGATCCTCAATGGAAGCACGTTTCCATGGATTTCGTCCGCAGGTCAGGTTGACCAGGATAACCCCCAGGCTCCAAACATCGTTAGGGACGGCAGCGTAACAAGTCATGGGACAGGGATTCTGTTGTTGGCATTCTTGGAGAGAATGAGCAGGACATTCGACAAAACAAGAAAGGGGGGAATGGGGAAGGGCTACCTGGTGACATGTAAAACGTGGAACCGCAACCAAAATCCGGCGAAAGATAGTCCGTGGTAGCAAGACCAAAATCGGCCAACTTAACCGTCATGCCCTGATCGGTGACCAGAATGTTCTCCGGTTTGAGATCCCGATGGTAAATTCCCAAGGAGTGGCAGAATTGGACAGCATCCAGGATCTGGAGGAACGTGCGCTTGACCAGGGCGTCATTTCCGACAAAGAAACCCTTGTCAGTAATGGAAGAGAAGAGATCACCCTCGGGACAGTAATCAAGGACCACATAGGTACAATCCGGGGCATCCATGATGCTAACGAGAGAAACAACGTTGGGATGCTGACTCGCCATGTGGTGCAATCTGATCTCCCTTTGTTGGTACTTGAGTTGGCGGGGGTCTCCGGTCTTGTTGAGGGCCTTGACGGCATACATGACCTGGGTGTGGATGTCGATAGCAGTGTAGACAACTCCATAAGCACCTACGCCCAGGATACCAGTCAGTTTCAGGCGGTTGGCCAGCAATATTCCCAATCGGTCTTCAGGCGCGACCGGTCTGGCAACGGTGGGCGGCGATGGTGGCGGAGTCGGGAGAGCGGTAGGGTACATGGTGTATAAAGGAGACGGAGGGAGCATGGCGTGTCCTAGGAGAGGGAAGAGTCCTGGCTAGAAATATGGAAGAGAAAACAAGAGAGAATAGAGAGATCCGGGATATCCAATGGGTTGAATGTATCCAAATCCAATCCGGTGGCAGGTCCAATGAATAATCCACGGGGAGTATAAGCAGCCTTAAATCCTGTGTTCTTGTAGTTTCTTCTTCTTTCTTTCTTTCTTTTTTTCAGAAATCCATATAGGAGAGCAAATAAATATCCAAGAGATCTAGGAAATATCCAAGGAAATTCAAATCCACGGGTCGAATAGAGGCACCTTATGTGTTGTTGGTGGTGATGGTAGTGTTGTTGTTGTTATTGTTGTTGTCGTGTATGAAGAGGAAAGAAAGATTATGTGATAAGGGTTTATATGCAGAAGAACAACAACAAAGAAAAAGGACAAGCAGCAAAGGAAATGGACAGAAAAGAAAAGGCGACGATTAAGAGATATGAGGAAGAATTAAGAAGAACGAAAGAAGAGCAGGAGAAATAAAAGGATTGGCAATAAGCCAAATAATACTAGTACAATTCTCGACCCGCCTCGTGGGTGGGCGATGCGGATCCACCGTCTGTGTATTACCGGTACTGGAGCTGACTCAGCTTCCAGGGAAATACCAGAACAGGTCAGTTACATCTGGCCGATCGTGGACCGCCAATCAAGAGGGGGCATCTGCCGTGTATGATGCTTCGACTGGGCCGTGCATGGGGCAGGATATTCATAGTCTGGTATGGTACATACATACATAGGGGCATGAATAGAAACAATAGAATAATAGAGCATAATCAATACGACAGTCCATACTACACTACACTGTAGAATATGTGTCCATACCCTGTCAGTACTCTGTACAAACAGACAGTACAGAGCAGAGACTGTACAGTGTACTTTGTACTATGTCCAAGTATGACTACCCCGAGTGGCTGTGACCACTAACGCACACTACCGCTGCTGCAACGCAGGGGCCCCAACATAATCCCTGGCGGTGTGTGTGTGGTGTGTGTGTGTGTGTGTGTGTGTGTGTGTGTGTGACACTCCATCTGCGGCTGAGTAATCACTCTAGGAATAGGCTGGCCACCAGTTTGCTTTGAACAAAGAACGGGTAACTTTTTAGCTATACTCGTACTGTGAGTTGCCAGCTCAGCTCACCCCCTCATTCCCTCCGAGGACGGAGCACAGTCAGTCCGTCGGTCATAGACTCACCACTGTACGAATAATCAAATATGAGTGAGGCTAGGCCACGTTGCACCCCCCTTCCATCTCCTGATTGGCTCGCCACCCACGGGGTAGCCCTGTTCTCAGCCTTGCCTTTTTATAGCCGGAGACTTTGTTATTGGTCACCGTCGCACCAAGGGACGGAGGGATTCTTTGTGCTGGACGGAATAGTCTTGAGTACTGTATACATATGAAGTGTCAAGTAAGACGGACCCAGATGATATAACTCATACTCTACAAGTAATAGAATAAGCAAGGTAGAATCCTCACATGCAGCACTGTGTATACTCAGTACAGCTTACCCTGACCGCGCACGGCTCATCCAACGGCTCTTCTCCTGTGAGCTACGATCATCTTCCCGAATTCTTCCATTTTGTTATCATACCTCATCATTGTGTTATACAGCGGATACAGGGTTCGGAGTATAATAGAACGCTAGAAACCATATCTTGCCACCCATGGTTCACTCGGGTGCGGTTCTCCCATCGAGGTGTCAGTGGCGCAGTGGCAACCATCCATAATTCCACCAGTTCGTTCCAGACTAAGAGGAGAATATTAATACATGAATAAAAATTAGAGAAATCTTATGTAATTATCTAATTATGTTTTATGTACGAGCACAAAAATGTACACATCAATTCTTAGGCCGCAAAATAAACGGATGCCGCAACGCCTCCGCCGGCGTGCACCGTTTCTCCGGATTCAGGCTCAGGCACCGCTCCAACAGATCCACAAACAAATTCAGCTCCTTCGCCTCCCCGTCACTCAGCCTCGTGTCATGGCCCATTAACCTCGTCTTGAGATCCCGTGTCGGCTTCTTGAAGTCCAACACTCGCGTCACAATTCGCCCCGTCACCTTGTCTTCTTCCGTGCTCCGGAAATTGAGCATATCGTCAAAGTGCAGGTGCGCCAGGGTGCCCCGTCGCAGCAACTTCGGCGGGTATTTGCCACGGCATTCCATAATGGACCGTAGCATCTGATTATTGTTTCGGCCCGTAAACAGAATTTTGCCCGTGTACAGCTCAAAGAGCGTACAACCAATCGACCACATGTCGATCCCGTAGTCGTAGGGGATCCCGAGGATGACCTCCGGCGCCCTGTAGAATCGGCTGACCAAATACGGTGTGATTTCGTTGTCGGACACCGGCGACGCCGATCCCAGGTCGCACACTTTGAGGACATTGCGTTGTTCGTTCACTAGAAGATTGTCCGGTTTCAGATCCGCATGCAGAATGTTGCACTTGCGCATCAGGCTCAGCCCAAGGAAGATCTGGTGCGCATATGCCCGGATGGCTCGGAGATTGAGGCCCACATCGCGTCCAAATTTCTTCAATACCTCTCGCAAGTTCATGCTGAGATTTTCAAACACCATGCACAGGTGGCCCTTGTGGTCAAAGTACCGCACGAACTTAATCATGTGCTTCTTGTCCTCAGGGTCCGCCTCCTTCAGCTGTTCCAGAATGCCAATCTCTTTCATACCCGCCTTCTTCATCGTGTCATTCTGTCGAATGATCTTGACTGCGACAAGTCCACCCGTTTTGGAATCTCTAGCGCGCACAACAGATGAAAACATACCCTTGCCCAAATTCTGCTGCACATGGTAGCGGCCGTTGATCAACTCACCAAGTCTGACATTGTAATACCCTTCGGGGTCGTCCCAGTTGTCCATCATGCTGATGTCTAGCTCCCGCGGTTGTGGTACAGCCGCTGCATGCACCAATTCTGTCGGTTCCTGTGTTTCCTCGGCAAACATATCATCGTCGTCGTCCTCCGCAAACATGTCGTAGGGATCTTTCACCTTGGCCGGCGCAGGCGGTCTCTCAGTCGCATCGGGCATTAGGATATCCTGCTTATCGAGTTGCGTTTCATCATACGCGGCCGATGAGGTTTCCTGACTAGGACCTTGTTTCTCTCGATCTTCTTTCATGTCAAGGGTCGGGTCGTAGTCTGCCGCCGAAGGTTCGTCTTTTTCAGCACCATCTACAGGTGCAGTGTCGTTAATAAGATCACTATCCTTGCCAACGTTAAAATCCGGAAACGGGTCCGTCGTGCTTTCACTGGGCATCTGGACGGGGGTTAACCGAGGAGAAACTAGTCGAGATGTTAGTCATTCTAACGCATCACCCACAAGAAGAAAGAGCATGCTTACCCGATGCAGTCTGGCTTGCACTGGCACGATTTGAATCTGCGCCTGGTGTCGAAGAGTCGGAATCCCCAGGATGAACTGCCTGCAGGTGTAAAGGCGTAGCCTGACTTTTGTATTTCGCTCTGATGGCTTCGCGTCGTTTCCGACGGGCTTCCAATTGAGCTGCTTCGTCGACTGCCTCAGCAGGTTGCTGTTCCTGTGGTTCAGTGGATACACTGTGCTCGTTAATATTGGTTTCAGATGTTATATATAAAGCCGCGGATAACATACCTATCTACAACACGAGAACTGGCATGAGATCCCTGTTGCTGCACCTGGTTCTCCCGAAATTCAGCATCTTGTTTAGAAGTCTGAGCGACGATTGGAACGCTTCCTCGTTCGCTGACTAACTGTTCAGTAGATGACCTTCGTTCTTTGAAGCCTCGCGGGTCTGTGCTCCCATTCCATTCATCACCGGAATACTGCTTGGGTCTCCGAACCTCGTGGTACGAATCGCGGTATGGGGATCGACTCCGGGTACGGTGCCGCTTCTCGTCACGACGGTCGTAGTCGTCCGTGTACTTCAGACCACCGCCATACCCTTCTTCCCGATCATAATCGTAGTAGGAGTTAGATCGTCTATGATATCTATCACCGTACCCCTGTCCGGCGCGCTGTCGCGATGGCGGTTCTTGCCGATAGTATCGTCTGTCGTCATAAAAACCATCCTCCCGTCTGCGCTTATGACCTCTGTAGTTTCGATAAGGGGAGCGGGAACGGCTTCTCGATGATCGCGACGTTCTAGATCTGGATCTTCGCCGGCGTGGCGATCGACTGGTACTCAGGGATGCTGGCGATCGGGACCTGGGCACCGAAGAAGTACTGACTCTGGTTTGACGGTCAACGCTGGTGCCATTAAGAGAAGTTTTTGACGTAGTTGCCTTCGTCTCCGAACCTGATTCGATGATCTCACCCTCAGAAGGGGTCGATGGAGACTTCGACCTGTGTGATGCCATGGCCACAGGTGCTCAGACTCAGAATTTCTTTTCAACCAACTCGGTATATTAATCCTTCTTGAGGAAGCAAGACGGGAAAGACACCAGATCGGTTAGCAAAAGCTGCCACGATAACAAGTTCTGAGAATGGTGAAGTGGAAAAGTCCAACCGGCTAGAAATGTCTGCCTTGACTCCACACAGTCCCTCGCGTTCTCTCGTCGAAATCAAGTTTGACGGCGTCTAAATAATAAACCAAAACGTATCAAATTGAGCCAACTGATGATGGATGGACGATGGACGAAGAGACGAGCAAGACTCCCGATGACCGAGGATAGACCGACAAAGCAAAGCACCTCTGGTCAGTGAGATTCGCCGTAGAGATTTCCAGTCTAGCCTTATCAGGGATGGCGCCCCACCCCGCGGGCGGAAACATCGTCGGTCGCCGATAAGCATCTTTTTCTCACTTTTTTCTCTCCCTCCCCTCGATTATTTGCGACAAACTCCACGGAACCCCCTCATATCCTTCCTCCTTCTCATAACACACAACATACAAAATGGGTGGCCAAGGCAGAGAAGGTTAGCAAACAATTGCGCACAAACCCAACTTAATCAGAAACTAGCTAACGTTTATCTGTGCTCACTAGGTGGCAAGGTCAAGCCCCTGAAGGCTCCTAAGAAGTCGCAGAAGGACCTCGATGAGGATGATCTGGCGTTCAAGGAGAAGCAAAAGGCCGGTATGTCTTGCGCTGTTGTCGTCTGTGTTGCGGTTGTTGGGGCAATCTGCTAACCTGTGTTAAAACCTTTCAGATGCCAAGGCGAAGAAGGAACTGCTGGACAAGGCTAAGGGCAAGGGGCCTTTGAACACGGGCTCCCAGGGTATTAAGAAGTCGGGCAAGAAATAAATTCGATACCCAGAATTGTGTTATGCGAGTCATTGTCAAGAATTACGATACTACGAGCTACGGATGAGCATTGGGATATGGAGTACCAATCGCATTATTCGCTACGGCGATTAGGCAAAATTTCTTCTCGGTATATATTTACAGTTTAATGCACCTTTCGCATCTCTACAAGGGAAGGAAGACTACAGAGTTCTCATGGAAAAGAATGGTTTTGTACTTCGTACACTTCTTCGAGCTTCAACATCAAACCAAATGACAATATTCCGGACATGTCTTGTATGTGTAGAATGGAAAAGGAAATTGGCTCTTCTAGATAACAAAGACAAATGGGGTATCACCAACGCCTCTCCAATATCGCACAAAGGCTCACATGCCCCGCAAAGCACCCCTAAAGGAATTAAGATAAAGTAAAAAAAAAAAAAAAGGCATATGTTGTTTGCATCATTCTTGAAAAGGAAGGGTATAGTGGGTAATGAGGTAGAAAAGGTCATGGTCCAGCCAGCAAAACAAATTTCCGCTGATCAGAGGAAGGTAAAAGGCGATTAAGGAGGGAAGATAAGAAAAAGCATAACAATCTAGGGCTCTCAGCTAGTCACCCGTTTAACCCATAAACCGGTCCCACCGCCGTAGAGATCCTGCTCATCGCGTTTCTTCCAAGCCCGAAGAAGTCTCAAACCAATATCGTGCTCTTCTCTAACAATATCTGCAAGCTCGTTGTTGAGATGGGCAATTGTTTTCTTGACCTCCTCTCGGGCAGCCATATCATACGCCATCGAGGTGGGTTGAAACACCTGGTTCAGTTCATCGATTATTGTAGTGATGTTTGTCTTGCGCCGTGCGAGAGTACCTTGCCTTTCCTCAAGTGCCTCTATGCGACTCTTTGGCTGTTGCTGCTCCTGTGGAGGAACGGGTGAAAGGCCTCTGGCTGCTGCTTCCTCTGCGGCTTGGGTTGGAGTAGGCTTCCGAACTGGCTTCCTTCCCGGAGCCATTGTACTGGGAACTGGCCGTTTCCTGGACATGATTGATAGACCATTGTCGGTTGATTGCTGCGAAGCGCTTTCAATACTGTCCGCTATGCTGCCTGGGGCTGGGGAACTGGTCCTGGTATCACCCATTCTCGCAGAGGTATCCGTTGCGGCACTGGAGCGACTTACGGGGAGCTCTGATTGGTCCGGCTGGCGCCCTTTGTCGGTAGGGAATGTATCAGTAGTAGGAGTAGGAGCAGTCAGTTTAAACTCAGCCAGCGAAGAGTTCAAATCAGATACCGGTAGGTCAACTCGTGGCGGAGCGCTGTTCTTGTAGCTTTCAGATACCGGCGGCTGAGAGCCTGCACTGGCGCTAGGAGCCCTGCTCCTGCTAGTTGATTGCTTCCGGGAACCTGCAGGTTTGTCCTGGGCTGTAATTGTGGTGACTACCGACGGCTGGAGGCGAGTTGTGGAGTCGGGAAATGCTTGATCATACTCCTTGAGCCTGTCATAGCTTCTGGAAGGATGTAAACGTGATGACGACCTTGCACGGGACTTCTCGTATATCGGGTTCATTATGGGCGCCCGTCCACTGGGTCCGCTCCATGGCTCACGAGCAATGAAGGGAGACGCATCGTCATTCTGCTTCGCAATCCGGCTGCGTACCTCTGCCATTTTTTTTTTCGGCTGGAGCTGTTCCTTGCCCCAGCTTATGACGCGGGACGAATGACCACCGAATTTGCCAGAGTTCTCGCGACTGTGACTAGATAACTTGTAAGATCGCTCGGGATTCGGTTCGAAATTCTCCTTGCGCGCGTCCTTGCGCAAAGTTGGGATGTGGCTGGCGAGTTTCGCTTCCATTTGTTCAGTCCTAATGCTGTCGTGCTGTGGTTCCTCCTCAATTGGCGAAATCTGGGAGCTGCCCCTACTGTGCGGCCTGCGGTTCAAAGAGTTCGGGGTACCTGGAGGGGAAATATCTGGCGACGCAATGTTACTATCTTTCGGATCGCGATCGAAGTCACGTTGGTCTGAGGGTAATTGAGAAGCAGCACTGGTCGCACGATGACGCGGGGGTTCGGCAGGCGCGAATCTTGTAAACGTCGCAGAGGCACTCCGAGGCTTTGAATCGGGGTATTTTCCTGGACAGGAGAGTTCTTGATCTTCGCTGGAAGCTGTTAGCGCCCTTTGCCCTTTTTCCTTTTTTTTTTCTTTCTTTTTCTCTTTTTCTTATTTGTCCCGTCTTTAGGCCATTTCAACTCACTTTGGCAATGTCGGTAGATCCTTTGAATAGTATCTCTGATCCCCTGATAGTGCGCTGAAAGACCGGTTTGCAGACCGATAGTCTCTCTGATTTGAAGAACTGGTGTTCGTTGAATCCTCAATCGCAGCAGACTTCTTCGCTCGATGGAAAGGCACTTTAGCCCACATGACGAGATTCGCGTAGAAACTACTTCAGTGAAGTAAGAAGGTGGTCGGGCTTATAAATATAGCTGGTGATTTCACACTGCTCTCACCAGCCCTCATAGTGACATACCTCTCAAGGTTTTTTTTTTTAAAAATCGGGATGACGGGCTCGACTACTACCACTCAAAGATATGCATAGCAGGTTACACTGCCAATCGAAGAATGTATGCGGATGTATGGGATTTCCCGAAAGAGGAATCTCAGGTGCGTTCTTTTCGATGCGAGTTGAGAGTGGTAAAATAGTATGGGAGAAACAGAGACACGATTATATACAATGAGAGGACAAAGAAAAAAGAGAAAGAAACAGAGAAACAAAGTTCGGACGATTAAATTTGAGAGAATGATATGAAACGAGCGACTTAGGCGAACGAGAGACCACCAACCAGTATGCCTGACTGGGGGGCTGTGGGCGCGCGAGGGGATTAATGAGGTTGGTCGTTATGCCTTACCAGAAGGATTTAATGTTCAATGGTGCTGACAACATCATGGTGGCAAGAAAAGGAAAAGAAAAGGACCCTTTCTCTTGCGAATTGAAATGAACGTAACAAAAGCATCTTCCAAAATAGCAAGTATTAATTAAACACTGATAAATTTAGACTTGTTTATGCCTGAGGTTGCTACATACATGGTGCCGCGGCTGTGTCGTAACGTGTAAGCAATGTCACGTGTGTCTTTGGTGGGGAACCGGGGAATCTTGCCCGATTCAGCGTTATCAATACAGCCGGCATTCGACTCCGCGCCAGAAGCGCCTCGGTCTTTCGTCATCACGGTTATTATCAACACCCTCGTTCCGTTCCGCTCTCATTGCCCCGTCCATCTTTTCCGTCAAGTCAAAGCCAAATATTACTTCAGACAACTTTGAAACAGTCTGCATCATGAGTGCAGCAGGTGTGTCAACAGAATTGAAATCTAGCTAGCTATCTAGCTACAATCGCTAATGTGTTCATACAGAGGAGCCCGTTCCATCGCCAACGGAAGCGTAAGCTTGAATATCCAAGAAATCCACTCAGGAAGAATGACAAGGCGAACTGACAGAATGCCTTTGCCTTAGGATCCCATTTTTCACTCCCGTCAATTTCATCCTCTTGTCCGTCTTTGCCCTTTTCCTCTACGTGCAGCTCCGCCCCAAGACCCCCGTCACCCTGCCCCAAGGTCCACCTCCAGTTGTCTTCCGCACTTTCATTCCCTCAACGCTGATCGAATTCAACGGTGAGGGCGAAAAGCCTTGTTACCTTGCTGTGCGCGGCCGTGTTTTCGATGTAACACCGGGAAAGAGCTTTTACGGGCCGGTAAGTTACTTTCGCAATACAGTGGTGTCCGGATGATTGACGGAGGATTTTGTCGATCTTAGGGCGGCCCCTACGAGAACTTTGCCGGACGCGACGCGTCGCGCGGGTTGGCCTTCCAGAGTTTTGACAGGGAGATGCTCACTGAGGATCTCAAGGCACCTCTGGATGAACTGAAAGACCTCAATGCGGACCAGTTGGAGAACCTCCAGAACTGGGAGGAGCGGTTCCTCGAGAAGTATCTGGTTGTTGGGAAACTGGTTGCTGAAGGTGATCCGGAGGCTCCGAAGTCATAAAAAAGGGATTGACCTGGCCCAGGTTTGGCTTCACTTCACCTATTCAAGTATGCCGTTGGACGCCTCGTATGGAGGGCGTCAAAAGTTGTTTTCATAACTCATTTCGGTTCATGTGCAAGCGACAATTCTTATATCAATGTATCTTCATCCTTATCTTTCTTTACCCATAGCGCAACCAATAAATAAAGTGCCATAATGCAGCGCAAAATGAAAGCACGGGTATTCATAATACGATTGTATACTCAGCCATACATAACCATTCATTCCTAATTCATTCTAACTCACTAGATAATTATACAATTTGCACCTATCATGCCTTAACCGTATGAAAACAATCATTATAAAGACACTACCCAAGAGCCCGGCATCGTAAACATCATAAATCCAAGAATACATATCGAACAGATCATGACCCCAATAAGTCAGAAAGATCCATAAGAGGGGAAAGCGTTACAGTTCAGAGCGAATACCGCTAACCGCCTCCGAAGATCTATCCTTCGCCTTCTCCGCAACCTCCTGACCCTGAACCCTTCCACTCGAAGCCCCAATCTTTAACTGATCCAAGAGCCACTGGTATGTGTCCTGGAACTTGGCATACAGAGGACCATGAGGAGACGTAGTTCCGTACTTGAAGTACTGGGAGTTACGACGAGCAGCGGCCTTCAGCTCATTGGCGCTAGAACCCTGGTAGACGGGGATACCGAATGTGTCAAGGTAGGCTTTGAGCTCGGAGTGGGACCAGGTGTCGAAGGTGTCGTCCTTGGCTGATTGGGTGGCTTGCGCCATGTAAGATGTAGCAGAGGCCAGGTTTTGGCCTCCAGCCTTGGAGGCTTTAGAGTAGGCATCCTGGGCTTGTTTGATGAGGTCATCACGGGTGGTGTCAGCGCGGTGCGCTGCCTTGGCGTTCATCGAAGTCAGGTATTGCCTACAGATATGATTAGACAGGCGTTCAATGACAGAATGAACACATAAGCAGGATCAACTTACTTCAAGTGCTCAATGTCCCAGGTCTCAAAAGTCCATGCGCTCCAGGCACTGGCGGCCTTATTCTTGTTTTCCCTAACCTTCGCCAACAGCTCATCACGCTTGGTGGCCTGCGGAACAGAGATTCCTCGTGCATCCAGATACGCCTTGAGTCGCGAGTTAGACCAGTTCTGAACCGCAGCATCAAACGCTTCCTGAGCCTTGCCCTGGGCATCATCGGTTGCCTGTGAGTATTGGTTGCCAGCCTTGGTGGTAGCGGCTCCAACCAGACTCGAAGCTGACGCCGAAGCTGTAGATGCTTGACTCAACAAGGAGGCACGGTTCTTCCTCGCCAAAGCGATCATTTCATTACGTCGAGAACCTTGCGGCACCGGGATTGCGTGCTCATCCAGGAACCTCTTCAGGTCGGAATCGGACCAAGCACTGAACAATGCATCGCTCAAGGTAGCCTGGGCTGCATCAGCGGAAGCAGACGCGGAAGCAGCAATGGCCCGAGCCTGAATACTGGCTAGTCTAGCATTGCGACGCACAGAAGCGATGAGCTTGTCACGGGTCGATGGTTGAGGCACAGGCCATCCACGCTCATCAAGCCATTCCTTCAGCTCGGACTCACTCCACGTAGCGAAGAGCCAGTTACCAGGGTAGGAAGCTTTTTCGCCAAGTTTCTTTGCAACAGGCTCGTAGTTTTCACGAGCAGTGCTAATAAGGACATCCCGCTTGCGTGGCTGAGGGACCGGAACGCCATGCCGGTCGAGGAATGCCTTGATCTGGGAGTCGGACCAACTGTTTGAGACAATGAGTAATGGTTCAACGCTTCGTTTGTAGATGAATGTATTCACCTATCGAAAACCCATTCCTTGGTATGATGCCACTGGTCCGAGGCCTGCTCGGAGACATGTGCGAGGGGCTTTTGGACTTTATCGTCCCAATTCGTCTTCACCAAACTCTCAAGATCTCTTCGATCTGCAGGCGAGGGATACGGAATATCGTGGTCAGAGAGCCACCGCTCTAGCTCTGTTTCATGCCATCCATTATATACTGCAAGATGATGTTATTAGCTACGTCGAAGGCAAAGTACGCTAATCGCGAACAACATACCAGCTTTGCTGAACCAGTTGGCCGCCTCTGTGGTCGCAAGAAGCAACACCAAGCTGGAAGCCCAGTTGAATCTCATCCTGGCGCAATGTTGTGCCTCTATTTGAGGGCTTTAATTAGTTATCGATTTTCGGAATCCTGATTGAGAGTTGCACAGTCAATTATCCATAAAGATTCAGGAGAATAAAGGATATACAACTCACAGATATATAGTTTAGCTAAGTATACCCAGCTGGTAGTAGTTCATGGCAAGATGTATAGAAGAAAATGGCAGTTGGTGGCAGTTAAGTATGAAGAGTGGATGATCAGAAAGTGACGTAGTGCTGTTGTCGCCGGTTTTGCTTCTTCCATGAAACGATGGGTGCTGGCGTCATCGGATGCTTATTTGCTGTGTGGTGGCTTTGTTGTTGCTCTTGGCCTTGAACAATAGATCTGCTCACAGTCATAGTCGTTGGTTTTTCTTTCCCTCTGGTGGTTTCTGGCCAAGGTTCGATTGAAACCCTGGTAGATCACTGAGAACGACTGATGCCATCTTTTCCTATCTGGGTAAGCAGCTGAGCTCTTATCTTCACATGATCTAGCGATAAGCACCCAACATGATAAGTCAGGTGCTGGATCACCTGACTGCCCAACAGCGCCATCAGATGCGCTGTTGGTGTAGTTTCATTTCTATTCAAGATTCAACTTTTCATGCCGTGACAAATCATCTGCTTTTTCCTTCCATGCTGGCCATGATGTTGGTTTAGTTGTTAAATTTTCTTCATTGCTTGCTGGTCAAGACTGACGACAATCCCCTATCTCACTAATCTTTTGTCGCCATCGTTATCAAGGGTCCCCAGTCTCGAAGTAGCGGTCTCTTTCATCCGATCTTCCTGCCTTTCTTTTTCTTTATAATATAAAGACAAGATATCTTGCTTCGATCCGAATATTGATAGAATAGTGCATTTGGTCCTGGCCTTTCATCACCCAAAATGAATGATAACTTGAACCCCCATTGCGCAGATTTAGCATCCGCTAGCTCCTGGAACTTTGCGCTGTCCATGTATGCCCGACTCTATTTACGTACCCCAAAGAATAGATTGCTAAACAAACCCGAAACGCCTATAGTCTGATCCTCATCGGGATCCTCATCTCGTATCTCCCTCAGCATCTTCGCATAATCTCCCTGAAGAGCTCTTTCGGTATCTCCCCTTACTTCGTCTTACTTGGCACGACGTCTACATCGTCATCTTTAGCAAATATCCTAGTGCTCCCGCGGAGCATTCAAGATGCATCGTGCTGCAACGAGATTGATGGATTGAGCTGCTTTTCGGCGCTGCTGGGTATCCTCCAGGTTGGGGTTCAGTGGCTCTGTTTCTTTACCATGTAAGTCAGGGTTGATCGAGTCTTGAAGTCTGGGACAGTATTGACATAGGTGTGTCGATCTAGCCTCGTCCTTTTCGTCACCTACTTCCCACGAGCCACCTCTACAACGACCCCAGACACCTCCGAAACTCCCTCGGAAGAAGACGATGGTCCAACATACCGCACCGCCCTAGTCGTAGCAGGCATCAGCATAATCCACATCATCGTCCTCTTTATCATCTCCCTCGTTTTCGAACTCAGACACCGCTCGTCACTCCAAGCATGGGCCAATTTCCTAGGCATCCTCGCCGCAGTCCTCTCTTCGATCCAGTACTTCCCCCAGATCTATACGACTCTCAAACTCCGGTGCGTGGGCAGTTTGAGTATACCGATGATGTGCATCCAAACGCCCGGGAGCTTGGTGTTTGCGGGGAGCCTGGCGGCGCGACTGGGACCAGAGGGGTGGAGTACTTGGGGGGTGTTTGTTGTGACGGCGTTGTTGCAGGGGACACTGCTTTTCCTGGCTATATACTTCGAGTATTTTGGTCCGGAGAAGAAGGAAGGTCAGACGCATGGCGCGGATGTTGTTCCGAACGGATCTGTGGAGGATCAGGAGGATCACCAGAACGATGATCAGCCATCTGAGGATACTCCTCTTTTGCAAAGGCAGTTATGAGCTGCCTCGGGGCAAGTATGTTTAAGTGTTTCCTTTTTGCAGCAAAAAACGAAAAGCGACATCTTTTGTTTTCAACATGGATGGACTTTGGTTCTGTATGTACATTTAAAAAACAAGATTACGATCATTCCCATATCAGACGGTGACGAAAGAAAGATCTACTATAAACGGAGCCAATTTTGCGAATAATACATTGGCTTCTAGAATGAGACTATTATTTCATGCACGGTCGTATCTCCGGAACGGAGTTCATAAACTGCACTTCATACTGCAGCAACGTAGAAACAACTTCAACGATCCTTGATTGTTTAACGCTTCAAAATTTTCTTCAATGGACTATAGATCCATCATCTGTCCATGTGCGATTCCATTTATGCACCGTAGACCAAGCGGAAAATGTCGTTAAAAACGAAATAGCTGCCCTGGCCATCGGGCTGGAGCTGGAAGGTCTGGGTGTAGTTCATGGGCCGCTGCTCCTCGTCGATCTGTATTTCGAGAGTTAATGGGTTGGTTTGAGTATACGAAAAGATCCTGGAACGTGGGAGACGGGGCCATACCAAAAGAGCACCAGTGACCATGACCAAGATACCACCCTGCTCGTTGGAGGGCTGAGCATCGAGGGTCGAGACCTGGTGAGCAACTTTGGTGAATGGAAGGCTCTGTTGGCGAGTCAGCGTTGTTCCGCATATATACATCAATATCCCGCCGGCAGGCGACATACGTTCAGCTTCTCGAGAATGGCACCAGCACCCTGAATCGAATCGGTCTCAAAGGTGAGCATAGAGTGATCACGCTGTAGCATTCCAACCGTCAGTATTTGATCGCGCTCCGCAACATCATATATTTTATCCGGGTCTAACGTACGTAGAGGCCGGCAAGGTTGGGCCGGGCAGTGTCGAAGGTCTGGTAGTAGAACTGAACGAACTGCTCTGTTATTTCATGACTGTGTCAGATTCCTTCCATCCATTTTTGTATTTGGTTCTCTAGCGCTTCGGCGCCTTATTGATTCCCAGGAAGACTGAGGATGTCACGTACTAGCGATTTCTTGGAAGCCTGTAACAGATTAACGGAAGAAATGTTAGTTAGGATTCATAAGCTTGCACTAGAAAAGTCACGCATATGCGACTACTGCATCACAAAGTTGAGGCGTGGGGAGGAAGAAGGCTGAGGAGGGGCAGCAAAACAAAGCGAGGGGAAGGGGGCACATTTCGCATAGCAATAAACGGGAAAAGCACTTACTGGACATTTTGAAGAGATGAGTACGTGCGTCTGCGTCTAGAAGAGATCAAAAGACAGATGAACTGAGGGTATATGAATGGGATGCTAAATGAGAGGGGGAAGAGAAAAGAGAAGACGGAGAGGACTCTGATTGTATTTGGCGGAGTTGTGGGGCAGAAAGAAGCGCCGCCCAACAGGTAATGCTGTGCGCTGTGCATACTGCACGTATTACATGAGACTGTTTTGCTATGAGCTGTGATGTAGGATGTGGCTACTGTAAATCATCATTATTCTCATCGCCCGCTCAATATAATGAAATACGACAATTATTCTGGGTCAGAGTCTGCAAACATATCCTCTGCCTTGGGCCGTGGCTTGCGCGCAGGACGCTGAGGTTCTGGCGGTGCTGGCTCTTGCTGCTGCTGCTGCTCAGATGGCTTGTCTTCAGACACCTCTTCCTTCTGGTCCGGCAAATCGTCTTCCATAGGCTCGCCATCTGGTGCTTCTTCCTCCAGATCACTGTCTTCCATTGGAACGCCGTCAATGTCACTCATCGGCTCCCCATCGAAGTCGGCCTGGCTAGTAGAAGTAACCCGTTCCTGATCGATATCCATTCGGTTCGGATCAACGACAGGAGGTCGATTAGGATCAAATTTCCCTGTTGCGGCCGCAGCCTCCTCGTCGAGCGTCTTCCACCTACTCTTCCCCTTGGCAAATGCGTTGGAGGCTCGTTCAGCCTCTGCTTTCTCTCTTTCCTCGCGTTGTTCTTCTTCAGTAAGCGGTGGTTTATCGAATACTTGTGCGAAGTGTTCTTGGCTTCCCTGAGGGAAGACACACCATCCTTCCCACAGATGTAAAAGGTTCTCAATGCTTCGTTTCCACTTCTCTGCTTTTAATCGACCCCATTTCAGATCTTTCTCCAGTCGCCCAAGGTGCTCAAAGACTTGGTGTGACTTGAGTGCCGATTCGAAGAGTTGTCTGTATCGCCATGCGTGACGGACGCCGCTAGTAGCTGAAGACGAAAGAATATCAGAAATGAGGTACAAGCCAACAAGTTTAGCAGGCGACGTATCCACTAGTGAAGATAACGGTCGGGTTTGAGTCGGTTTCTCGTTCGATCGGTCACCATCGTCCTCCCCTCTTGCAATGCCTTTTTCAATTTCACGATCCGGGTTCGCTCCCGTGTAAGCAAGAGGACTGAGGATGTTGGAAACGATCATTTGTACGACTTCATCTGCACCCGCTCCCGCGTGTTCAATTGCAAATGCTGTGATGCGTGCAACATCGCCTTTCCGTAACTTTGCATGGGTTGTAGGTAATCGAGCAAGAAGATGTGTCAACTTGGCCTTTTGAAGGGGATTCATGTAGCCGGATCCTTCGTTGGCCCCGCCTAATCCATCAGCTGCTGGCGCGCCGCCAGCGTTCCGCCTGTCTTCTTCTCTATCAGAGTGTTCCTCATCAGAGGAATTGTAGTCCTCATCCGAGACAAACTCGTCCATGCGAGTGGTATATTCGAATTTGGTATTTGTCTCCGGAAGGAGCCAACTCGGCCCACCCTCGAAAATCACCGAGGCTTTCTCGAAAGTCTTTCGCCTAGCATCTCTAGAATGGGTGTTAGTTAAAATCTCCCATAGTTTCCACCGATAGTAAACTCCACCAGGACTCCTGGGATCCCAGAGCCAGGCCCATTTCTCCTCCCTTTGTACCTCCGGTCTGCTCATGAGCAGCGCTTCGAATTCTGGACCATAGTCCAACAGGTTCTCCAAAGTCTTGTGAATCAATTTGAGTTGTTTGAGGTCTGATGGTGTTTTCACTTCGACCTGCGTCGATGGCCCGCCTCTACCATATGCTGGACCATATGAAGGCGGGGGAGCGAATCCACGAGAACCAGGCGGCGGAGCACGACTCAGACTTCCCCCAGCATTTTGCTGGATGGTCTTGGCTCCAAATGGAAGGGATGTCGTAGATGACAACCCAATGGTCACTGGCATAGAGGAGCTGATTGCGGCTGAAGAGAGATGGCGAGTGATAGAGAGATTGTAGCCCCAGCCTAGGTATTTATTCTGTAGCGCACTAACAGCGCTGTCGATATCTGACGCTGCAGACTCATTTGCCAAAGTCACAATCGCGGATACCGATTTTCGATCCGTTGACGATTGACTGGGCGGCCGTAGAATCTTCACACCATCGACAACCAAAGTCGACGAAACCAACGACTTAATTACCGACGGAGACGTCCCAGGGGGTAAAGATGCCAGGTACAGTGTAGGTTTAGCAGCCGCCCTTTCAGCTTCCTTCGCATCCGCAGTTCTTTCCTCCTCCTCGTCCGAAGCACCAAACGCCGCAGCCGGCCCCGAACCCGTATTATCAAATCCCAGCACCCCAGACCCTGAGTCCCGATTCCGCTGGGAGGAGGGAAATCCATCGTATGTGCGTTTTCGAGAAAGCGAAGGCGGAGGTGGTCCCAGAGTGCCGGGACCGCTACTGCGCGGGCCGGAGCTGGTGAAATGTCGTTTCGCAGGCCCTCCTCCAAACCCTGAGTTCCTATTATTGAAGTTCCCCGGCGCGTTCACCTTTCCTTCTATCGGAAATCGACCTGGCGTCTGGTTGTCATCTTCGAATGACTTGACGAAGTCCTCGTAAACGGCAGCGGTCTCGGCTTGTTCGCGGGCACGCTTTGCCTCTGCTTCGGCTTTCTGGCGTTCAAAGACGGATTTCTTGGGGAGTGCGGAGAGCTTGGCGGATATATCGGAGAATCCTTTTGGTTTGATATCGTCGGGCATTTTGGCAAAAACTGCGATGCGCAGCAATAAAGTGTCGTGCGGACGCTTGCGATTGCGTTGGCGGTTGAACGGGCAGCGGTCTCAATTAGGACTGCTGCGTCGGGGCGGGACCGGAAAATCATCCGCTGTCTTATCATTCTTCGAATGGCCGCCATATAGCAAATCACTGAAATGCTACTATTATTTTTTTTTGTTGTTTTTTAGAGGACTTACTCTGTGACTGTCATTGTTTTGACTCTGCAAGACAATACTGGCCACTGTGGAGAGACTTGACCGGTACAACTTCTTGTATGGACTACCTGTTCAACGACACTCTCTATCCTCCAAGGTCCCTGTTTAGAGTTTATAGCTATTCATGATATCTCCAATCAGAAATGACCGAAACAACAGTTAACTGCCGAAACCGATGGTCAGATCTCAGCGCTGCTGTCATAATTGATTTACCAGTTCATTCGTTGAGCACTAGAGTATAATTAAAGGAAATGGGAGATATCTGCCGTGTCTATGGACAGATATGCTTCGTCTCGACCCTACCTTTAGCTTGACGATGTACGAGTCTGCTACCTGTGTATGAAGGCTCTTTAGAACCGACCGAGAGGATGCATGGACAAAGGGGTAAAGAGAAGCGCATCTCACTTCCTGAACTATCTTGAATACATTTTGCTCTTAGCGAAATTGAATCCTGATGGGTTGAGAAGATCAAATTAACACTTCCGGTATTTTCTCTGGCCCATCACTCTGATTCCCGGCCGTTTCATTCCCCAGAAAAGGGCCGCAGCTATCAACGGACAGTTTTCTGCATTATGACATGTTTCGCTCCCGAATGGCAGGCTTGTGAGACCTGGCCCAGTATTCGAAGCAGAGAGTCGTCCTGTTTCAGACCAGAGGCCCGCGAGGAGGATTCAATTCCTTGTTTTCAAATGGATCATGGCCTCTTGCACAACCAAGGATACCAGGTAGAACGTTTTCGATTTGTATTGCCATTGGAGCATTGGAGGAACAAGACACGGCCTTATTGCATGGCTAGGAAAATTTTTGTCCCACTGTTTCTTTCTAGCGCGTGGGTTCAGAAACGGTACTGGTATGACCTTGCACGATTGTTTGTTGTTCCATCTGACTTTGGGTCGCAACTGATCCAACCCATGAAACTGTTTTGTGGTTCCATTCCTCAGCGATAAGATTTACAGACTTTTTTTGTATGGAGACTGTTCCTTGCAGAACCAGTGATGCACCGTTGCCGCAAACTCTGGGATACTGTACTCCATACGGAAGGGCTGCGAGGACCCAGTCCGGTAGTTTGTTGGTATCCTATGGAGCACGGAATACCATAGGCTTTTGGGCCAGGAGCCGGTGGTAACATGATGCGACTAGTACCAATGAGATAGGGATTGTGAAGGAAGGGAGAAAACATAGTAAAATACCAAGGGAAAAGAAAAGGGTAGAGGGGACAGGGGAAACAAAGTACTGCTGACTTGGACCTAGTTTATTGCAATACAGCCTATTATGGACGTGATGAAGTGATGAACCACTGATTGCCGATCTCTTCAAGCTTCAACGATCCGGACTCTGATACGCGAATTCTATGTGCTCAGGAGAGGCAGCAACCATAATACTACTAAAAGGCTATTGTTCTCGACCTCCGGTACCAGCTCGAGCCTTTCTGTACCAGTATATAGCGTACCATGGTCAGTACAACAACGCGAACAGGATATGGAGACCGAACACATTCTGTGGCTTCGACATGCGCGCAGTCATCGAAGCGACCAGTGGACCATTTAGCCTGTGTTATTCGTCCATCGGTTGTCCCTGACCAAGTCTGCAGGGTCCCGACAAGAGGATTTTTCCGGCCATTTCACTGCTCAGAGCCTATGTTTGCCGAATCCGGCGGGGATTGCAGATGCAAACAGGAATAAATACCAACCAGTAGTATACACGCAATTCACATAGCAGAGATTCGTTATTCCCTTTAGATGTATGACATTGATCAAAATGAAAAAGAATGATTGGCAGCGATGCGAAACAACAGTTCTCAATACATGCCTGTACCGTGCAGAGCAGGATCAATTATTGGTCTAGAGAAAGGAGCATTTATGATTCGCTCGTCCTGCACCGCCATGTATTTATAGAAGCACTGATTCGCCTTCACAAGAATAGCTGATACAAATAAATCAGAATATACTGCATACAGAATGCATTTGTATAGAACAGAATCAATGTAGCATCCTGAAGTACTCTTGAGTCTGAATGCAGTGAAAGAGGCGAACTGTAGGAATTGCTGGTGATACCGGTATGATACCCAGTATTTTTGGTAATACCGCCCGTATGTAATCTATAATGATGATACACCACAGTAGATCAGTCAATCCAGTCAAAGAGCAATAGAATATTACATAGTAGTGATCATGATGATAATAAACATTGTGAATATTCTCTTCATTTTATCCCGATTTTTCTGACTTTTCTGCATAACTTTTACATACTCTGACTCTAACGAAAACCCATAATTTGTGCACCCAAAGACCGAGTCGCTAGTTTTGTCGCCGCCAAGTTGGGTTTAGCCTGTCTTCTTCTCCACCCATCCTTTCTCTCCCTCTCTCTCAATCCTCTCAACTCCCTCCGTCTCTCTACAGCCTCTTGAACGCCCTCAACTCACCAACCAGATATTATATCGTTACGGTCAGTTATCTTCTGGCTTTCTCCCTTATCGAATTTACTACTCTCATTTCTCGATCCTACGGTCGATCACACAACTGCTTTCCAACTATTGAAACGCCCCATCTTCGCTCCGTCGCCTCCCGACCGACCGACCGACCGTCTGAACCCCAACCTCCAGTCTTTTGCCTACGCCTAGGTGACTGACTGACTTTATTTCCTTCAGACGGACTGACCGGACCAAATACACAGGAGGCCCGACAGGGCTGTGCGTAAACGCCATGTCTGGGCGACTACCTTCCGATCATTCTCGTTCGCTCTCGCGATCCTCTCAATCTCAGCGCCAGTCTTTCCAAGGCCAGGATACCGATTCAATGCATCGACATACCCCCTCCGGTCAATCCGCAAACCCTAATGTCTTCTCGGACGAATACTCGCTAGAACCAATCGATTCTGAGCAGACCACCCTCACTCCTCGAAGTCCTTCCATTTCCTCGATCGCCTCCTCCCATACTCTCCGCACAAACCAGCCGCCTCCTGGGAAATCATACGACGACTCGTCAAATGAATTGCAACCAGCAGAAAATCCTTTTGGCGATGAGGCCCGTGTATCCTTCGACGATCCCAACCGGTCGAGTTTGCCCCAGAAAGGGGTGCTGGACGCCTCCCACAACAACCGCGATTCAATAGCCTCCGTTAATACCAACACCCCTTCCATTACGCAGCGCAGTCAGAGCACCTCGTCCCGTTTCTCGATGCCCCCAAGAGCTTTAAGTCCTTACACCGGGGCCACCGGTCCTAGTCACCCCTACGCTATGTATCCTCAAGTTGGTGTAAGTCGTTCTCCGAGTGTAACGACGACTTCAACAGTTCGCCCCATGGACCGTCCCCTAGGAGACACGAGCGCGCCGCAACATCCTTATGCCATGTATTCCCAGAATGTTGTGCTCGAGGAGGGCCTTGATACTCCCATAGACTCTCCCTTGGCAGGTGCCATTGCAACTCCCCTAACTAATCCAACTGTCATACCTCTCGGCTTCCCCGGACATAATCAAGCCTACCAAAGGCCGCCAGGTCGTGCAGACGATGACGTGGGGGATCTTATTGGTCCCGATGGACACACAGAGCAACTTCCTCCTTACTCCCGTTATCCCGAGAATGCGGCTCCAAAAATTGAGGGTGGATTTGTTGAGCCCATTGGCGAGGCCGACATTCAGCGTGACGGGATTCCGAACGCTACTGGTGGTCTCGAGCAAGGGGTAGGGGTACAGCAAATGTCGGATGTGTCATCGAGGACGATGCTGCCGGAACAACAAGCACCGAATGACAACAGTAACATCAACAGCATCAACAACAATAACAACAACAATAACGGCGATCAAGGGAACAATGTCGGTGCCGAAACAGCTCCTGTTTCAGGCGTCATGGCGTTTGAGGAGAAATTGAAAAGCAAGGGCAAAAAGAGGGCTTGTTGCGGGCTGCCTGTATGGACGATCGTTTTGGTCGTGACCGTCATGGTTGTCGCAGCCAGTATTGGTGGAGCCATTGGTGGAGTGCTAGGAGCACGAAAAGCGGCAGACGATGAGAAATCGAAGCCAAAGGGACCCAACATTGTCACCGTAACCGCAACACCGAGGTCGGATGCGACCCCGATATCGACTATCCCAGCGAGTCTCAAGTCTATCCCCACTGGCTCATACATAATTCCAGCTGATCTCAAGAATCAGTCCAAATTCTGCATCTCCGATCCCGATTACAGAATGGCTTGGAGTTGCCAGTCGCAAGGCGGAATTCCTATTGAGGTTGATGGGAACAGTAGTAGACATACCGTTACCTTCCCTTCTCAGCCTTTTGATCCGTCGTCAATGTCATACGGTGCTCAGGCACCACTCTTGAACGATCAAACCCAGTCGTTGAGTTACGTGATGGACACTAGCGATTACAGCATGGGGCCGGCTCTGTTTTTCTACGCCTTATTTGATAAGTTGGTAGTTCTCCCTCAGGACACATTTTCGTCAAGCTCTGTGTCGTCATCATCGTCGAAGCGATCAATCTCTGAATCGGACATCTTGGCTAGTTCGCTCAGTCGGAAGCAGGCCACACAAAACGGCGATAAGCCTTGGTTCTGTTGGTGGAATGCCACAGTCTTAGAGTTTTTCCTCTACGTCAATGAAACGAGCCGGGAGTCTCACTACAGTTCCACTGCCACCTTGACATACGACACGGCCACCGAGACCCCCAGCTACGGCGCGACAACACGGAGCAGTGATCTTCCTAGTTATCCTCGCAGAATCAAGATCGGGGAGAAACGTGACTACCCAGAAGCTAGGGCACCCTACTGCCAACAAATGGAAGTGTTGGGTAGTGGAGATATTCGTACATATTCTCCAGCTACCATTCAAATTCAGGAGGTCGAACCGACCCCGACAACAACACTCAAAGGCGATGGCAGTGCTACTCAGACATATACCGCAAAAGCGGAATATGAAAGTGCGTGTTATTGTGCCTCTTTGACTGATTAGTTTTCCAAGCTCTGTGACGATAGTTTCTCGTGCCTTTCTGGAATTTTTTCCCTCGAAAAAAAGAATCAGCAAGGACAAAGAGCATGCATCATCATATCAAAAAAAGGGTTGCCTCTGGGGGTCATGGCGTCGGCGTTATCAAAGGGCGGTTTCGGAAACAGCTGCAGTCTTTCTTTTTAATGTGCATACGAACGATTGACATAGTGTTCTGTTGCGTGTCTTGATTTGATTATTCCTTTTTCTCATTTGACTATGGCGTCTCTTGTTGGCTTCTAACATCCATCTGTTCTGTTCTTCGCATCATTCTGTTGCTTGACGACGCGGCTAGGTTTGAGCTCTTTTGTTTTTTTTTTTCATTTTGCTTTTTTTTAATTCCTCTTCAGAGACTTGAGCCTCTGCTTCTTATTACTACCTGCGAGACAGATTCTGACGGCGTTCATTGGGGAAAGGTGCGGTGCGGCCCAAGCACTTTTGGAATTGGCCAAGCACTGTCTATCGTTTATGCTGTTGCTCTTTTATGTTGTTGCTCTTTTAGTCTCTTCATCGGAGATATTGAGCGGAATTTCGATCCAATGAATGGGTTTATATGCAGACTTATACACGGTCTTAGCACTCGTACGCCAACTTAGCTCGAAGGGCAATCATTGCTCTACCCTATTTGGGATATATTCGTGTAAGCGCTTATGAAGGCATAAAGTCACTCGTTTCGTCAATTGATGGCGCCTTTCTATTTCCATTCTTCCGGCAGAGGTACCTGTTCTGGCTGGTTGATGAAACGAAGGATTGACGACTATGACACGGTTGGAACGTCATCGCCATTGGCGTCAAATGCGCCACCAGGACGACTACCTGTTATGGTATAATAAGAATAATCGCTTCCCTCTTCCATCATTCATGAAATAACAGTTTCTCTAATTTACAAGTGAGGACAACGAACTTATAACGGCATACAACCGTTTACAACAGAACTACAACGGATAACCACCTCAACCGTCCACGATGAACCCAATTCCGAGAGCATACTCTTTTCTGAGGGCGACCAACGTCCCAATTCTCTGTTCTCTTACCCGAACAGCCATTCAAACCCCTTCGTTGCGATTCTACGGCCAAAGCGCCTACGGAGGATACGAAAATAGCCCTGCGAAATCCGACATTTCACGCGCAAAGGAGCATCCAGGTAAGACAAAACTACCTCTCATATCCACCAATCGACGAATCACAAACTGAACACAAGTAACAGGCCCCCCACCCCCAAACACGGAATCCCCCTCAACTTCCTCTCAAGAATCAACAGGCCGCACGACCAGTGGCTCCAGCCCAACCTCCCCTTCCTCTTCCTCCCGCTCCGACCCCCAAGCCGAAGCCGAATCCCAGCAACCCTACTCCGCAACTGCTCCCGGTGCACCAAAGGACCCCAAGAAGTCCGAGGGACATACGATCCAGCGCGTGCCGTCGAACAAGGCGCATCCAACTATTACCACTGGGAAACAATCACCGAATGTGGATGACGAGGGACACCGTCGAAAGGATATCCCGGAGGAGGTGAAAAAGCATAACAGGGGGGTTGAACAGAGGCATGATCGTTCGTATAATCAGATTACGGATGAGGGGAAGGTGCAGAAGGGGTTCTAATTGAGAAGTGATGGGTAAGAATGGGGTGGTATGCGTAGATTTATGTTGATACCCTGTTGAGGGTTTGTTTTGCATTGGGAAATGTCTAATTAGTACTGGTTATAATGTTAAATGAATGTCCAATCTGCGTCATTGTCCTGTCATCAATAGGGCATCTAACTTGTTGCCTTTCTGCCTAACAAACCAGGCAGAATATTCGGCGCTCCGTAATTCAGGCGCAGACAAAGTGGCCGGTCGCATAGATCCAATTGCTTGAAACAGTTTAATGCGAGAGTTTTCATGCTTGTTGCAAGAATATAGAATAACATCTCATTGGTCCAACCAGACACAAGTCACGTTGCCTGGTACTCAATGGCCGAACGCGGATCCTCCGTTCTCCGCTCAAACAAGCTGTCTCGATCTCACTCAGGAGTCCGTTCTTTGATTACCGCAACTCTCCATCTCATTGCTGTACGCACTTGTCTTTGCTAGACCAGGTTTATCTGGCTTAATTGAAAAATCTCTCGATCAACATTCAAAATGGGCGCCACGAAGAACAAGTACTCCGTCATCCTCCCGACCTACAATGAGCGGCGCAACCTCCCTATTATGTGCTGGCTTTTGGAGAGGACGTTCCGGGAGAAGTAGGTTCTTCCCATCCACCGTCTCCTTTCTTTCGTCATGCCAATTGGACCCCTGCTAATGCGATTGCATCCAGCAACCTCGATTGGGAAGTAATCATAGTCGACGACGGTTCCCCTGACGGCACCCTCGAAGTCGCCAAACAACTGCAAAACCTCTGGGGCCCCGAACACATCGTCCTCAAACCACG
The DNA here is from genome assembly GCA_039880815.1 of Aspergillus intermedius. Taxonomy (NCBI): domain Eukaryota; kingdom Fungi; phylum Ascomycota; class Eurotiomycetes; order Eurotiales; family Aspergillaceae; genus Aspergillus; species Aspergillus intermedius. The sequence goes on along the minus strand of JBDODA010000007.1, from coordinate 303,292 downwards.
CGCCGGCAAACTCGGTCTTGGAACTGCCTACGTACACGGCCTGCAATTCGCCACGGGCAACTTCGTCATCATCATGGACGCCGACTTCAGCCACCACCCCAAGTTCATCCCCGTCATGGTGGGCATCCAAAAGGAAACGGATGCGGACATAGTCACAGGAACCCGGTACGCAAGCCGCGGCGAGATCAAGGGCGGTGTTTACGGATGGGATTTGTTCCGGAAGTTCACATCGAGGACGGCCAATCTGATTGCGGATGTAATGCTCATGCCTGGTGTGAGTGATTTGACGGGGAGCTTCCGGTTGTACAGGAAGAGTGTGCTGGAGAAGGTGATTCACTGCACGCAGAGTAAGGGTTACAGTTTCCAGATGGAGATGATGGTGCGGGCCAAGGCTATGGGGTACAAGGTTGCTGAGTCTCCGATTACTTTTGTGGATCGGTTGTATGGTGAGAGTAAGCTGGGTGGCTCGGAGATTGTGGAGTACTTGAAGGGTGTGTTTTCCTTGTGGTTGAAGGTTTAACTTGTCTTCCTCTGGCATCTCTTGCCATGGAGGTTGGTTTATATACCCGTTTGATCCGGTGTTTCTGTTCATGTTTTATTGGCTCAGGATTTCATGTTCCGTTTCTTAGTATGTACACTAGAACTAAAAAATAATCTGCGCCTGGGCTTTTTCAAAGGCTAGTCAAATAGCGAGTCACCCGAGCAATCAGTTCATCCTGACCTTCAGCCTTGACATTGTGACTGGCACCTGGAATCACGGCACTGCCCTCAGAGTCATACTTGTCAACACCCCCAGCATTCGCAGCCTCTTTCCACCTCTGCATCAATTTAGCCTTATCAACCCACGGCGCCCCATACTCATCGTTACCCGAGTACAAAAACATCATCTTCGTCTTCAGCAGTCCCCGCTCCGCAACAACCCCAAACGTGTCCTTCAAACGCTGATTCGTCAAATCAGAACTGAACAAGTCATCCTCCTCAGGATGCTCAGGACTATCCGGACTCGCCAGGCTCATGAACCGCCGCGCGCTAAGAGGCGTGTCAGCAGGGAACCCAGCCTTCGCTGTGAGATTCATCGGCAGAAGAGCGTCCAGTTTTTGCTGATTGTCGCCCGCAGTGTATGGCTGTTGTCTGGCGAACGCAACAAGCTGGTCAAAAGCAGCCCGCGCCTCGTTCCCCATCGGCGTCCCCTCGTCGGCCTTGAGCTGAGCCTCCAGGCCCTCACGGTCTGACATGGGTGCTTGGAGAATCGCACCATCGAGTTCCGGGCGGGTGAGATGCTTCAATCGTCCCTGGAATTCATCGGGGCGTTGCGGGATGGGATTAGGTGTGTGTAGGTAGTGAAGCACATCCTGGCTTCCGGTGGAATGGCCCATGACCACGACTTTCCCGGAGGGCTTGCGTTCCTGGACGAATTTCACGCATTGTGCGATCTCTTCAATGTCCTGGTCCAGGCTGCCGACGCCCCAGCCGCCGTAGGAGGAGGAGAGGAGAAGGTGGAAGAGGGACCAGTCGGTTGGTTCGAGGGCCTTTGCTAGTGGGGCCACATAAGGGACTGTGCCGAGACCGTCTGTGAGGCCTCCAACGAAGAGGATGGCGTTTGGTTTGGTGGTGTTGGAGGTGTATTCGAATGCGGTCAGTCTGGGGGCCTGGTCATACATCAGTTCGACGTGTACCTGGCATTAAAGAGATAGATAGATTGAGTACGTATTGGTGAAGGACGCCCTGGTGTGAAAGGTTCGACATGGCTGTGGGATTCTAGATATCTATTTGAATCTTCTATGGGTGGTGATGTTTGTTTGATGACGTTCAGTCTCAGCCGACGTGGGGTCTGTTTTCCTGGCGGGGTGGAGGCTTTGACACTATCGTACACTTGCATACACTTACCGGGGGTTGGTACTAATATATGCGAATTACAGCTACTGTTGAGGGTATTCTTCATCAAATATTCTGATTTCTTTTCTAGGTTTTGTGTATCTTCCAATGTTAAGACCAGAGCGAAGCTCCATCGGAGCTAAATTGATGCGCATCTCCGCCAAGATCTGAAAAGATAAGAGAGCTTTCATCTCGGCAACTACAACCATCCGTCTTTATTGCTGCAGACAATGTAGCTTTTCTGCAATCGAACTGGATATGCTTACATGCCATGGGAATGTGCTACCTATGGATATAGCTCATATTAGGGCCAATCTCAGTTTCCAGCACAAAGGGTGAAGAGTCAAATACGCCTTGTCGCTTACCTTGATTGCTCGGGTCCCAACCCCATTTGAGGATCGTGAAGGCATCTATTCTCACCTTAACTATGCCCCGTGCGCGCAGGTCAGCTCGCTCTACGGGAGACAAAGCTAAATATACCACCGATCCATTTGAAATCGCCGGCCTCAGCGGGGACTCAGATACCGGAGAGGCAGGTGAATCGTCAGCAGTCAAAGTGCTAGACGAAGATTCAGAGGACGAGTTTCAACATGCATCGAATGATGAAGATGCAGAAGAAGAGGATGAAGAAGAGGTGGAGGCCGAAGACGACGATGGGCCCGAGTATGCGGAAGTAGAATCCATGGACATCGATGGATCTACTTCAACTCCAAGAGGTAGAGGGAGAAAGATTCAAAGGGTAAAAAAAGTGATAGCCGTATCCCAGACAGACATCAAGAAAAAACAACCAGTTTGGACTAAACCAGACGAGACGCGTTCCCGGGGCATTTTGAACACGTCCGATCACGTTGGGAAGTCAGTTCACCTCCAGTTCACGTTTGGAACAGACGAGCGCGACTTGTTAGCTATTTTGCATGCGAGAGAGCGGTGGGCGAAAGGGATCGACTCGGGATTTCCCAGCCGTGCATCGTTAAATGCAGTCCAGACAGCGCCAACTTACACTTATGGACCGACTTATGGAGCTGATCCTGAAGAGGTGTTGAAGGAGAGCACTCGTGGCTGGGACTGGTACTATAATGAGGATGTCGGGGAGAGGTTCAGGAAACGGCAATGGTCATCGAAGATCGAAGAAGATGAATGCCGTCGCTATATGCCTCAATCCAAACCGGGAAAGCATACCGTGCTCACGGGGCCGGCTGATGAGCAGAAGAAGTTTTCATTGCGGCAGTTTGAATCTTTCAATTTCGGAGACGCATGGGGTACTGCAGGAGGTAAAAAGAAGCGAGAAGGATGGATATTGAACATGGGCCAAAAGATCCAATCCATGGCTTGGGCGCCGAATCAAAATGGACTCGTCCAGTATCTGGCCATCGTCACTTTCATCACCGAAGAACAAAAGAGCCATTATTCTGATCCGCTAGCAGATAAAGCGGCACCGGCCTTTCGGCCTTCAGCTTCATATCCGAGCGCATTGCAGATATGGGCTTTCAAAGCCAAGCGAGACGACCCAATAACGAAAACGCTCGATATGGAATCCAAGCCACGGTTACGGTTGGCTTTATGCACCGACTGGGGGGACCTCCGGCGTATAGCTTGGTGTCCGTTTCCTCGTGCTAAGCGAGATGAAGACGATGAAGATGTTTTGAAGAATGTTGGGCTTCTGGCAGGTGTATGGGGAGATGGATATGCGAGAGTCCTTGATATAAAAACTAACAGAGACCCTAATACTACCGGATTCCGTAAGTCATTAAGCAAACCCAAAGTGAGTTTATCTGACAACAGCGCGAAATAGACAAAGTCCTTTCTCCTGCGTTTATAGCCAAACCACCCTCGACAATATGTACGTGTGTGGCCTGGCTCTCCCCAACTGACATCGCGGTTGGCTGCGCCAACGGTTTCGTTGCAATTTGGAGCATCCTGTCTTCGCAAGATTCAACGTCAAACCACCCTCTTCCGTATTTTTATCAGCAAATCCACTCGACATACATCCTCAACATCTCCCCCGCCTATCCCGCACACCCACATGTCTTCAGCACCACCTCAATGGACGGCGAGACCCGCTTAACATCACTCCTCGACCCCCAGAAAGACGTGACTGAAACAAACCGCATGCGAATGGGCTCGCCTCATATCTCTTTTTCCCCCTTCCTCCAGTCCTTTGTCTCCAGCGACGAGAATGACTTTGCCAGACTCATCACACTCCGACGATTCTTCGCGACTACCTCCATTGCACGGCTCCCCAGCTCCGTATCTGCTTTGGCGCCATGCAGCCCCTGCCATCCCAGTCTGCTGTTCGGATGTTCAGGGGGAGCAGTAGTCGTGACGAATCCCCTCAGGAGACTCATGCACTCCAAGCAAAAGCAGTGGCAGCAGACGTGGTTTGTGCATGATTGGGTTCAGGGCCCGGACAAGGGGAGTTCGGGTGTTAGTCGCTTTCAGGACGGGTTCCGCGCGGAGAGTGTGAGTCTTTTGCGGAGTATGGCGGGGGATTGGAAGATGGTTAACGGGACTATGGTTATTACTATCTATGAAGAGGAGACTAATGTCACTTCCGTGGCGTGGAATCCTAATCAGGTTTGTGCGGGATGGGCGAGTGCTGGGATGGGATGTGGGCTGCTTCGGGTTGAGGATGTTGCTTTGTCGTGAGATTGTACACAATCTTGAATAAACACATAATAGGCCTTCTCATGCGTTTATATTGGTCAATCGAGGAATCTGTATTGGGAGATCTGGGTCAGCTTCAAGATTACCATTTTCGGAAGAATCCCCACACGTGATGTCATTTGAAATCCGGGGTGATTCACTTGAACTCAAAATCTAGCCTGTTCTTTTATGAAACCAGGACATTACCATAATAACATCATGGGAGCAGCAAGTCGAAGCGAGAAGGGACAAAGGAAAAACAATAGTGGCTGGCCGCTTTCCCAGCCCCTCGGTTTTTGTGCTAATCAACCATGAGCGACTGGACTTGATATTTGCTTGTTGTACAAAGTACTAAAGTCTCGTTTAGCTTATAAAATTTATATGTAGAATCTCTTTCTCTCAACACTTCTTCCTATCTTTCTTCTAGAGTTTGATTGAATACTGGCTATCCTGATACTGCAACAGCACATTCGAATTTTGCACTAGAATATTCAGCTCCGACCTGAAACATCTTTCAATCCCGAGAAACAAAATGCGAGTCTCTTCAAAAGCTGCTTTCTTCGTACTCTCTTCTCAGGGTGCTTCCTATGTGCTGCCTTTCAACAATCTGCAGCAGGCCAACGACAATCTAATGCGACGAGAGCTGCCATATGCCGTGGTCAACGTTGACGGTGATGACCAGAACACTAGTAGCTTCAGCTCAAGCAGCAGGAGCAGCAGTATATCTCCGGCCATTCGCACAGCTGTTGAAACTGTGACTGCGTCTAGTCCTCCACCCCCTCCAGTGACTGTCACGATGACTACAACTGCCTCCTCGACTTTTATCATTTCGTCATTTCTGTGCAGCGGCAGTAGTACCCCCGTTTCCAGCTTGGCATTGCCTCCATTGAGCAGAGCTGGGACTTTGATTACCGTGCCTAGCCCTACGCCTAGTTTCACGGCTTCGTCGATATCGGACCAAACGAGCAGCCGCAGCTTGAGAAACACTGTTCGTGCAACGCCAACCACAAATCATCATTGATTTGCCTCATCTGATTGAATTGCATGGAATTTGCGGCGGAGACTAATGCCCCGAGGAATTTGGATTTGTGCATGCTTGACGAATATGTACGGAGTAGTATGGGCCCTCTATAAGCGGGTCTGGGCCTATGGGGCATGCAAAACAAGCGATTATCTTCATGGATGATTATGCTTTGACACGGTCTAAACAAAATTACGAGGAACTTGTGTAGCAGGCGTTCTCAAGGGTTGTTAATGTTGATTTTTGTTGATATTGTTTTCTCTCGGCGCAGTTATCTGTTCATATAGCCTGGTCCATGATAGAGACATTATGAATAGACCAATAAACTGCATTAAGTGGACTATCAAGTGCAACACACGTATATTTCTTATCAACAACGACTGGTAGTATGTATACAGAGCGCGGCTTCATCTCTTGGCATTTGCCCGCTTTAGCGTGACGGAACTTGTTGCGTCCCCGTCCGATCCCCAGACGACAAGTTGAACAACTATTCACGACTCCTCTATTTCCCTGCCTTTTGCTTTACATTTTCGAATTGATTTATGGGGCGATAATTTGCTTAATACCCTGCCGTCAGAGTGCTTCTCTAACTCCACTCTGCCCCCCCTCGACGTCACTTGCAGCATTCCTCAATCGCCGTCGTTCCTCGTTCCTCATCCATCCCCTCTAGCATCCCACCCGCAAACGTAACTTCGCCCCTCGAACGCCGTTCATCATGGCCAGCCCGATATCCCCTCCCGAGGATCAGACACGTCTCCTCGAGGAGGCATTGGGGGTGGTCCGCCAGCAGTCGCAAATGATGCGAAAGTGCCTCGAAACCCCCGGGAAGCTCATGGATGCGCTCAAATGCGGGTGAGCTACATATGCATCCTCCCCTTCCTGTCTCCCACGGGTCATCCTTCTATGGGAGACAGCGAAAGCGATATTTACAAAGTGACTAACACGATGACGATGCCACGTCAATTGGTTTGTTCAGTTCCACTTTTGTTTCTGAGTTGCGAACTCCCAGCCTAGGCCCCAAGCAGTACTACGAATTGTACATGGCGGTCTTCGACGCATTGCGACACCTCTCCGTTTACCTGAAAGAGAACCACCCCGTTAACCACTTGGCCGATCTGTACGAGCTTGTTCAGTATGCAGGCAACATTATTCCGCGACTCTATCTCATGATTACGGTGGGCACGGTTTACATGTCTGTGGAGGATGCCCCGGTCAAAGAGATTATGAAGGATATGATGGAAATGAGCAGGGGTGTGCAGCATCCAATTCGCGGTCTTTTCTTGAGGTACTACCTGTCTGGTCAGGCTAGAGATCACTTGCCCACAGGGACCGGTAATGGACCAGAGGGTAATATCCAGGATTCGATCAACTTCGTCCTGACAAACTTCGTCGAAATGAACAAATTGTGGGTTAGATTGCAGCACCAGGGTCCTTCGCGGGAAAGAGAAAAGCGCATGCAAGAGAGACGGGAACTGGAGTTACTGGTGGGAAGCAACATTGTCAGACTCAGTCAGCTGGTGGACCTCGAGGGTTACAAGTCGGGCATATTGCAGGCATTGCTGGAACAGGTCGTTCAGTGCCGGGATGTTCTTGCGCAGGAGTATCTGCTTGAAGGTGAGCATATGCATCTGTTGACGTATCCTGGGATTGAGTGCCTAATGCTGACACTCTATCTCGCAACCTAGTGATCACGAAGGTGTTCCCCGACGAATTCCACCTCCATACCCTTGACCTCTTGCTATCCGCAATTGCTAGGCTTAATCCGTACGTGGACTTGAAGAAGATTGTCATTGGGCTTATGGATCGATTGTCGGCGTTTGCGGCTCGAGAGGCAGAGTCGGCTGCGGATCCGGATACGAGGAAACAGAGAGAAGAGGAAGCTGTCGAGAAGCTCCTCGAGAAACTCAAGATTTCTGGAGCTTCCAAAGATGAAGCGGTTGAGAGCGCAGAAGCTAGCGCGGCTCAGGAGAATGGTATTGAGCAGCCCTCAACTGAAACACCCGAAGATGCTGGAAAGAAGCCTGAAGGAGAGGAGACGACGGCCAGCACTGATGGCGCAAACCCGAACATTCCTTCCGATGTCGCATTATACTCCATATTCTACAATCAGGTGGTCAATCTCATCCAGAACCGCGGCCTGCCTATTCAGGATACCATGGCATTACTGGTGTCATTGGTAAACCTGGCTCTGAACACCTACCCTGACCAATTAGAATATGTCGACAAGATTCTGGATTTCGCGACTCAAAAGACCTCCGAGTACACTGATCACGCTGACCTGCATTCTCCTCCGGCCCAACAAAACCTTCTGCATCTCCTCCTCGCACCCCTTCGTTCTTATGCCTCCATCTTCACGGCTTTGGCCTTGCCGCATTACCTTCCACTCCTCACTGCCCAATCTTATCCTACCCGACGATCGGTTGCAGGTGAAATCGCCCGCAGCCTTCTCAGGAACCGAACTCTGATTGCGACGACGGAGAACCTGGACCGTGTTTTACAAGCCCTTAGGGTCGTGATTAAGGAGGGCACACAACAGGCCATGGGATATCCTGGTTCCCAGCGACGAGGAGGAGAAACCGACGAGACCATCGAGGAGCAAGGGTGGCTTGCGAGATTGGTGCATCTGATCCAGTCTCCTGAGAACGACACCCAACTCAAGGTATGAACCCATCGAAAGCAAGCTTCATGAGCTTTCAAAGTAACTGACATCTACTCTAGCTCCTCCAAGCAACCCGCAAGGCCTATGCGGACGGCAACGAGCGAATCCGATATACGACACCAGCAATCATCACGTCTTCGATACGGCTGGCCCACAAGCTTAAGTCCCGTGAACACTATGACGACAACTGGCAATCACAATCCTCAGCACTTTACCGGTTCATGCACCAATGTGTCAACAACCTATACCAACGCGTGAACCCCGGCTGCGCCGACCTGTCATTGCGCCTGTTCGTGATGTGCGGTGAAGTGGCCGATCAGACCGGTTTCGAAGAGTTTAGCTATGAGTTCTTTGCTCAGGCATTTACAATTTACGAAGATTCCATTAGCGACTCGCGTGCTCAATTCCAAGCCGTGTGTATCATTGCAGGTGCCTTGCATGGGACACGGGGTTTCTCCAAGGAGAATTACGACACTCTCATCACCAAGACTGCTTTACATGGCAGCAAATTGCTCAAGAAACCTGACCAGTGTCGCGCGGTATATCTGGCAAGCCATCTCTGGTGGATTGTGGAAAACCCACAGAGGGAAGAAGATCCCCAAAATGTAAGCATCCCCCGAAGACCCCTAAACTAAGTACCGCAGCACTAACAATGGTTTAACAGCTCTACCGCGACGGCAAACGCGTCCTCGAATGCCTCCAACGTGCTCTCCGCGTCGCAGACGCTTGCATGGACACCGCCGTCTCTGTCGAACTCTTCGTCGAGATTCTCAACCGCTACGTCTACTACTTTGACCAACAAAACGAAACCGTCACGACCAAGTACCTCAACGGCCTCATCGAGCTCATCCATTCTAACCTGCAGACAAACGAGGATGAGCCAAATCCTAGCCTCGAGGGCCCGAAGCGCCATTTCCAGCGGACGCTGGATTACATCCGGTCGAGAGAGTACGAGGGTGTTGTTACGGAGGCTAAGCAGTGAGTTAGCTATTGAGCATGCAATAATTGTTATTTGAAATGAATATGCTTTGTTTGTTCTAGTGTTGTTGTTTATGGTTTGTTTATGGTTTGTTTATGGTTTGTTTATGGTTTGATGTGGCCTGGCACCAGTACATTGTTCGAGTCTCTTGTTTGGCATATAGGTGTATCATTGTTCATTGTTCCCCCCCCACATACCCTTTGTCCGTGTTTACTTTTTTCTTCCACGTCTATTGTCAGAATAGAAAGATATCAGAGCGAAGAAATTCTTTTTCTTGACCCTCTAAATGGAGCAATAGGTATTGATTCTTTATATTCTCCCTTGAGAAAAGAGCAAATACCAATCCCATATTTGCACCGTAAGCTCATATGAAGACACGAATAGCCAACCCTAACTCCTAACTCCTGATCCAAGGAAGTCCCATATTTCCCGCCTCTATGCTCCAAATGTTACAAGCATTACGAAGTAGATAAATAAGATTCCGCCAAGCCAGAAGACAGCAACAAGGAAAGACTTTTGTGAAGCCAAATTGGATCATGCAATTGGTTTAACACGGAGTGGATAGAACCCCATGGGAATCGCTGCATAGTGCGGGAAAAATAACTCATACACAAACACCATTGCAAAGTTGTAAAGAAAATGTAAAGTGGAAAGAGGACAATTCGGGCATAGAAAGTAGGAAGAGTACCCAAGAAGGAGGATGGGAGAACATGAGGACATGACGTAACGCTTAATCCAGGTTGTAGAAGAAATCTCAGCAATTCATCCCAAAGCGCAGACGAGAGGTGGTGAAGCTAAAGCCAAACGTCTAAAAGCCCGTTGGAGGAGAAGTGAACTGCCGTAGCACAGAAGAAGTGCCAACGCCGCCAAATGCAGGTACACTGCTATTTGTAATTGGACTCCCGATCTCACCGGGGACAATGCTGCCTCTGTGGCCTGAAGCAGCACTGTTAGTATCCGACTCGAATTTGACGAACTGTCCATTCTCGTCGTCGCGGATCGAAAACGAACCACCGCCGTTCTGCGAATTGCCTTCCGTGTCGCAGATGTCGAGCATCTCCTTCAAGGAAATAACAGGCTCGCTGGGCGGTTTCAACTGATCGATCTGGCGGAGAACAAGGTGCACGTCATGGTAGCCGCTTGCATCTTTAGAAGGAATAACGGCGTTAAGCTGCTTGCAGGCTTTTATCACCAGTAACCGGATCGTAACAGGCCGTGATGTGTGTGGACGGTGGAAACCTCCGGCCCCGAAAGCATTGTTTGACCAGCCGCTTCCTGCATACATAATCAGTATCGACCTGGACCACTAAAGAGGACGATAAATTACTTACCAGGTCCAGTACCCCATGTTGTTGACCCAGGGAATGGAGAGGTACCAAAGGGAAGCGGTGATGGTCCCCAAGTGTTGCTTCCTACTCCGCTAGGATTTAATGAGAAATTAGGAGGTTTTGATGCTTTACAATCATTAGTCATCCAAGTCTTTGATCTAATTAGCAACTGAGGGTGGGCATACCGAGGGGGTCAGCGAAATATGACGGTGCCGCAAAGCTAGCACGGGCCGGCCCTCGAAAAGGTCCCGGTACCGTTGCACCTGGGAGAGACTGAGACAAGCTCGAGGGCAACGGCGCATCAGTGTCATCAAGAAGAGCACTGCTGCCTAGATGTGTACTTAACTCTTCCACATCTTGCTGTGCAGGAGCGCGCCTGTTGTCTTGCTGCTGATCCTGCGGAGTCGTACTGGAAGGACGTTTGATCGGACTGGGTCGGGAAATTGGGAGGGGTTGGGTTTGGGTATTTAAAGGAGACCGTTCAAAGGAGTTAGACGGCTGTCTAGAATGAACCTGCGGCAGTCCATTCTGATGCAGAGAGAATGCGTTCGTCATCGGCTGCTGGCCATGGAAGGGAAGACCATGCCCCGGGTCGAGCGGGAAACCTCGCCCAGGCGGCATTGGACGGACTCCATTAATGCCGGGAGGAACCGGGATGCCATTTGGTGCAGGAAAGCCGCGCAATGGGCTCATTAGAGACGCAGTGTGTGGCGGGTACGCAGGCAATTCTGGGCCCATAGGCGGCCGAGGAGGCATGCCTGATAGACCAGGGGGAGGGTGAGATGGCAAGCCGTTGATGCCGATTAGTCCCGGGGGATGGGATCTAGTTGCGGAGCCAAGAGGAGACAACGGCGTAGACGGTTGGGGAGTGTGTAGCATCGGATGCTGTGCAAACCCTTGCCTGGACGTTGCGCTCGAGGTTCCAGACGGAGGCATAGATCGTGGAGAGACGGAGAATTGCGAATGTTCTGCGCTGGCGGCCTGTGATCGTGGCGATGACGTGTGCGAGCCCTGACGAGATGGTTGACGGACCCTGACAGGCGTAGGTGCCTTGGGGACCACGGGCGTAGCGATTTGAGAGTGCGGCGAGGGGGCCTTGGGGTGTGGCAGGTTGTACGGGATAGGGACACTTGGAAGCACCGGTTCTTGCTGTTGTGGCTTCTTTCGCAACTCTTCCTCGCGGGTGGTTCCCTTCACTCGAGCTTCGCGTTCCTCTTGTTCCTTTCGCCGGGCATCCTCACGCCGCTTCTTTTCCTCGCGATGCTTTTTCTCGGCTTCCGCCTGCCGTTCTCTCTCTTCGCGAAGGCGTCGTTGCTTCTCGGCTTCTTTGCGTACGCGCTCTTCTTCCTGAGCTTTCCGCTCGGCTTCCCGTTTCTTCCGCTGCTCTTCACGTTTGCGCCGTTGCTCTTCCTGCTTCTTCTCTTGCGCGGCTTTCGCTGCAGCTTCCTCTGCAGCCTTCTCCGCCTCGCGTCGCGCCTTTTCTTCCTCCTTGGCCTGCCTCTGAAGCCGCTTTTTCTCCTTCTTCTTTTCAGCCTCTCGAGCTTTCTTGGCGGACCGCTGTTCATTCCGGTTCTCCTCTTCCAACAGCTCCTCGATAAGCTTTTGTTGTCGCTGCTCGGCAACCTTCTCCCGGTAAGCTGTTAAGACACGCTGTTCAAACATTCGGGCCGCAAAAATTTGGAACATTCGTCTTCCTTCCTCCATGCGTTGCTCTTCGGTCATGGCGTCCTGAAAAAACTCAGTCAGCATGCACCGCCCCTGCAAACATGGCGAAGAGAATGGGCCAACAACTCCAGGGCACACCATTTCATCTTCCTCATAATCCTCTTCCTCCTGACTATCGTAGTCTTCATCCTCTTCGTCATCATAGTCTTCGTCGTCGAGAGGATCGTGGTTGTGGCCGCCATGTAGGGATTGATGTGCTGCGGCGATGCCGTACTGGGTATCTTCCTCCCGCTGCATTCGACGTTCGGCTAGCTGTTCCATCATATCGATGAAATGTTTCCCATCGTTCTTTAATAAGTCGTCCGCGACCGTAAGGATTCCATCTACATCGGGAAATGTCAGAGTTTTATCCTGAAAAAAATTATCCATGGCCAAGTCCACAAAGTCGGCCTATCCTCCTACCTTTCACCGTTAGGCTGTTTCCAAAGGCAAAGAAATCTGCACGGGCAGCTCGGGTGTCCTCGTCCTCGAGATCCTCGTCTTCCTCCTCTTCATCGCTGTACGGTTCGTCGTCGTCCTCCTCCTCTTCGTCGTACTCCTCCTCTTCCTCCTCTTCCAAATCTTCTTCTTCCTCTTCTGGCAATTCATGGACGCGACCGCGTGAGGGGTGGAATTGGCCATGTGTTCGGGTATGTTGGCCAGGGGATCGTAATGGCGGATGATATAAACGAGGAGGGGGGACTATCGGCGAGTTCTTCTCGAAGGAACCTTGGTTATTATTGGCGTACTGTTCGAGCTCTTCGTAGTACGCATCGTAGAGCACCTCGAGCTCTTCTTCGATGGCCGTCCGCTTTCGCCCACACACAGTACAGCTGCACGAGTGTTTCTGCTGCTCCTTCATCTTCTTCAAGACCGCATCCTTCTCCACCTTGACCAATTGTCGTCGTTCCTCCTCGCCTAACTCAAGCCAGAAAGTTTTAATGTTTTCTCGCTCTTCCTGCGTCGAAGTATTCCAAATACTGCGTTCTTTGGCCGATTTCAAAATCGCGCGGGGTCCGAAATGCGGGGGAAGAGGGGGGGGGAAGGCGTGCGACATGGAAAGTGATGGGGTAGATCGAGGAGTAGAGCTGCCATCTGCAAGAATTCGAGAACCATGACTGCCCTTTTTACCCTTTCTCTTTTTAGATTTCCTTCCCGGTACTGCTTGACGAACATTATTAGATGTCCCGTGATACGCATCGATAGAAACTTGATCATCATCGGAATATACGTCGCCGTTAATAGAATGGTGTGGTTCAACATCATCCAGATCGGGCTCATCGTAGGGGTGGTCTTCCAGTCCTGCGTGGTCGGTGGCATCTGTCGATGCATATCCGTTTTGAAGATGATTCTCCGCGGCCAAGCGAGCAGCTTGTTTCTGCCTTCTTTTCTGCTTCTTACGGTTCACGCTTGGAGCCATCGGTTTCGGGTTTTGATTCTCTTTGAGCGCATGCGCCTCACCGTTAGTGGGACGCGTTGAAGGGCGGTCGGACATGGTGGTATCTGACGGAGGGGGTTTGGGAGCGTGTGGAGGGGTCACGGATTTCTGTGTTGCTTTGGCTGTTGAACCAGCCTTAACAGGCATGGAGGCGACGGTGAGTATCTCCACTTTATCCTATCAAACCCCAGCAGTAATCAGAAAACCAAAATGGCCGCGGAAAAAAGACGAAATATAATGCAGACTCACCCAGCGCTGGGTGAAAGAACGAATGGCGCTTAGAGCCGTCAGCAAACCCCCACACTAAATACCGCCTTTTCGCCCTCCTCCGACAAGAATATTGACTCACGAGAGCCAGTAGCGGAGCTATAAGGCCAGCAGTAGAATCCAGAATGACCGAAACGGGAACGAATGAGGGCGGAGAGAGGGGTGGAAAAGGGACCCTGGCCGCACGTCTATTGATACCTGGCGAGACAGTGAACGGACCGAGCGAAAAACAGGAGTCGAAGGGTCGGACAGGGAATCGAATACGAAGAGAAAAATAATGCAACCAGCGCACGAGAGGCTGGCGACGGGGTGGTTAGACTGGAGAGAGGATGGAGAGACTGAATGGATCTGGATGGTTGGTGGATCTTTGACGCCGCCGCGTGACTAAGGCGGGCGCGAATAGGCGCCGTAAGCGAAATGGAAACCTGAATGTGTAGGCATGAATAGCATTTAAGTTAACTAGCAGCTGCTTTGTAGGAGATTAGCCGAGTGACAATGGGGGTATTGATGATAGTTTCTCAATAACTATACTGCTGGGAATATGATGAAGATAATTTGAATGTCAATTGGATGTCTGCTCGGCTAATCTGCGCTGCAATAACGGCTTTAATTACCCCGACCATACTCCATACAACTAACGGGAACATACAATCTCTTGCAACAGATTAAACTCCTCAGATCCAAACATCTGAGACGCTTGTCAAGCGACTAAAAGCGACGGGTGGGCTTGAGGCCAACTGTATTCCGTTCATCGACCGGCCGATCTCATCCTTTGCTTTGATTACGGGTTCAATGCCTTAATAAGAAAAAAGACCCGGGTCCTATTATGTCTTTTTTTTCTTTTTGAGTCTGGATTTCCGGTTCTTCCAGCTCAATTCTTTTCGATTCTTCTTATACTTCTTTTTCTTTTTCCTCCTCTGCCCAATAATTGTTCTGCATACTCTCTACTCCGTACGAATTGCGTCCTGTCAGTGGCCGATCAATTTATTATTATTATTTACTGCTGGTCAGCCTCACCTCGACCGCCTTCCAGAATTCCTCCCTCCACCCCCTCTCTCAAGGGCCCTTATCATCTCCTCCATCGCTGCCCTGTTTCTCCATCATATTCTCCTTCGGTTTCAATCGTTTAAGGGGGAGGGGACCAGTTGGCCAACTTTTTGTCGATATCCGTTCGACCCGCTTTGCACCGAATCGAATCGAGAAGTTGTCCCTTACGCTAGTGCCCCGTTGCCTGATTGTTTCGCATTACATCGGGCTTGAAACCACGCCCTCTCCGTCGCCCGCCTGCGTTTTTCCCTTTTCTGTTCTGGGATTCTGGATCGCTGTATTTCTTAGAGTTCCATCATCGGGAATTCAGGTGACGACCGTTGGACAACCATGGCGCAGCAACCAAATGACAATGTTATGCGAAGGTACGTGTGAGACGGCAAGAGAGAATTGAATCAAAAACCATTTCGGGTCCCGCTTTTCATCGGTTTTTTATGACTTTTCATTCGAAAGATGCCCAGGCGGGGGCGAGGTAAACTGGGCTGGATCGCGTTGAACTTTGCAGATTGTCGCACGGTTTTGTAGTTGGGAAAGCAGGGCGGACCTATACCAAACCGGACCATTTTTGCTCAAGAACAGTATACTGACCAAGGAACGCATAACTGTAGGAAGCTGGTGATTATTGGTGATGGTGCATGTGGGAAAACCAGTCTTCTCAGTGTCTTTACATTGGGTTATTTCCCAACAGTAAGTGTTTCAAACTATCTAGTTCATATCAGACAATAATGGCTAATGTTTGTCACTATCGCAGCATTATGTTAGTGAACCCGTACCTCCCGCCCGTTCGAGTGCATATTCCAAATCTGACTGATAACGCGTTGATCAGGTCCCTACCGTTTTTGAGAACTACGTGACGGATTGCAGAGTCGATGGTCGCTCCGTACAATTAGCATTGTGGGATACTGCAGGTCAGGAAGACTACGAGCGATTGCGACCCATGGCATATTCCAAAGCTCATGTCATTCTGATCGGCTTCTCTGTCGACACCCCTGATAGTTTGGAGAACGTAAAGCACAAGGTTCGTTTACTTTCGCATATCCTCCGGCAACCCTGAAGCATTCAAGTCTCATTGGAAGTATAGTGGATGGACGAAGCAAACGAGCGATGCCCCGGGGTTCCAATCATATTGGTTGGTTTAAAGAAAGATCTTCGCGATGACCCCCTTGCGATAGAGGAGATGAGAAAGAAATCGCTACGATTCGTGACGCCCAAAGAGGGCGGCGATATAGCAACTTCGATTGGAGCCAGGAAGTACCTGGAGTGCTCGTCCTTAACGGGAGAGGGGGTCGACGACGTCTTCGAAGCGGCCACCCGCGCGGCCCTTCTCACGTTTGAGAAGCGAAAGAGTTCATGCTGCATCGTCCTATGACGGATTGAGAAGAGGGTCTAGTACGCTCAAGCCTGTGTTGCTCTATATTGAGAGGCCCGACGGGGGATAAGATCCGTCGATGACATTCGATTTTATCGATATCTTGCATAACCGGCGTTTGGGAGGTTTCTTGTCGACTTTTTTTGCACCTCAAATCATTTTTGTACGCCATATTACGCCTGCTATCTTTCGACCATTTTGACCAGAGGTATCTCCTCTCTTATCGTCTTTTGAGCCCCTTTCCAATTCTCCTCAGAGTACTTTATTTTTTTTCTGCCTACCCTTCTGGTCGATGTTCATGCGTGTGTGCGCTCTGGAGTTCCCTCTTTATATCTTTCATTTCTATGCTGGGATTTATCTCTTGACCAGGTCTTGTCATGAGTGCTTTTTGTTTCTTCGGATCTATCTGTCTCCTTATTAGCGTCGATTTTCGAGTCATTTTGATCCGTTATCTATTGTCAAATCTACGTGCTATATCACGATAATTGTATACTGCAGTGATCTAAAAAACGTGCCACTTCCTTGTACGGAATACAACCTAGAATGAGAAAACCGTCGTGTATAATACAACCCAAACTCATAACAATACATACAAGTCAAATCAAATCAAACAAACCATTTTCAAAGGAATCCCTCTTATTTCTTCTCCATCCTCTTCCATTCATGATTCCACCCCTCCCGACTAGGCGCATCAGTCTGCAACCGCCCATACTCAATGGGGAACATATCCGCAAAAACACCCTTCTTGTTCATGGACTTCCGGAACAACTTCCCGCCATCGTAAGCGCCCGTACGCAGCTCTTCGCACGCGCGGTGCATGGCATGTTCCTGGCGCTCGAGCTCAAGGTGGTGCGCGCGGCGCTGCTGGGCTTGATAGAGTTGCCAGGCGCGGTGGATGGTCCAGTGGCGGAGATAGCGGTTGCGGGAAAAGCGGAGCGGGCGCGGGGTAAGAGGGTGCCAGAGGAAGTAGCGGATCATAGCTAGAGAATTGTCAATCAGTGTTTATCCTTTTTTTTTTTTTCTTTTGGTAGTTTCCCGAGTGGCTGGAGTTGACATGTCCTGTGCGGAAGGGCGACGGGAAAGGTCCGACGTACTGATTCTCTTGTTCACCTGCGGCGGTACAGTCCCGGCCTTCCTTTTAGCCAAGGCACTAGTAGTCGAGAATGTCCTCAACGCTGCAGGCTGCACGGCGGCCGTAATTGGCCCTGTGGTGGTGGTTTTGCTCGTCACGGCCTCATTGCAGACTCTGTTGATGGCGGGGCGGGTCGAGGTTTGCGAGAGGGGAATTTTGAAGACGTTCGCGAGGGACGCGAGTACGGGCGAGAGGGGCTTCATGGTGAGATATGCGTTAAATTGAGATTTGGAGAGTCGAATTGGACGGCGGGTTTGATATGATGGTTCTGCTGGTATCGGAGTCGGAGTGTGTTTCAAATGCGCTATTCCTTATTGGGTTAGTGATGTGATTAGATGCTGAGTCAGCGCATAGAAGAGTAACTTAGTTAACTAACCAACCACCCTACCTGGGCATAACTATCCAGTCGTACGATATCTTGTATAAGAGTGGTGTAGTTAGCTAATAGATCTTTCCCTTAATAAGCAGTATTTTTATTGAGCAGTGAAGTGAAGTTGAGCGGGTTTACGGATGTAGAATGCTGTACGAGTAGCCATCAGCTACAGCCTTAACCCCAAAAGAAATCCATTCCAGTGTAGTTGCTGAGTTGCTCCCAGCTCTAGCTGGATAGTAGTATATTAAGTATGGCGGCATCTTGTCCCGTAAAACGACGGAGGGTCAGGGTGATCGGGATGGATTGCGAGAGCAATGGAATCAAGGTAAACAATCCTATGTCCAATCTATCCCCATTGTAATTTCTAGACGGGCCGATTCACGCATTTTAGAATCTCTCATCAAAATACCACGACTTCTTGTTTCAATAATGGCAGATAACAACCTCGCAAGGAGACGACTGACGACCGACGACTGACGACCAGCTATTACAGGAGCAGCTGTATAAATTAACTACTCTATTGGCAGAAACCTCCGATCAATCAAGCGCGCTTGCCTTTCGATGTCGCCATCGCGGTATCTTACCAGTCCAACACATGCCCTGCGTGGATCATTCCGCTCTGATTTTAAATTTTGAAGAATTGTAAGTCACACGTGAAGTTTTCTTCAACTGGTATCTGGGGTGACGGTATGGCATACTTCAACTACTCCGCACCCAAAGGTAAAATGCGCTGTTACAACCTGGAACCCGGTCCCATGGATTGACAACACAAAGGCTTCCTGGTCTCCCTTACCTGCTATCATAGTCTGCTTGAGCTTATACCAAAACTGCCTCCTATGCGAGGCTAGCTGACTGAAAACTCTCTTCATGACCAGTATGTCTAATAACGCAAATAACCACCGTAAAACATGGACACTTTTCGTAACAAAAGCTATATATCATTTTCAATGTAAACTCTCTCCAACCACCTTCTATGACTATGTTGGAGTGATAAAGCCCACGGACAGTCATTTCCATGTCGGGTTGTTTCTGTGATGAAATATAGGTCAGCCGTTAAAATAGCGTATTAGGATCCAATTATTCATCAAACTCACAGAAAATGGTGCCAACTTCTAGGTGCACTAATTCCTGAATGATAAGAACTTGCTTATCCCATGCAGCATGCGCATTGTAATTGAATATAACGAGGTTGACGCAAGAAACATCCTATGGCAAGTCGCATATTCGTAATTGCTCTTAAGCTGTTTGACTGAGTCCACCAAAACACCACTTGGAGAGCGGCTTTTATAGCTCTTTTACTGTCTGCGTTCTGGTATGTCCCCTGGCACTACTCTTTGAGTCGCCATGGGCGTCTTTTCATTTCTTGGGTGTTGAAGGATCGACTTTTGCATAGCATTTCGCCACGCATCCACACGCTCTTTTTTACGAGAATGTTGCAAAACCCCAGAAAAAGTTTGTTTTTCAAGAGCTAGAGTCGGTCAGAGTGAACGGGTGGATGTGGGGAGGTCAAACGAAAAGATTTTGTCAAGATACATGCAGCATATCTATCTGAACACTAGATATCGAAATTCGCATCTCTGTCGCGCTGTGTTCCAGTACGAATAAATCACGGTTAGTTAGACTTGTGCTGACTCTACACATGTTTATACTCAGCTGACATTATTCCGCAATTTTGTAATATTTCAAACACCTAAGTGATGCGCCAGGCCATGATCGGGAACATCGGCGTCAAGTTCTCGCAGGTTCTCAATATCAGACACCCAGACACGCCCACACCTTGCGAAATGTGGTTTTTCTTGTGTATTCTAGTGGATCCTAACATTGCGTTGGATATTCTGTTGATCATCTTGATCCGCTCAGGATCGCTAAACGTTGTGCCTGGTCCTAACATGCTTGTGTGAGCATCATGAACTAGATCAAGATCCAGAAAACGATTCTTCGTCGATACTAGCTCAAAAAAGCCTATTGGATCCCTCTCTTGAGATGACTAATATAGTGGCCTAGGTAGCTATAGATTCTGCGCCAGTTTAGAATAGGCAAAACGAAAACGAGGAATGAGAGAAATAGAGGGGCTTTATGAAGCTATTTCGTTTCTGCTAGCTCTTTGTTCAGTGTGACATTGAATACCTCGTTCCTCAGCATACAAACAAGGCGACCAATCGTTAAAGCAGAAGTTAGCCGCGCGGGAGCTTGTTTGACGTTTTTGATTTTTAATGTTTAAGCGCCCCATCTTGATTTCGGCCGATGACTCGAATCAGGTACATGATCGTTCCTGCATTTGAATCCTGTCTGCAAGGATCGTTGCTTGGCTTTACCTATGAGCTTATTTCTAGTTGGTAATATTCATGTAAATATTGGATAGATAGAAGACTGGTTTTTATCGGGCGGCCCTAGGGTGAGGTATAGCACCAGATATAGATTTCAAGCTCTACGGCACTGATTCAACCTTTATTGTCTACTAAAGAGATGGTTTACAAGTAAAATATTGAATGACTCAAACATAGATTGTTTTTCGCTCGCCGTTAGATCAAGGTATCGAAGAATATCCCGAAAGAAAGGAGAGTAAACTCGTCCAAACAATTATCACCGGAAAATGAAACGCCTTGTAAATGCATCATTGCGTCCATCGTCATGAGAAGAGAGAAAGAAAAAGTAGTCAGAGGGGGAGAGGAAGAGATAAACATGAAAGACAAAAAGGAGAGAATCAAATACACTCAAGCCACACCTATCGCCTACCCTTGCTTTTATCGTAATTCAACACCTTGCGCTTGCGATGGGTCTGGGACAATTTCCATCGACAATAAAGAAGCAACACATCCTTCAGCAGGACAAACGCGCACCCACCGACAACACTTCTACCCCACCGGGTCTGCAGCAGCCCCGGCCTGCCACGTTCGAAAAGCGAGTATGGAGTCGTAGTCCACGATCTCGGCAGAACGTACCTGAGAAGTCCTCCCATAGATGCAGATATTGCCGGGAATACGAGTGCACCGAGCACCACATCGGCGATATTGCTGGTTTCATGAATAATGTCACCTTGCCGCCGACCAAGCAATTGGTCATCTTGGTCACCCTCCTCGTTTTGCTGTTGGTTTTCTTCCGGTGCTGCCGGTTCATCTCCGCCCATTCCCATCTGTAATTCGAGGTTGATCACTACATGACCATCCCTGGCATCACGTGCCCTCTGATCTGCCTCCGCTTGCTCATGTGGCGGCGCATTGTCGTCAAATTCGTTGACGTTATCTACGGTACGCGGTTGTACCTCGGAAATCCACGTTCGTTCCAGCCGGCCAAAGAGCCTCTCATAAAGCGCACTGTAAAAGCTGTTCACGTACGGCAGCGCCGCAAAGGTCATAGCCGGAGTGGGCGGCCAGAACTCAAGAGCGGATTCATGCCCGGGGTGCTGGCTGGCGAAGAATAGGACAGGAATAGCGGGAAGAAGTCCTTCAGCATAGCGGGTTCGCGAAAAGATCAACGCCAGTGGTATGAGGGGCAACCCGAGGCCTAATCCCGGGTTCCACCCCGCCTCTGCAGTCTCCTCAAGAATTTGCCGAGCATCCTCCGGCCCAAACACAAAATACATCGAGTACACCCCATGTGCACAACATCCAGCCCAGACAGTACCTGCCATCGTGAACACCATACCGGGGAGAACCATTCGACCCGCAATTCGTTCTACCAGCCGCATAACATCCACGATATAACTTCGCGGACGCGAAACCACAATTTCCGTCTTGCACTGCGGGCACATCATCTTCGCTCCGCCATCGTTGCGCCGACGAGACCGCGGGTTCTCCATATCGGCCAGCCAGTCGAGGAGGCAGGCCTCATGAGCCGTCAAGGCACAGGGGCACGGCGAGCGCCATTCTGCGTTCAGTGGTGAATCCTCCGTCTCATCCGTATAGCAGATCCAACATTTTCGAGGTTCGTAATCGGATGGATCGACGGGTGGGGACTCGCCGGGCGATAAATCGGACTTGTTGAAAACTACTGTCTCAGTAGCTTCTGCCGACTCCGGCGCTCGAGTCTGGGATTGTGAGTTGCGTTCATTCTGGGTGGTGGACGTCGAGCCATCCGACGGCCGTGCTCCGCGCGCCACAGAATACATATCGAGTGTGTTGCGGTTGTTCGAATGTATGGGGAACGAAACGGAGAGCGGAAGACAAGAAATAACCAACTAGACTCCTAATCAATAGGAGCAGAATTTAGCATTCTTGCGTGATTGGAGGACGGCGGGATGAGAACGACGAAGGCGAATGCCCAAGGTTAGTAGAATACTAAGTGGTGCAAGGCACACACCAAGTCATGTGACAGTGGAAGAAAGAAGAGCCAGAAACAAGAACAAAGAAAAAAAAAAGAATTGTTGATGATGAAATGAGCCCCAGCAAGTCTCAGCAGGGCTTCCCCTTCAAGGCGCCTCTCGGATACGAACCGCGGCTTTTTATGGAGTGCTGACTCGAGGGGCGGTGCACTATAATTGGCCCGATTGCTATATTCACATCAGAAGTCACGTGCCATAGGGCGGGGCGGCCGGGATTACATAAGGATCTCCGTTCTAGGCAGCGATCACGTCAACCATCGGCTAAATGGCAGTACTCCGTACAGAGTACAGTACATATGAATCTTCCCAAGTACAACATCATCACATCTCAATTATATACAAGTATAGTATCAGAACAAAAAGATCAGAGCGAGAAAATGGGTACACAGTAGATGCAGCATAATCCATCCGAAAACAAACAAATCCATCTCAATTCAAGGGCGTAAAGATATTCAAGCGAAAACTTTTCGTCTGTTTCTTCTTGTCTCTCCATATTGCTTTTAGGATTGCCTCCCATCCTTTCCTTTTCTTTTTCGATGGTGTGCAAGAGATAGATGCAATCAATATATCAAGTGGTGGGAGGGGTAATAAACCAAACCCCCTGCTGTGTTTTCAGAACCCCCAGAAACGCCGTGGATATCAACAAGAAAGAAAAGATCAATGTGGCCCTTTTGGGTCGTCCAAAGATAAAGATAAATCATGTGACATAGTCATCTTGCGTCGTCGATGTCATTTGTTGGCTAGAAGGCTTAGATGGGAACGTTCCTACTCCGCATCAAGGCCTTTCTTTCCTGTTCCTTGGCTACATGAGAAGTCAGCATACAAGTTCGTGGACAAATCAAGTGGACTAAACGCAGAAAAGCTTACCTTCGTCATACACCAAGAATTCGTGCAAAGCACATCCAGCGGGCACCATAGGAAGCACTGGCACCTTCCGGTCAGTGAACACCTCGAGCAGAGCCGGGCCATCAGTCTCGATCAGCCACTTGAGTTTTTCCTCGAGCTCAGCCGGCTTCGTAACCTTGTCAGCAGCAACACCCATTGACTTAGCCAGAGGAACAAAGTCAGGATTCTGCTGGTGGGTGTGCGAGTAGCGGTCCTCATAGAACAGGTTCTGCCACTGGGTCACCATACCCTGCTCTTCGTTGTTCAACAAGAGGACCTTAACTCCAATGTTGAACTGAGCCGCCGTGGAGAGCTCAGTGAGGGTCATGTTGAAAGAGGCATCGCCATCAATATCAATGACCAAAGCTTCAGGGCGAGCCACCTTGGCACCAATGGCCGACGGAAGACCGTAACCCATTGTACCAAGACCACCAGAGGTGATCATGGTGCGGGGGTGACGCCAGCGGAAGTGCTGGGCGGCCCACATCTGGTGCTGGCCAACACCGGTAGTGATGACAGTACGGTCCTTAATGGGAGCAGTCAGCTCACTGAGCTTCTCGATCAAGGTCTGCGGCTTGATGGGACCGTCGGCGCTCTGTTGCTCATAGAGCGAGAAGGGGAAACGGGCCTTCCAGTCGTTGATCTGCTCAAACCATTCCGGTCGTTCAGGGACGGAAGTGATCTGCGGGAGAAGCATACGAATATTCTCCGCGCAGTCACCTTCGACGGCCTCGGTAGCCTGCACCACCTTGTTGATATTTTTGGGCATGATCTCGAAGTGCACAATACCACCCCGGTTTTCCGAAGCAGCAAGCTTAGCCTGCGGGGCGAACTTGGAGATGTTGCCAGTGACACGGTCGTCGAAACGAGCGCCAATCGCAATGATCAAATCAGCCTCCTGCATGGCCATGTTGGCATAAGCAGACCCGTGCATGCCCAGCATGTGGAGAGACTTAGGGTCGAGCTCATCGAATCCACCCAGACCTTGCAGGGTGGTAGTCACAGGGATGCAGGCCTTGTCGGACAACTCCTTCAGGACCCGTGGGCCATCAGGACCGGCGAGGAGACCCTGGCCAACGTACAGGATGGGCTTTTTGGCCTTGTTGACGAGGCGGGCAACGCGGCCAATGGTACTCTCGAGCTGCTTCATGCTCAGCTCACGAGCTGCCATAGTTGCGGCGCTGGGAAGAGAGGGCAGGGTACTGTTCATCGGGATGGGCTTGCGGAGGATACCGGCGGTGATATCTTTCGGCAGGTCGACGAGGACGGGGCCGGGGCGGCCGCTGGTAGCGATCTCGAAGGCTTCCTGAATACGGCGAGGCAGCTCGGCCACGGATTTCACCATGACGTTCCATTTTGTGCACGCTCTTGAGATACCGACGACATCGGCTTCTTGGAAGGAATCGGTACCAATCGAACTGGTGGGGACCTGACCGCAGAAGACGACCATTGGGGTACCGTCTGAGAGCGCATCCTGCATCGGGGTAATCACATTTGTGGCACCAGGGCCAGAGGTCACAAGCACAACACCGGGTTTTCCTGAAGCACGGGCATAACCTTCCGCCATGTGACCAGCACCTTGTTCATGCTTGGGGAGGACGAAGTCGAAATGCTTCGAGTTGTAGATTGCATCGAAAACGGGAAGAATCGCACCACCAGGGTAACCGACTGAGATTTCCTTATTAATCTGGGATGCTTCGTAAAGCTAAGGGCATTGGAGAATGACTCACAGACATGCTTGACACCAAGACGCAGCATCATTTCATGGAAGATCTCACCACCACTCAATCCGACCATCCTATTCAAATTCGATATCAATTAGTCCAAGCACGAGAAGAAAGATCTTTTATGCCATGTAACATACGAGTCATCCACTTCAGGGAGCGATCGGTTTTGCAGAGGAGAGACGGTATTCCGCTGCGGCTCCTGGTTGAAAGCAGGACTGGGGACGGGTCTCGCGGCCTCCCTACCCAATTGAACCCCATATTAGTTATTTTTCTTTCATTCCTTTTTCTTGGACAGGACTCACGAAGCCGTTGCCGCTGCGGTGGTACTCGAATCACGTTTCTGGGCGGAAAAGCGGTGGGGCGAATTGCTCGCGGCCACACACGATGAAGTGAACGACCGTCTCCCAGAGGCCATATATCTCTGGTAGTGGAAAGCGCGCATGGCGCTCTTTGATGGTCTCAACGGCATCATCTTGACGACTGATGAGTGCCAGTCCGAGAAGGAAAAGGAGAGGAGAGGATATAAAAAGGAATTTGAGAAGAAGAAGAACGAGAGGAAAGGAGGAGAAAGGGAATTGAAAAGTTGAGGTTCGCCGTGAGTAAAAAGATTGGGAGAGCCACGAATAGTGTCGGCCGCAAGTCCGGAGAAGAAACACTGAGAGAAAGAAAATGTGAGTGCGAATTAGGAAGGTGGGCCGGGTGAGTCAGTAAATATAACCGCCATTATTGGCTGGCCGTTCCGATCATCGGCGCTGGTTTGATGTCCTCGGTTGTCCTCACGGGGCAGTATGCTATTGAATAGTAATATTGAACTATTCTTCTATGTAATGCTGCTGCTGGGCGATTCTGTTTACCTTTCTTCTGCTTTGAAACGGGAGATTGAGAAGAGATTCGAGGTCGAAGTTAATTGTGCATCGTCGCATGTGGCAAATATTGCAATCAGTCTAGAAAAACTACAAAGAGTTCACCGTAGCCCTCAAATTGAACGTACTGGTCATTGTCAGTCTATTAACAGCAACAAGTTACAAACTACCAAATAATAGCTGCTGTAGTATAATCCAGCCGTTAGCATCTCCGAACACTCTGATTCATACTCAATCTTCGATCGCTGCTAAGCCCACCTACCCGTTCATATGTTCTCCACAGTGCGCAGCACTGTGACGCCCCAACCTTGACATTGAGTACTTTTGAGAACATACAAATCGAGGAACAGGCTCCAGAACATGAATTCTTCTCATGCAGCTCACTCTTCCATTCAGTTGTCGCAAGGCATAGAAGCTACGATAAACAGCAATGGGCTAAAACATGCCCGCAATGTAGGCGTATCAAAAAGTAAAACGGCTGTCACCATGGAACATTGCTTTTTGCATTGCCAAGGGTCACACTTCTACTTCAGTCTCACGGCCCAATCAGAGTGTGCGAGGGAAGGTCCAAGAAAAAAAAAAGATGAATGAGATGACAAGAGTGGGATTCGAACCCACGCCTCTTGCGAGAGTGGAATAAAGGTGCTAACTGCACTTTATCATAGCCAGGTATACCTGGTCAAGCTTATCGCTTGAGTCCACCGCCTTAGACCGCTCGGCCATCTTGCCATTGATGCCATAATCTACTTGTTAGTGATATAAGTAAAAGAATTTCTCTTCTGCAGACCGGCGAATGTTTCCGCCCAACGTCATACTATCATTCTTAACTATGAATAAGTTTCACAAAATAAGAGAATAATATAGAATGCAGAGGGATGAGGATAACTTTGCCATTAGAAGTGATTTAGTATCCAAATCTGCATTCATAAAACCCTGGGTTCGGCTCCTCCGGGAACATCGGGAGTCTTACATACGGGCAGCCGAGAACGGGGTATTCGCCGGTGCTACGGGACCCCGTGTTTTGCGGTGCTTTCCCCGCCATTGGAAGAGACTGCGGGTTATTCTCCATATCCTCGTGAAAAGCCTTCAACAATTAATCAACAGATTGATTATTAGTATTCCTGCTCTCCTCCTCTCTTCTTGATTCTTTCATTTCAGTAAATCTCTCTCTACTACTCTTCATCCCCTCCATTTCCGTCTTCATACTCTAGATTAGCTACCCCGCCATGGCCCCGCAGGAACTTGTCCCTCAGTCAGAGTCGATTGCTGAGGTCTACGCAACCGACGATGCCTCCTCCCAGGTAGTTGCCCCAGAGCACCAGACGCGTTTCAACGGCCTCGTGACCCAGTTCACCAAATCTTATGGTCAGCGACCCGATTTCGTGGCTCGGAGCCCGGGTCGTGTGAACATAATCGGAGAACATATCGACTATAACCTCTACGATGTCCTGCCCACAGCCGTCAGCGTTGACGTGATTATCGCCGTCAAGGTCGTTCCGACATCCGGAGAGTCCACC
Organism: Aspergillus intermedius; assembly: GCA_039880815.1. NCBI lineage: Eukaryota > Fungi > Ascomycota > Eurotiomycetes > Eurotiales > Aspergillaceae > Aspergillus > Aspergillus intermedius. The sequence continues at coordinate 276,144 of JBDODA010000007.1, read as the reverse complement.
GTGAAGATTGCCAATGTGCAGCCGGACAAGTTCCCCACGCGCGAGTTTACTGTGCCGCGGGATACCGATATCGAGATTGACCCTAAGAAACATGAGTGGGTGAACTACTTCAAGGCTGGGTTGTCGGGTGCATTGAAGTTCTTGCGCAAGGAGCGGTCGTTGTTTGCCCCCGCCAGTGTCGAGGTTCTCGTCGATGGTAATGTGCCTCCTGGTGGTGGTATCTCGAGTAGCGCGGCTTTTGTCTGCGCTAGTGCGCTGGCAGTCATGAAGGCGAACAACCACAATGTCTCGAAGCAGGACCTTCTTGATCTCGCTGTCGTCTCGGAGCGCGCGGTTGGCGTCTACTCCGGAGGGTAAGTTGATGTTATTATGTGTCTTGAATTGCATCCGACTAATAGTACAACAGTATGGACCAGGCTGCTTCTATCTTCTCCCGCCGGGGATATCTGCTCTACACCCAGTTCTTCCCTACATTCGACGTCCAACATGTTCCCGTCCCCAAGGCAGACGAGGAGATTACCTTCCTTATGGCACAAAGCTTTGTCACATCCAACAAGGCCGAAACCGCACCTCGTCACTACAACCTGCGCGTGGCTGAATGCACACTCGCCGCCGTTGTGCTGGCCGCACAACACGGTTTGACCCTCCAGAAGGACAACAGCTCCCTGGGATACAGTCTGCGAAACTTTCATCATGAGTTCATGCGCAAGGCCGGCCGCCTTAACGACCCTCTCGAATACCAGATCGACTCCGTCATCCAAACAACCCTGGAACTCTTGCCTCAGGAGGAAGGGTACACACGGGAAGAAATCGCCAAACTCCTGGGTATCACCGTCGGCGAGCTCGAGTCCAAGTTTCTGTCCGCGTTCCCCGTCCAAGCAGAGCGTTTCCTTCTCCGCCAGCGTGCCCTGCACTGCTTCAAAGAAGCCCGCCGTGTTCTTGACTTCAAGGCCTGTCTGGTCAAGTCCTCCACCCTCGACTCCCAGCGCATCAACTACCTGGGTCAGCTCCTGAACGAGTCCCAGGACTCCTGCCGCACTACCTATGAGTGCAGTGCTCCCGAGGTCGACGATATCTGTGCTATTGCGCGCCGCGCAGGTACCTTGGGTAGCCGTCTCACCGGTGCCGGGTGGGGTGGATGCACCGTCCACATGCTGCCGCAGTCTAAGGTTGAGGCTGTAACCAAGGCTCTAAAGGAGGAATACTATCTGAAAAATTTCCCTGATATTAGCGAGGATAAGCTGGCACAAGCAATGGTCATTAGCAAGCCATCGAACGGCTCGTTCATGTATGAACCCTCCCTTGCTCATGAACTGCATGATTTGGAGACTAACAACATCTCTACAGGATTACCGGGGCTGCCATTGACCAAGCCCATGCTTAAAGGGTATGAACGAAGATCTGGAATAATGAACCAATTACTGGCTATGCCTATCCATTTACTATAGACTTGAATACCAGGATTTACTTACAGCCATTTCTGTCTTCGTTCTCCGAGTATCATTACCACGTCTTGCACGTCTGTCATGTGTCTGGAAGGCGATCGGCCGGGCGACGCCCCAAGGACGTGCGTGACCTTTGAGTTTGATTATTTCGAACAGCTGGGTCCGAGCACTGTTTGACGAACGTGCTTATGTTCTTCGAAGCATTCTCGGAGAACTGATAGGGCTAGTAGATTGAAATCCAATAGCATCACCCCTGGAAGTTGATTGATAGTTCCAAATCCCGCAAGATGTCTCCGCCTGGTATATGTACCGCATACCCGTGCACGCACGCTTGCTTGAATTATATTTCCCTTCATCAGATACCCAACAAACCCACTCAAGACTTCTTCTTAGCTGCTGCCTTTCCAAAAAAGTCGCTCATCTTCTTCATTCCACTCGTATTGACCTTCTGCAAGTCTTTAACACCCCGCGATAGCGTTGCTGATTTCTTCTTCTTTTCCTCTTCCTCTTTGCGTCTCTTCTCCGCACGCGCCTCAGCGGCATCTTCGTCCTCCGCTCCACGCTTGCGACTGAAGTCTCCGAGAGATCGCGAGGCCACCGCTTCTGCGCGGAGCTTAGCGATGTGTTCTAGTCGTTCTTGGAGGGGTTTGAAGTCTAGGGGACTTTCGGGGGAGGCAAGGATCTCGTCGAGGCGGGCGCAGAGAGATGGGGGGATGTAGGATTCTTTCATGAATGCTAGGGCTGTGGAAATGCGGAGGAGGCGGGTTACGTTATCGGGGTTGGTGGCTTCGTCTGGGGTTGGTGTGGGCTCGGTAGAGGGGGTTGACTCGCCGGTTTCGCCGGTACCGGAGGGGGTAGCAGAGTCTGAGCTTGTAGCTCTGGGGGCCATTGATTGCGATTCTTGCTTTTCGGGTTGGGACTCCCCTTCAACTTCATTATTGCTAGAGGTTGCGCCGGTAGGATTCTCTCGCTTAACGGCCATCATGGGTGTAACTAGGGCTTGACGAACGAATCGCTCTTCCAAACTTGCAGGAAGTCCTTGGGCCACCGTGCGCTCAGCCTTGGAGATCAATTCCTTGAGGAACTTGGTCTCACTGAACCGGAACATCTTCTCATCGCCTGCTTCGACCGTATCGCAGATTGCCTCGGCTCGTGCCTTCAGCGTCTCTCTAAAGTTGTAGTTGTAGAGCACATATTGGAGATGTTTTGGTAGCTCATCCTGCGAGTCGATGATGTCGTCAAGGGGCTGGAACAGTTTCTTCGCCTGTGTCGATTCTGGGGAGAGTAGAGGAACCATGAAAAACATGAAATCGATCGGTGTCGCAACCAGAAATTCTGCCACTTTAGAAATGCTCCCTTTTCCCACTGATGTCGCCGGTATCGAGCCCTCCTCGCTATTCGGCGCATTGATCGATTTAGATGTAAATAAAAAGCTTCGTGGTTGTTGCAGCGACGGTGCGACTACCGTGAACTCGTACACGCCCTTTTCTGGACAGAAGAAGTAACGATTCAAAGCGCCTGTTTGCGGGTTTGGAAGAGAGACAAATCTGGCATCATCGCTCGCGGAGGTAGGAAGAATGAAAGTCTTGCTGGGTCGTTCTGCTGGCGTCAAGGTTTTGGGCGTCGGTTGGCTTTGGCTCGACTCGGTCTTTTTCAACGACGGGGCTGTAGATCGGGTGCGCATTTTGGTTGTTCTGTGTAGAAATGCCTTGACTCTTTCAATGATATGTGCTGTTCACTTCAGATAGCCAATGGCACAGGCAATGGTCAATCTGTCAGGTTCTCTATCTTGAAGGAGTTAAAATGGAGGACGCGTCGGAGATTGTAGCATCACGTGTCATAACTCCGACGCGACGCGCTTTCCTCTCCGCAGCCAATTACAGGTGCCGGTGTAATGAGGCCTGAGGCGCCAATTATTGCTCTGTGCCTTGCTGCGGCAAAGAAAAGGCGCATCCTCGACAAATTCACCGATATCTGTGACTCCTAGCGTCTGGTTACTTGGGTGTGGTTGTTATTGCTATTCTTCGAAGGCATCTTGATCTTGTGTTACGAATTAGTGAATTTACACCCCGCAATCCCTGCCCATGAATATGGCTACAGTTGGTCAGGCATAAAATCACGAGCAGTTTTGGCTGCAGATAGCTTTCCGGGGCTTTTTCTTTTCTATTGGTCCCATTTTCAAGAATCAGAACTGTTCATTCGATTTTGGTCGCCCTGAGCAACAGTGAGGATATCCCTGGAATCGCACGTCCACGAGGCCGTTACTGACATAGAACCGTTACAGTGCCTGAGATTTCGTGGCCCCCGAAATCCCCGAAAGATGCTCTTCTGAGCTCTCCAAACGGTCGAAAGCGCTATGAAGAGATGCAACTTCGTCGACAAGCTCTAGCCTCACCCTTGAAACGTCCCGTCGCTGCTACCCCCACCTCCCAATCCAAAGCGAACCGACTCTTGACTGACGGCATGGGCGACAACGAAGATGAAGAGGACGAGGAGGTGCTACAATTAAAATTGGCTGCGATCGAAGCGCGATTGAAACTAAAACAGCTTCAGAAGAACAGGGGCAAACCGTCCGACGATGACGATGCGCTTCCTCGACCAGCATCGGCGCGAGGCCAAGACCAGACTTCGAGACTCGGGACAATGTCTCCTCCACCGCCGAGGAGTAAATCACAATTGGATGATGTGCAGGTCCCATTGTCGCCTACAAGACGCCCTGTTGTTCCAACGGAACCCGCATCACCGCGACGAGTTGTTCTCGGGATTGACAAGGGTCTCAAGGGCCACGATATATCCTTGAAACGACCATCCAGTGGTAAGGCTGGCAGCCGTCCGACAAGCAGGTTTGGGGCTCGAGACAGTGCCGTGTCACGCAACAGCTCTGATCTTGGATCACGGCCGCAGTCGTCCGCGTCATCAAACGATGGTGTCAAACGGCCAAAGAGCTTCAGTGAACGAATTGTGGAGAGTAGGAACGTAGAGAAGGCCCGGATGGAACGGTCAGAACGGGCTGAGAGAATTCAAGCCAATCGAAGCTCTGGTTTCCAACTTGATAAGGCAGAGGTGGAGGGATTCAAAGCAGCGGCGGTTGAGGCAAGGACTGATGTTCCACCAAAGTCTCCCACGAGAAGTCGACCAGCAGAGAGCTTTAGTCGTGATGACGTTCTGCGGTCATACAATGGTCTCCAGCCTTCGGGTCGAAAACGAAGCCACACTGCTCCTAGCAGGGAGAACGCGCTGGCGAATGAAACCGGGCCTTACCTTCACAGGCGAAGCAACAAGTCGGAAATCGAATCCCCTCGACCTCACAGCACTCAAGATGTTACCGCTGACGAAGAAACCGCTGTGGGAAAGACGCCTGATTCGTCCAAATTCGAACCCTATTCGAAACTACATCTCTCGAACCGTATTCTACCTCACTCCTTTCTAACTCGAAACCTTTCAAATAAAAAAATCCTCCGCATCCCGGACCTCCTCCGAATAGTTAAGGGCCCAGACTTTCAACTACCTGAGGACATCGACAATGATTGGGTAGTGTTTGGCATAGTTGCCTCAAAGTCAGAGCCAAAGCAGATCAAAGGAAGCGTACCTGTTACAAAGGATACTGATCCATTCGACGACGGTCTGAATAACACCAAGAGGTATATGGCAATAACCCTTACTGATCTCACATGGTCAATGGATCTTTTCCTTTTCGACACAGCTTTTCCACGATATTACCGGCTTTCTGAAGGCGCCCTCATTGCTATTTTAAACCCTAATATCATGCCACCTCCGAAAGGTAAAATCGATACCAACCGTTTTAGTCTGTCGATCACCTCGTCTGATGACAAAGTTTTGGAGATTGGCTTCGCAAAGGATATAGCCTACTGCAAAGCTGTCAAGAAGGACGGTAACCCTTGTCAAGCATGGGTAGACGGCCGTAAGACAGAGTTTTGTGATTTCCACGTCGACCTCCAGGTTCGCCGTACACAAGCCGGACGAATGGGCGTGAACAACGGAACAGGCATGCTTGGGCCTGGTGGACGTTCAGGTCAACGAACGGGTTTCTTCGGTGGCAGCAAGAGACCAAATAACAACCAGAATGGATTGAAGCCAGATGGTGCTCGTTATGATTGGGGCTCTCAGTCAGTTTACTATGTCGCGCCAGGGCGGAAGACAGGCGGCGGCGGTGGCAGCAGCGGTGATTCTTTCTTCCCAGGCCCTATTGGTCAATCAGCAGCGCGTTTGATCGATGCAGACGACGAGGACCCATTCATCGCTGCAGGCATGATGGGCCGTGGTTCGGAGAGCAAGGAAGAACGTCTCCGCAAGCGCCTAGCGAACCAGCAGCGCGAACGAGACATCGCACAGAAACTCATCACTAATAACGACGGTGGAGTAGGCGCGGAGTATCTACGAGCTCGAACCGACACGCCTGATAAGAACCAGGAAAATCTCAAACCATCCACACCATCCTCTTCTAACGCTGCGGCCACTCTTGGTTTGACCGGTTTTCGGAAGGCGAGTGCTGTCAAACTGAGTCCGCTGAAACGGGCTAATGATAAACCGCATGGCAGTGGTGTTAAGAAGACGCGGTTTATTACTACGAAAGGGATAAAGGAGGCCGGTCGGGATAGTCTTGCAGGGACATCGGATGCGTCGGTCAAGGCTAACAACAACAATGACGAAGATGATGATGATGATGATGAGTTGGATATCGTCTAGGTCTAGGTCATTTGCAATATACCCATGTTTCTTCAGTGTATGCCTGTCTTTTTGGTTTTCTTTCGCGGTTTGTGCCCTCGCTGGATTGCATGGTTTGTAGCAGCGCAGAAAGGTATTATACAGTCCTTTCAATCAGTACTTAGCTGTAACAGGATAAATTAACTTATGGAACTTATGCTGAAAATTTTTCCGAAGGGGTCCTAGAATTTTATGGTTCAAATGCTACAAAGAAACCGCTCCATGAATTTCCTGGTTAGAGCTATGGACAGCATTCACCACTCATTGTATACAAAGTATATCAAGAATCAGAGAACAAAAGGGCTCAAAGACAGGCATCTACTTTGTATGTCTATCTCCCTCTTCTCCCCTCTACTATCACCATCTCCTTCTATCAATCATCGGGCCTACATCTCTCCACATATATCGAGTCTCACCTCATATCCACCCGGAGATCCAGGAAAAATTGAGCTATCCTGTTTACTTTAATTACCAAATATATATTCAGAGTTATACTGATGCCCTATGAGCGATACTGGTCATTGATGCCACAGACATCAGGAGATGCTCAACGAGCAATGCAGGACCCGAAAGATGACGCTGACTAGAAGCGACTTCGTGACCGCATCAACGGCCCCGGCTTTATTGAGAGGAAAATTAAGCCCTCAGAAACCAAACCTCACTTCAAGGCGTAGAAGATCAGCGAACAGTTCAATGGACTGTTAACCCCAAACACCAACGAGAAATTACAGAGGAAGGCATCCAAGACCCGGTCAAGCACAGACATCTATGATTCAAAACTCAACGGATAACGTTCGACGCCTGAGCGACTACGGGAACTTGGGCTCAAATAGGCAGGAGCCTCTATTGCTTGCATCGAATAGGGTACGAGGGAATCTCTGATAATAAACTAAGTATCATGCACGGAACTGACTGCTTTACTATCACTGCCTCTAGAAAGTACAAAATTTTAGTAACTCAAAGCGCCAACTTCTGAATATTTTTCAAAATACTTGGGATCTTCCACTTTTCACTCACTGGCAGTCCATCAGGAGTGATCAAGCGGTCGTTATATTTGGTGCGGACGAGTTGTATGTAGTGCGGAGAATCCGCTGACATGTTCAATGCGCCTGGTATGTCCGGAGATACCCGGCAGAATGGATTGGATAGCGATGGTCTGAGCAGTCAATCTTGTGAAACTAGAGAAAAAAAGACTAGTTGTTCATGACATTCCTACAGAGATGCAAGTTGAAGGCAGAATGTGAAACATCGTGAAGAGAGTGAGCAGGAAATGGACGAGATTTTTACCTTTGTAGACAATGTTGATGGGCAATTTGATTCATGTTTCATTGGGATATCTAACCTAATATGAACGGCCTGAGTAAGACGAAAACAGACGATGCCTAAAAGCCCTCCTCTCGAGAAAAGATCTTTGCAAGCGAAGTAAAAAAGAACGAAACTGAATCCTGCGATATACCATCCAATTCCCATAAACCCTTATTCCATCCATTGGACAGAAACAAACACCGACAAACAAGCATACATGCAAGACCTTGAAACGCGTAACCGAAGGACAATTAAAAAAAGACAAAAAGACAAGGGAACGAAGAAAGATGTATCCTTAAGGCCTGAAAAACTCCTTGTTCTGGTACTCCGCACGAAAAAATGAATTCGAAATCGCCATGACCGATAAGCGGTTAGAAAATTGAAATAAAAAGAATGGAGAAGATAATTATGCTTGCGTTCAACGGTTGGATCACACCCGTTGACCAACTCAAGAGGACGAAACAGCTGCTCTGCTGGCTCTTGTCTTCTTGGTCGAGGGACCACCAGGGCTGCCAACGGCTTCATGGTCTCGTTTTTTGCTCTTGGGAGCTGCGGCGGCAGGAGTAGGTTTCTTCCGTAGCCAACCGTCAAACGGGCTGACGCGCTTTCTCTTGGGTTCCGAGAACGCAGGTGTTGTCTCGTGGGCTGCATCTTCACGTTTGGCACGAGGCCGTAGAGAGCGACCAGGAAATGGCGTCTCTTCATTTAACTTGGGTGGGGGAGTGGCTGACCGTTGCTGCGTCTCGACGTCGGTCGTGGCATCATCGGTGTCTTTAGCGTGGTCCTCGATATCGGTAGCCGCCTCTTCATCAACGTCATTTGCAGGATCCAGCTGGGGAGTGTTGTCCTTCGCGGTCGGGAAGAGAACGCGGGGCTTGATCGAAGAGCGAGTCAATGGTCGGACCCTGCTGGTCAACGAGGAGTCGATAAGGTCTGGTCGAGATGCAAGCAGACCCAAATCGTCGTCATCATCTTCCACATCACTTTCGACAGGTTCGACAAATTTGCGGAACATTTTCTTTCCTCGACTGCAGCGATTTGTTAGCAACTTAAAGCGCAATGGGGAAAAAGTTACTCACAATACATAGAACATGCCATCCTCACGTTTGACGGCGTCGTCAATCTCCTTGTCGCGGTTGAGTTCCTTCACCTGCTTCGCCTCGACTGCCTTGGTCTTCTTCGAGGGTGCAGGAGGGGGGTTCCTAGGAGTTTGCGCCGCCTTGGTTTCCTTAGGTTTGTAAAACAGGTTCTCCTCGCTCTGGGCAACCTCTGGGATTCGATCACGAGAATCGGTATAAATTTGGATCTGGGATTGATTCTGGGCGGGGCCGTCATTGAAGCTGTCAAGGGAGAACCCAGTGTGCTTCCTGCTCTTCTTGGGACGCGAACTGGATGGAAAGAGGGTCCTTGCAGTGGGACCCATATCAGCAACAGCCTTCTTTCTGGGCGTTTTGGCAGGCGTAGGTAGCATTCCGTTGGTTCTTGTGGTTTGTAGCTGAGAATGAAGATGTTGCGAAGCGAAGGGGTCTGCGAGGATAGAAGTGTTATCGTCCTCGTCCTCCAGTGAATGTGTCAGACCGAAGGCCCGACTCCCAGCCGAAGGCTTTTTGCGGGGAGAGCCGTGAATGGACCCTGGAGGTGACAAAGCCTCCAAAGCATCGTGATTGTTCTGCTCTTCCTTTGCGCTCTTTGTCCCATCAACCTGCAGAGCTGGAAACCGGGGCGGCGGAGTAGAATCTCGAGGGGCACGCTGACCGGCTAACCTGGCCGAATGCCGTGTGGCATATGGCGAATATTGATCATATCCAGCTCCAAATCGCGGACTAGGAGGGACTCGAAGCGTGGATGGCGGTGGAGGTGTGGTTGTCATGGCGGCGTGTGGGTGTATAAGCGCGTTTCTGTGCGTTCCAAATGTGCACCTCGCGAGAACGACCCAGCACTCAATTTTCTCTCTTCAAATCCAAGCGTATGCAATCTGATAACTCCAATATCGAAAATGATGTCAAGTAACAAGATGATCTTTTATCGTAGTGGTGGATAAGACGAGTGATAATGGATAAGCGACTGGTTGAAAGGGGAGAAAAAACGCGCGCGCGAGGGATCTCACAGCGCCCGACCGTGGAGCAGATAAACGAGTATAAGTCAAGAACCACAAAAAAAGAAAAAAAAAACCTAATAACGTGGTAGTGAAGTGGCAGCAAAACAAACAGCAACAATTGAGATAGCAAAAATCAATCACCCAAGCAATGAAGGAGTGAAGATGACAGGGAGAGAGAGAAGACTAACTAACAAGGGCCTGACAACGTTGCAGTGCCTGACGTCGACCAGCCACCACCAATAAAGAATGTGGCTGAGCCAATCAGGGGTCGCCATGGCCGCCGCCTTGGGGCTCGCCTCGTCTTTCAGTTGCCCTGCGATGCCCAGAATGGGTTACTACTTGTACTACTATTGAATGGTCCATTTCCACTGAATTTCGCGAACAGTTATCGTGTGTCTTGGATTGGTCGATCCTTAATTTGAGTTGATTGATTGCTGACCGTGGGGTTAACTGACTCCGCCGGGCCAATTTGTTTACGCCCGATTTTTGCCCCTCGTCGCGCATCAGAATACTACAACTCATTCTCCGAGAACAATGGCGTTCCGCAGTGCTGCAGAGGAGATGGACAGGCTCCAACTTTCCGATGAGGATACGGAGGATCTCTGGGACTCTCCATCCAAACGGGGAAACAGAAACGTGAACGTGAAATCAAAGATTCCACATGACGATGGTAGCCGGACGCCAGAACCCAGAGCCTCCCACGATGATGGTGAGACGATGTTTGACCGTCAGGAATCGCGTGAGACTGCTTTGAGAAACGAGCTACAGAGTGTCCAGAATATCAACGACGTAATTGAAGGTCTTCTTTCTAGCCTCGACCAGGCCAAAGGGAATATGGATGTATGCTACATTTCTCTAGATCTAAATTCTCGTGACCGAGAAAAAGACTAACTTGCGGCGGGCTATAGACTGTTTCTCGAACCGTCAGTTCTGCGGCGACTCTACTCAACACCTGGACCCGAATCCTTTCCCAGACCGAACATAACCAACGACTGATCCTCAACCCGAACTGGCAAGGAGCGACGCAGGATGTGGCCGACATGGAAAACGAAGCGATTTTAAAACAACAAGCAGCCGAAAGACGCGAACAGGAACTGCAGAGGCAACGAGAAGCCGCTGCTCGAAAGGCAGAAGAAGACGCAAGGAAGCGGGCGCAACCAACCACTAGGAGTACGCGTGGAATCATGACTGATACTCGGGGTCGAGTACGCAGCACTGGTCTGGGTAGAACTCCGAGCGTCTCATACTCCGGTACTAGTTCGAGTGCGACGAGAACTGCTGCTACTCGAGGGTCTACGACCGGATCTACCATGACGACACGACGGCCAATCAGTGGGAATCTGGGGAGGGGCATTGGAACTGCGCGTGGCAGAAGCCGGGGTTGAGATTTTGATTACGAGTGATGAGCAAAAATTTTATTGTATGATACATTATTTTGGAATGAGATCAAATGCCAGTAAATACAGAAGACGATATCCGGTATAGATCGGATCATGTGCCAAGACAACACGCGGAGTGATAACCATATCCAACCACCACCACAGCTATCGATTGGACACAACTCGTCAAATTGGCGCCAGCATCGTTTTTCTATCGCAAACGCCATGGATTTCGCTCCGTATCAAGACGAATCGCCCGAAGTCGAGCGGGCCCTTTCTCCCCCTCCGAATAACCATCTCCGGCCTCCTCAGTCGCCTCCCGTCGCGGGTCCTCTACCATCACCCAGTCACTTTACCAACGAAGGACAATATACAACGCAAAGCAGTGGTTTTGGGAATACAGGAGGATTTAGGCCAGATGTCGAAGGAGGGCGATGGAATTTAGGGGCATTCGACACAAGTCTCCCGATTCGGATGGATTATGAAGCGATGCTGGCATATCTGCTTCTACCTCCGGCGGGAGGTGTCTTTCTGCTGCTGTTTGAGCACAAGAGCGATTACGTTCGGTATGTTGTTGGGCATTATAGTAGGGCTCTATTGAAAGACTCCAATTAACCGACCGTTGCAGGTTCCATGCGTGGCAATCGAGTATGCTCTTCACGGCTATCTTTATCCTCCATCTAATCCTATCGTTCTCGAGCTTTCTCTCATGGCTTCTATTCATTTGCGACCTCGCTTTGATTGCATTTTTGAGTCTCCATGCTTATAGAGATGGTGCGTTTGTTTTGCGGAAACGAAGCCTATGGATGTTGATTACTGATTACCTCTAGTGGACACGCTCGAGCATTTTGAAGTCCCATTTTTCGGTCGTCTTGCGAATTCCTTCGTTGACGATGAGTGAAGTGTCGATTATCTGTGCGGCAGCGTATACTACCTAGATACCCATGCAGTGGAAGTTCAATTGTACAGTGCTATCATACTGAAGTCCATCTGCTTTGTTTATATCATCTTTTCTATTTCGTGTCATGGCTGGTCCTTTTATCATAGAGTTTCTTTACATAAAGATGTGAAATACTAATCAAAATGGAGAATGAATAAATATCTAACATGAAGCATCGGTGCCTTATCGTCTCTTTTCCACCAAAGAAAACCCTTGTGGACTGACTCACTTTCAACATGAAAACAATCACTCTCTTTGCTTCTTTATAATCCAATGCTGTTTATTGTCTTTTTTTTTTTTTTTTTTTTGACAGTACCTTGAGCTTCAAATTTCCCTTTAACCCCGAATCCAGCGTAGGTGATGGTTCGTTTGATACGCATAAAGCAGATCAAGAGTGAGACCTTCTGTTTCTAGCTGCGGCACCTTTTCATTCCTCCTAATCCACATTTGCTATCTGCAGAAACTTATCCGAGACATACAGTCTAAACTGGAAGGATGTGCTACGTCCAGCGCGTAATCAACACCTGCGGCCATCGCAACGACCACGTCTCCCTCTCTTGTCGATTCGCCAAAGCAGGCCACAACCTGGCAATTCCTATTAATGATCCCACCTGCAATCTTTCTCCTACCACGACTACCACAAGTACGAGTGCGAGCACGAGCATGAGCACCAGCGCTGCAGGAACCACCACTACTGTCACAACCATAACCACTATCACTTGTACGAACCCTACCGCGGCCGGCAGCAATGACAACCGTAATGATAGCGTTGTGAACATTGCTGGCGCTTGTCCTGCTATCCAACACCATGGATTCCATGCTTATACCGAGCCCTATTGTATCTATGCAACTATCCGGATACTGGACTCGCCGGCTGGTTTTATGTGCATGGTGGAAGGGTGTGGGAGAGCGGATTAGATTCTCTAGACAATGGTTGCGTCTGTGGGAGTTTCTAAGATTGTTCTTCGTAACTTCTTACTTTCATCTTTCTTTAGCATGGTGTATGGAGTATGATTCCCCTTATGGATGTGGGTTAGTTTTTCTCTGTACTTCTTCTCTTTATGTACTCATATTCCTAGCAAGAGTTGTACTTTTCAAGCATGTAACCATTCCTCAACATTCAGTTACAATTTGAATGTATAGCAACCCGTCTACTGCTTGTTCTACTGTCCAGAACTGAATTACCAAAGTTTCAGAGAAATGAGGAACTAGAATATCAGAGATGCCATAGTTTTATTATGACTTTTGTCAGTCAATTTAAGCATCTTTATTGCACATCCAGTTGCATTCAGCTCTCTCACTCTCTTAAGTTCCAGCAACCAAGGTCCTTGATGTGTCTTCCTGGGAGCGAATTTAGTGCTGTTGCTTCTGCTGTGAATAGAGTGGGGATTGTTTCTGAGATGCCTCGACTTTTGACATTTGACGAGTCCCTGCGTATGACAGTGTCGGGGCCGTAATTGTCCACTCCTACTACAACAACCCGAGATATGCCGTCGAAGTGGCTCACATCTCCCAATATTGCCTGAATACGCAGCTTAAAGCGGTACCTATGCCGCGGCATTTTGCTCTTATGACGACGATGTCGGGAGACTAGAGCCCAAACCGTCTCTATATCCAGTATGTGGTCATCAAGATCTGTATCCTACATTTATGGAACCGAGCATCCACTTTGTCTTTAGATTTTTAGCAAGCCGGTCCCAATTGGGTAGCGGGGTTGATGTCGGATTGGAATGTGTATACTAAAGAAGCAGAGCCAAACATAGAGCTTGGAAGAACAGTTTCCAGCTTCCAGATATATATATCAACACGATTATATTGCATTATCCAGACTAAGCACGGGTTGCTAACAGGAAACATTGACATAGAGCGTTTGTAATGAACGATATTTTACTTGGTAGGCTTTTTTTTTTTTTTTTTTTTGATGATAATTTCTGGAAACACTGACAAAATAGAGGCAGGCAGAGAGATTTCAACGGACGAGGAGCAAAAAGCAGGACAAAATGGGGGAAAGACAAGAAACTAGAACCAAGAGCAACAGTGAAATCACGATAATTATTTCAATAGGAAAATAGTGTGTATGTAGACCGGCAATTAATCATGGTAAAATATCATGAGGGGACATTGGTACACGTAAAATCGACAAGACGGCAAAAAGACACAAGAAACCAACACGCGCATAGGAAAACATCTGCTAAAGATCGTTTGCAAGAATCGTGGCTGTTCGTTAGATGGGTATCTAGATGATTTGCAAATAGTTGCTGGGAACCAAGCCGGTACGTCGGGGCGCGGACGCGACTTCAGCTTCCCACCAGCCGTCATCCTGAAGTCGGAGCACGGAAAGTACGTCTCCCTTGGTGAAGCCCAGCTCCTCGGGGATGGCTGCGGCATAAGTGTACATTGCACGGGCTGTCGATATTGTCAGTAAGACTAGAAAAGATATGTGGGGCGAAAGGTCTGATGACCTACCAAAGTGCAGAATTGGACGTCCGTCCCGGCTAAATTGCCTTCCAGGTTCAGCAGCGGCCAAAGTCCTGCTTCTGGAGCGACCGGTGCTCCCTGAATCTCCATAGTACGAAATCGGCCTTGCAGTGTCCCGTCCACGGGCACTGTATGCATCACGGCCGCTGCCGCCGCCGTACATGTCACCACGGGACAGCTGCAACTCCATGCCACCGGCACTGGAAGGCCGGGATTGCTGTCTGTACTGAGGCTGGGGCGAGATAGCGCGTGGTGCCATGTTTGGCGAGCGCGGAGCGTACTCGCGAGGAGAATAGGCCGCATCACCTGGTCGCTGTGAAGGCGCTGCAACGCTAGGTGACTGGCTATAACGGCTTCTCACGCTGCTTGACTGGTAAGGGCTCGGGCTAGGACTGGTACCCCTATTGTACTGAGTCATGCGGGTGTCAACGCGCGGGGATACATTAGGACTGGCGCTCCGTCTTGGGGTCGGTGACCGGGCTCTGGCAGAATCTTGAGACTGTATGCTGTTCCGAGACACTGGTCCTGGAGAGCTGCCCCTGTTTCTGAACACATTCTGACCCTGACCGATGTATTTCTGCGTTGTCCTCTGCATCTGCGCAGACGTGTGTGCTGGTTGAGGTGCATCAAGACGTTTCATTGAGGAATCGTTGTAGGCTGGCGGTGGTCCTGCGGTAGAAGGAGCTGGGCTGGCTATACCATGATATCTGTCGGCAGAAACGCGGCTCGATGGTGACTTTCCAGAGGTCTTCAAGTCCGCCAATGCACGAGCAATGGGGTCAAGTTCATCATCAGCGCTCTTGCTCTGCTGCTGCAAGCTCTTTCTCTTCTCCGGAGAAGCCACGTCAAAAACGTTGTTGCCAACATTAAGCTGAAAGTTCGCCCTCGGATCCACAGGCTCAGGACTGGGGGCTCGATCGCCCGGGCCCATCACAGCTGGAGATTGGGGCAGTGATTGAGCTGTCAACTGTGGCTGCGGCGGCGGCGGCGGCTGTTGTTGTTGCTGCTGCTGGGGATGGGGCTGAGGAGCAGCCTTAACTGGGCTAGTTTGTTTCGATGAGGAATCCCATGCATTGCGAGAGGGTGGCTGCGACGGGCCAGAGCTGCGGTCCTTCTCATGACGACTCTTGCGGCGGAATGGACTGTTGCTAAAAAATGCACTTCTCTTTTTCTGAACCTGTTTATCAGGACTAATTCCCGGAAGCGCCACACCGTTCGTCGGCTTCGTTGGTGATTGTCTCGCACTTGGTGGCTCCTGGCTCGACATGGAGGTAGGATTGGAGAGTTCGCTCTGCGAGTCTCGACTCGATGGCCGGTAGCCGCTGTTCGTTCCGGAACTGCGCTCTGAAGGAGGCCCAGTGCGGCAAAACATAGTCATACCGTCTGTCGGATAAGCGTTGTGAGGAACCTTTGCAATCTCGCCATGCTGATTAGGGTCATAGTTCGGCGGAGGTTGGCCACCGCGACGGAGATCCAAGGGCGCAGGTTGCTGTGTCGGCTTTTGCGGAGTAACAGAGGCTTCTCGGTTTGCCTGGGGAGGAGCCTCTATCTGTCCCATCATGTTCGCAATTTCAGCCGAAGGATCATGGTGAGATTCGTATGTGGATGGCTGCGGAGAGGAACTGCGGAAAGCAGGATTTATCGTGCGCTGGAACTGGGCGACGGAGTATCCATCCTCTTCAGCAGATGCCTCTGAACTGGTGTCGTTGATATCTCCTCGGCAGAAATTGATGAATTTCGGTGGGTCAGGGATTTCCTGACCGGTTCCTCTTTCTTTAATGAAAGAAACAATGTCCTTTTCAACTTCACAGTCTTCCAGGGCCAGACGGATCTTTTCACAAGACTAGAGAATCATTAGTATGGCGCTGCTGATGTTCTCGGGTGTAACGTACGGCATCGTCGCTCACGCAGACTGTAGATGCGATGTTGGCATATGCCCACAGGCTGCTTTTGGTGAAGTCAAGGCGCTCTTCCTCGAGGTCTTGGAATTTCTGGGACACCGTTAGCCTATTATTTCCCTCACATGTGACATGTATCGAGATCAACGCACATCGCAGGCTGCCTTCCATTCCTTATTCCAGCGCCCGGTCGTTTCTTCGAGAATCTTCACGGCGGCTTCGTATTCGCTGCTGCTAGATGCGAGCTGGATTTGTGTTTTCTCGAGTTTCGCCTTGTTCTTCCGTTCCTCTTGACCCATCACCATGTGTCCCTGTGCGAGATACCCCTTGATTCTCAGGCAATCCTGTTCATAGCGATCCCGGGTCTGCAATGGAATTAGTACCCGGATTGTCGCCGCTGGAAGCAGGAAATCTCGCCTCACCTTGTTTACTGTTTGCGTTTGCTGAATCTTAGTCTTGAGCAAACGCTCGATGCCGTTTTGAATGATCTTTCTTCTTTCCTTCGACCCACCGGCAAAAGCAACCAAGGGTTCTTCCAATTCTCGTTTCATTTGTCCCGCAATCGCAGCGTGTGCCTTCCCAATGGATTCTGTCTCGGTTCGAACGACATCAAAGGAAGACCGGAGCGAGCCCGTTTCACCTGCACCTAGCGATTTACGGCAAAGTGCAAGTAGCTTCCTCGAATATTCATCCTCGATCGCAGCGCGAACTATCAACCCATCAGTCAGAATAGCGTCCACCAGGACCACCACATATACGCACGGTTATAGAAATTTTTCAATTCATCGCAGGTCACCTTGGCGCTGTGCATTCGATCGAGCATGGGCGGAACTCCCGCATCCTCTTTGCCCCAGAAATTATTCGCGACTTTGAGAGACACAAATGTTAACTTCACTCTTATCTGCCATGACTTATCTCATCTGGGGACATACAGGATAGAGAGACGGTTGGACCGTCTGCCACTGTTCCCGGCATCGTCGCTCACTCTTTATTTTTCGTTGCTGCGTTAACTGAGACTCGGGACCAGCCTTTGCTCATACAGTACAGCAACAACGGAAGCACGGCCAACGGGCAAAATGGAATAACAGATAAAAGAGAATAACGATAAGTGAGAGAGAGAATAGAAAACAAAGTCACCACCACCAGGAATTCTTCCCCAGAGCCACAGACTGCGGAAGGAATGGGCAGAACTGGAGGTCTGTCAGTGTTCAGCTGGCATGGCAGCGTGCCAGGTTGGGCTGTTTACCGCAGCGCGTCTCTCGGGGCAACCATCGGAATTACATACAACTGCCAATTGCCAGTTCATCGTGACGGTTTGGGTAATTTACTGAATTTACACATGATAAATTTGCAAAGAAGGAGTGAGATGTTCAAATATTATTTACTTTGAATTCTAATTATCTCCCCTTAAATCCATGGGGTCTGACTGATTATCTGGATCGGGTTGCAGCATATCAGCATCAGTTAATGCTGTCAGAGCAATCGTATGCCCACGTGTTTAATTATACAACTTAGAACATGTCACAAACATAAGACTAATATCTTCACATCTCCATAAAAAATTTCCTGGTACCCTCCCGAGCATTGCCATACATATAGTATCAACGGAGGGTCGACGACAGCACATATCGCAAGTTGACTCTTGTCAAGTGCCAGTAATGCTGCGCCCAAGGGAACTTATACCTCCCTGAACTTACTAGATAACCTGGTACATGCATGGAGCTATGTTTCTCCCTTCCTGCACCAACTTGCGAAAGTGCCTGTTGGTAGGAAATAGAATGATTCCTCATTTGCTCAAGCAGGAACCGGGTGCGGTAAAGACAGAAAAAGCACAAGAAGACGATACAATATGGTGTACTCTGTGTCGCCATGGTTGCGTTCAGTTTCAATGAGTTTTGAGACCATGGCTAGAGGTTTCAAGTATCACCGGTTGTGTGAAGACGGTTTTGATTCGGCTCAAGGACAGGTTATTTGTACTCCCTTCCAGCAGGTAGACTATTGCGGCCAGTGATATATGCTGCTTAAGCCTACTGCCGCTGCCCCATAGCCATCAATATCGTTGGCGACGTTGCTGAGAAGCTGAAAAATCTGAAGGATAGACGTCCATTAGAGCAAACACACTTAGGCAGACCCCATTAGTAGGCGATTCTGATTTCGACTTGGCCGTTGAGAGCTAAGAGTAGATTTCTGTATCCCGTTTGTAGGTTAGCAAGCATAGCGACACAAGACAAGAGGAAGTAATTATGGGACATTCAAATGCGTCAAAATCCCCTCTCATGGAATGATATCCTTGAGCCCCAAGAGCTTGATATCGTTTCCCCTCATCTTCTGAAGGATTTATCTCAACTCAGTAGGGCGATTTATCTCTAAGGAAAAACTCCCAATCCGACCAAAGAAGTAGAAATTTATCACCAGACCTGAGAAGCGCCAGGCCAACTCCTTTTTTCATAGATATTATAGGCATTATTGACGCGGTCAAAATCCTCCCCTTGAAAATCGTAGCGGAACTGCCTGGGTCATCGAGAAACCAATCGTCGGTTCTCTTTTTTTCTTTTTCTTTTTCCTTTTCTTTTCGGATCTTTGGTCCAGCCATCAAATATTTCCATTTTCAACCGCGCAGATTCAGCTAAAGATGTCTGGCAACCGGCTCTTCCCGTATAAAGGGATCTGTGACAACTGGATGGATGACGGGTTGACGTTTTTTGTTATCCTCTATGTTGATCATCTTCAAGGAGCTTAAATAGTGCAATAAGAAGACGAGCAACGTATTCCAATTAGGATGAGTTCGGAGCTTCGTACAACACGTTAACCGTGGGTTTGCAGCGATCTATGAAGATTGCCGAATATGGAAAGACCAAGCCCACCCAATGACTCAAAAATTACCTAAGCAGATACCCGATTGTCAGGAACAACACGTGACGCATACAGCAGCAGGAAGATCTGGCAGAACGACACAAGAAAGGAGAAACAAAGGATCGTGTGTACCTACTTATATCAACATTCATCACATGTCCTCTTGACTTCTGTTGCCGTGGACTATCATTCTCGCCATCTAGTATCGTGCCCTAGCCTAACGCTGCCACTTTCCGCCTTCCAAAACAGGCTAGCTCGTCAGCTCAGAGCCTCTCCACCTCCCATCCATCCTCGACTTCACTCTTCTTGGACCTCCCGTCGAGAAACTTGTGTGCCACAAAGCAACTTCCTTTCCCGCGGTCATCATCACCGTCTTCTACTCAACCCTTTCAGAATTTCTCTGCAAATTCACTTAAAATTATCTTCGGCTAGATCAGATCCCCCACTATCGCTACGAAATCATAAAAAATTGTTTCGTTCGTCCTCCCCCAAGTCAAATGATCGCGTTTCCTAGATGACCTTCCCTCCCCCTCCCCCTTCCTCCCAATCGTCGATTGCTTCTGGCACCGATAAGTCTTCTTCGACCAGGCCTCCCCGGGCGCAGCAATCTGCTTGGGGCCCGTCGTCCGCGTCTCAGTCCAACGTCCGCCGTGGGTTGACCCCCCTCGCGACCTCCAACCTCACCTCGTCGATCCCCTCTTCCACCTCCCGCGGGCTCCCTCAGTCGAGCAGTCCTGGCCCTGGTGCTTCAACTTCTTCTCCTCTGACTTCTTCCTTTTCCGCCGTGCTGAGTTCCACAAGGGGTCTTTCTGGTGGTCGTAACGCGCCCTCGCCAGCCTCCACATCGTCACCTTTTGCCGCCTTCCAGTCTGGCTCCCAGCAGCAGCAGCACCAACAACAACAATATCAGCAACCGGGACAGTCAGTGTCCTCTCCCAAGTTCCGAGCTCACACCCCTTCAGGGTCATATTTGGCTTCCACGGCAGGCTCTATCGTAGGCGGTGGAGGCATCGGGGGAGGCGGAGGTGGCACCAGTTCTTCCAGAGGCGCTGTCTTCTCTCCGTTGTCCACAACCGTGAATTCACCTACGGGATTCCCCTCTGACAAGCCGGGCTCGTCAGCCGCCGGAGCTGCAGCTCACGCAAGCCAGTCGTCGTTGACTAAAATATCCATCGCACAAGTCTTCCTCCTTTTGGATTCTATTACGGAAAAGGAGGGTAAGGAGAAGTGGGAGACCAAAGCTACTCAGATTCACAAAGTAAGTTACTGTCATCCATCGGCTTCATGGGGGCCAATGTAGCTAACGTGTCATGGTAGCTTGTCGAATCCAACGGAATGGAGGTCTTTTCCAAGTACTTTCGGCGCCTTCTCACGGGCAATGCCCCCCAAATCTTCCCAGGAGTAAACAAGTCCGTCGAGAATGCAGGGAATTATCCGCTCTTGGTTCAGGAGATGCAGAAGGTGTACCAGGACATAGAGCAAGCTCAGAAGATCGCAGAGACGATCGATGCTTCCGAGGGGGATATTTTCCGTGATTTTGATCTTTCCACATTTTTGGACCACTTCAAGCTTGACCCGCTCTCAAAAGTGGCGCTTGCACTGGCCTTCAAGACGGCCAATAAGTCGGACTTGCGTGCTAAGGGTATGTTTCTCTTTACTGAATACGTTTTCTTGTTCCTTCATTGCTCTCTTTGGTTTCCTCTCATGACTGACAATGGGGCTTTCCTTCGAATTAGCCGACGCCATCCTTTCAAACTCCGTGACGCCGTTTCTACAGACCCTGGCGACTCCTTCCGAGTTAACCAAGGACCACACAACTTCATTCATTGGCATGACGATCGAGCGTTTCATATTGTATCCGCCGCGAAATTTCACCGACGATGTGAAAGCCAAACTTGTATATGCAGCAAACTTGCGTTATCAGAAATTGGCCATGGACATGCCATTCGAAATTTCATCTTCCCTACAAATGTTCAACTTCATCAGCCCGCGGTACACTCTGGTCAGGCAACTTCATTCCAAGGGCCCGAAGGCGACCTCGAACCCGGATGCCGTGAGTGAAGTCGTTAACATTTCTGGCCCCGATTGCTGGAACGAGGAGCATATTGCCAGTGCACTTCTTTTTATGGTACTTTCGCAGTATTGGCGGCAATTCTCCCTCGAGACTTACCTTTCTGCTGTCCAATCACATTACGGCGAACAACAAATCAACTGGCCGCTCGTGCTCCGGCATTTTGATCGCGAAGGCCTAAGGGTGGATCCCAAGCAATTTGCCAAAATTTACGCTCCTCTTTCAGCTTTGGCCCAAGAGAATTCGGGCTTAGATGTTCAGAAATTGTGGGGCGGAGATTGGGAACACCGTGATACGCAGATGTCCTTTTTGAGAGCGTTTATTGCTTCTCGAACCGATGTTTCGCAGATATCGAACCTCCGGGCCACCTTTCCGGCTGACTTCTTTACTGACGGCCCGGAACTCGTCCGCCTTCAAGGCGAGCGTGCAGCCAAGTCGCCTCTTCGATCTTTGGACGCCATGAAAGCCATTTTCGACCTGGTTTTATTCTCCCAAGCATCTTGGGCTGCTGCTGAGAGTCAAATTCTCATAAAAACCCTCGTCCAATACGACCTTCCGGTTTTCCTATGCTCTGCATTAGCTCTCCCACAGCCTTGGACAGCTGTTCAGCAGAGTTTCGTCCTACGGACGCTCATCGTATTCATCTTGAAGCAAGAAGAGGGCTATCAACTTGCTCTCCACGGAGCGTGGCGTCAGGACCGTCAATGGGTCGCTGAGCAACTCTTTGCCACTTTTACACAAGATCCGACTTCAACCGCTGCCATTTACGAACATGCCATGGAGTATGGCTGGCTAGACTACCTCCTCGGCTATACCAATGGACTTGCTATGGATCTTGCTTGCTACGCTCATCGTAAAGGCCCCTTTGACCTCGCTCAGTGGGTCCGAAACGCCGCCCAAAAAGGACCTATGGACATGGGTAGCTTGTTATCAAAGTTCTTGAGGATCAAGGCCGAAGACGAACTCCATGTTCAGAGGAAAGAACAGCCTGCCCCGCAAATGGTCAGCCTTTCTGTCAAGACCGTGTATTCCCTGTTGTCGGTGCTCGAGGAGTTCGTTGGTGACCGGGAGAACCTCACGCCTGTGCAGCGTATCTGCATTCAGACCTATCCCAGACTGATCAACTACGGCGAAGGCTTCGATGACATCATTGATGCCAATGGCGAAAACGGTAATTCGTTGCCCGAAACAGTTGACAAGCAGATGCAAGAACTTTTCGGTAAAATGTACCACGAAGAGCTCTCGTTACGAGAGATGCTGGAATTGATGAGGCGATACAAGTCCTCCAAGGAACCCGCTGAACAGGATTTGTTTGCTTGCATGGTACACGGGCTGATTGACGAGTACCACTGCTACCATGAATACCCCCTAGAGGCCTTGACCAAGACAGCAGTTATGTTTGGCGGTATCATCAATTTCCGACTCGTGGATGGCATCACGCTCAAGGTTGGCTTGGGTATGATTTTGGAAGCTGTGCGAGAACACGATGTGCACGACCCGATGTACAAATTTGGTGTCGAGGCCATCGAGCAATTGATCAATCGGCTTTCTGAGTGGGCGGGCTTCTGCCATCTGCTTCTGCAGATCCCAAGTTTACACGGCACGCCAATCTCCCAGACGGCAGAGGAGGTTCTACGCGAACAGGGAGCACAGGCTCGTGATTCCGAAGTGGATGGCCTGGTCAACGGCAATCTGGAGGAGCCCGCAGGCACTGATGGAGCTCCCCGCAAATTTCGTTCTGTCAATGTTGGCCCTCTACTTCGGCCGGAGCTTTATCAGGATCCGGATGAAACGGTCCAGGATAAAATTCTTTTCGTCTTGAACAACGTATCAGATAACAATCTGGAAGACAAGCTACAGGACCTTACCGAAGTCTTGCGTGAGCAACACCATCAATGGTTCGCCTCGTATTTGGTAGAAGAGCGTGCCAAGCTTCAACCAAATTTCCAGCAGCTGTATCTTGATCTTCTCGAACGCCTTGATAGCAAGATACTCTGGGCGGAGGTTCTGCGGGAGACTTATGTCAGTGCCAGCAAGCTTCTCAATTCGGAGGCGACCCTGAATTCGTCTACCGACCGTGGTCATCTGAAAAACCTCGGCGCGTGGCTAGGTTCTCTTACGATCGCCAAGGACAAACCTGTTAAACATAAAGACATCTATTTTAAGGGTCTTCTGTTGGAGGGTTACGACAATCAGCGCCTCACGATAGTCATTCCGTTCACCTGCAAGACACTGGTTCAGGCCACAAAATCCACAGTTTTTAAGCCTCCGAATCCTTGGCTGATGGATATTCTCGCCTTGCTCCTGGAGCTCTACCATTTCGCCGAGTTGAAACTGAACCTTAAGTTTGAGATTGAAGTGCTGTGCAAAGATCTTGATCTTGACCACAAGACAATTGAACCCTCTGTTATCATACGAGACAGGTCTGCTCATTTCGAAGATGCACTGTCGACGGCGAATATTCCTGATGGTCTTGAAGCGTTTGAAGATATGGCACTTAGCGGTATCGGCCAGGGTGTAAGAAATGGAAGACTTTCGCCTGCTGCGATCATATCCTCTCTACCCAGTTTGGACAAGATCCTTGTTCTGCCATCTTCGGCGAGCAGCATGGTCGATCCAAATGTTCTTCGGCAGATCGTTCACAGCGCTGTGGAGCGCGCTATAGCGGAAATAATCACACCAGTGGTAGAACGCTCAGTTACCATTGCCTCTATCTCAACAGTCCAGCTCGTCTCGAAAGACTTTGCAATTGAGCCTGATGAGGAGAAGATGCGCCATGCGGCAGGCATCATGGTGAGACAACTTGCGGGAAGCCTAGCTCTCGTGACTTGTAAAGAGCCCCTCAAGGTCAGCATGACAAACTATATCCGGATGATCCAGCAAGAGTACTCGGATCAACCAATGCCGGAAGGTTTGATCCTGATGTGCGTCAACGATAATCTCGATGCTGCTTGTGGAATTGTCGAGAAGGCAGCAGAGGAGAAAGCTCTCCCTGAGATCGAAAAGGTCATCGAACCTCAACTGGAGGCGCGCCGGCGTCATCGGGCCACCCGGCCGAATGAGCCATTCGTCGACCCGTCTATGAACCGGTGGGGTCTTTTCATTCCCGAGCCTTATCGACAAGCCCCTGGAGGATTGAACAAGGAACAGCTGGCCATTTACGAGGAATTCGCACGCCAGTCTCGCGGTCCGGGAGCAACTCATGTTCAAAACGTTGCTTCTGATTCTGGTCGGCAACTCCCTGATGTTCTTCAAGAATCATACCCAGCAATCCCGAACCTGTCTACCCCGGCGGAACAGCCTGCTGTTCCCCATAGGACCCCACAAGCGCAGCAAGAGGCTCGACTGCAGCAGTCTGGACTTGTTGGCGCACAGCCACAGTTGAACGGGTTCCTCGAGGCTCAGAGCCCACGGGACAAGGTCGAAAGCATCGTTTCCGACCTTCAACAAGTTGCCCGCAATGCTTCTGAGGAACACGTGAAAGACCTGGGCCGTGAAAGCCCTGTTCTACAGGAGTACAACCAAGCACTGCGCACTATACTGTCTACGCCCAATGGAGATGAGTTGGCTAGACTGACATCGCTCAAAATCTGTGCGACTTTGTACTCTCAAACCCAAGGAACACTCGAAATTGAGGTCCTGGTGCACCTCCTCGCCAAATTATGCGACATGTCGTCTATCGTCGCACGTTACACTTGGGCAGTGCTTTCTGACATCGATGATGAGCACATGTCCAACGTGCCGGTCACAGTTGCGCTCATCGACGCTGGGCTCCTTGATATCCGTCGTGTCGACATGATCATCACCAAAATGGTCCTTCAAAAGAATGTCGGCGCTTTGGAGCTTCTTGGCAACCTGATGGACCGTGTTCTATTCAGTGAGGAGCCCTCTGCCTTGCGATCGGATTTCTCAGGTAGCCTTGAGGCCATGAGTCAGTGGCTGGTGGAGGATGCAGACATCGTGCCGGCCAACGATATTATCCGCAAGTTGCGCGAGTCTGGAATTCCCGAAACGGTCAATGCATTCCTCAGCGACACGGCAAGGTCGAAACGGGATCAAATGGAATACATCTTCACCGAATGGATTGGAATCTACAAGGCGCCTGGTGCTACTGATCGTACCTATTTCTCTTTCCTTAGAGACATGCACCAAAGACAAGTCATGAACAACCAGGAAGACTCTGCCTTGTTCTTCCGACTTAGTATTGACATTTCGGTCGCCATGTTTGAGCACGAGTCTCAGAATCCTGGTGGCAGTCTGGACGAAGCATTCCTTTACATTGACGCCCTTGCTAAACTGGTCATCTTATTGGTCAAATTCCAGGGCGAAGGAACGGGGGCTGTGAAGGCCAATAAGTCCGTGTATTTCAACTCGATATTGTCGCTTCTTGTGCTGGTCTTGAACCACCACCAAGTCATGAGGGGCGAGGCTTTCAACCAACGTGTCTTCTTCAGGCTGTTCTCCAGCATGCTGTGTGAATATTCCATGAATGGTCTTCAGTACATCGATCAGCATCAGGACATGATGTTTGCCTTTGCCAACAAGTTCCTATCTCTCCAACCGAAATACTGCCCCGCCTTCGTTTATGGGTGGCTCTCCCTTGTTTCCCACAGATTCTTCATGTCTGGCATGTTGAACATGCCTGACCGAGCAGGCTGGGGACCCTACTGCGAACTTATGCAAGCTCTCCTCTTTTACATTGGCGAGCAGCTCAAACCTGCCAACATTTCCTACGTCGCCAAGGATCTCTACAAGGGCGTGCTTCGCATCCTGTTGATATTGCACCATGACTTCCCCGAATTTGTGGCGGAGAACCACTTTCAGTTTTGCAATGTCATCCCCGCACACTGTGCACAGCTTCGGAACCTTGTTCTCAGTGCTTATCCATCGTCGTTCCACAAACTTCCAGACCCATTCAGGGAGGGCCTGAAAGTTGAGCGTTTGGAAGAGATGCGGGAAGCCCCGAAGATCGCTGGTGATGTTGCTGCTCCTTTGCAGCGGGCTAACATCAAGAATGTCGTCGACAGTGCTCTTCAGGGTAACAGTGTGCCCGATTCATCCGTTCTGCAGATTTGCGATTCTATCTATAATCCCACGGCCCAAGAGACTGGTCTTTTCTACGGCCCAATCAATGTCAACGTTGTTTTGGTTAATGCACTGGTACTCTATATCGGCCAAGCTGCAATCTCCTCCAACTCTTCCAAGGGCAACACCCGTGCGGCTTTCGACAACACTATTCATTCAGCACTCTTGGAGAAGCTCGCAAAGGCGCTACGACCCGAGGCCCGTTATTACCTGCTGAGCGCGATGGCGAACCAACTCCGTTACCCCAACAGCCACACCTACTATTTCAGCTTCGCGATCCTTCGCCTCTTCGGTGCAGACAACTCGGATCAGGATGAGTCCGACATCCGTCAGCAGATTATTCGGGTGCTTTTGGAAAGACTCATTGTTCATCGCCCTCACCCTTGGGGTTTGATCATAACCCTGCAGGAGCTGCTTCAGAACCGGGGCTACTCGTTCTTCCAACTTCCTTTCATCCAGGCTGCACCTGAGGTAAGCGTTTAACTAACTAATCGATGCTATACTACTTTTGTGCTAACGCAATGGTCGCAGATTGGTCGCCTGTTCGATGCCCTCCTTCAGCATATTCAACAGCAAAGCCCTAGAGCTCTGGCCTAAGTGGCTGGACCCAGAGCTCCCGTATCCCTTTATCGTTGTTTCTAAATATCACGAAGCGATTGATCCTGCCTCGATGTATTGCATTTAACAGAGATGATGTTCTTTATCTTCTTTCTTCTATTTTTCCAGTTCGATCTCGCGATTTTTATGATTTCGATGCATGACATGGGGGTGCCATTCTTAGTGCTTTTCCGGCGCGGTGGTGGACGATTTGTTTTACTCGTTTGTTTGTAATAGCAACTATTCTTGTGTTTCTTCGGATGGGTCTTGAAGGGATTTGCATATACGCGCATGCTAGCATGGCCTGAAACTACATGGAGCAAGCCATGTTTTTGTGTTTCTACTATATTTCTATTTTACTTTCTTGTTGGATGTCTTTTTTTTCTGAACACCGTGACTGCAGTGATTGTAATGATAAAAAGTATAAAATCATATAGCTGTTTGTTTGAATTGCATTATAATATTTCTTGTCGTCCTGGACAGAATGTAAAAGTGCTCGGGTGACGTCGGCGGAGAATCATCGACTCTGTCGGTCTTCGTTTTCCTTTCACGATCCCACACAACTACATAGATGCCATAATGTCGGATTATGCGACCGATGATGAGCTTGATAAAGGGGATGCGTCTTCATGGGGAGCAATGGTAATCGTTTTTTGTGATTCACTACCTCTCTAGGACGGAGAGCTGACAAGCTACCAGGACGCGTTGATATCGCGCTTGCGGCCTCTGGTCTCGAAGAAGTTCCAAAAGGCCTACATGGGCATCTTTCTCTTTATAACAACCGCCTTGTTTATGATCGGAATGTCAACAGTGGCTTACTTCATCTTTTACTATAAATTCATTCCACAGGTTGAGCTGCAACGCCCGGTGCATTTGCAATTTGGGTAGGTTGGAGAAAGCTCGGGTCAACCGAGATATTTATTCCCGGAACGAATATGCTGATGTTTATATCTTGGTCGATAGTGATGGACCACCTTGGGGAACTGCGCCCTTGGGGACTGAATTGGCGACACTCCAACCGTACGATGTGACCGTTCAACTCGAAATGCCGCGCACTCCGTCCAACCTCGCCGCAGGAAACTTCATGCTGGATCTGTCCCTCTTCTCGCACCGGTCGATCTCAGCCAAGAACACGTCTCGAGAGCTGATTGCACGATCGCGTCGCCCTGCTATTCTGACATACGCCTCGCCCATTGTGGACACGGCCAGCAAACTTACATATATGCCATTATATCTGACGGGTTGGCGTCGGGAAGCGGAGACCCTGGAAGTGCAGATGATGGAGCAAATTGAATTCCCCCGGGGATGGCGCAACTTGCCCGAAAACCTTCGGGTTGAGATCCATAGCGACGAGAAGATGCAGGTATACAATGCGAAGGTGGAATTTCGGGCGACTTTTACTGGCTTACGGTAAGGACTATGCTGGCGTGCCTAAGAGTCCGTCGATGACTGGCCATGCTGACCAATGGGTGATAGGTGGTTTGTGTACAATTGGAAAATCACCTCATTTTTCATCTTCAGCTTCATGTTCTGGAGCATCTCCATGATGTCGACCAGCGTTGTCTGGCTTGTACTGGCCTACATGTTCAGCACGGATCATGAGACACGGGAGACCGAGCGCGGTAGTACTCCGATTAAGGAGGAATCGGACGATGAGTCTGCTGATCCCGCGGGATTCCCCTCATCCCGCCGTGACCAGCCACCGGAAGACAGCGAGACAGAAGACGAGTCGGAGGTGGACGTGAAACAGGAGCCTTCTGCTACGAGTGAGGCTGGGGGTGGCTATGCGACGACGGAGCATGCCGGTACTGGAACTGGTCTTGAGAGCGCTGAAGCCCGGGGCGTACAGAGACGTCGTAGTCATTTCTTCAAAGAGGAGGATCCGTAGTATAGCGATATCAATATTTCCTCTTCGTTCTATATAGAGCATGATACCCGATGCATTGAAATAAATACTTCTAATTGCCTTGCGCCTGCATTTTGGGCTTTGACTCTATTATCGATAACCGGCGCGGGGAGCCCATTCATCCGCCGTTAAGTACGTGGGAGAGAAAAAAAGGCGGGGAGAAGATCAACAATTCTTCCAAGTTCCTCCTCCAACAGCAACTCCCCCCTGACGACTCTCGGTGTTCTTGCAACTACCGCCCCAATGCATATTCTGGTGAGTATACGGTTTGATTCGTGATGTGTACAACAAGAGATAGAAGGGCTCATCATGCGATCTTTTAATAGGTTACCAACGACGACGGGCCGCCGTCGAATCAGTCGTCGCCCTACATCCATTCCCTCATCCACACGCTGCAGAACGCCGGACACATTGTATCAGTGGTCCTCCCGCATCAACAGCGATCATGGGTCGGTAAAGCCCACATTGTCGGCGCCTCCGTGGTGCCAACTTACTTCCGGCCCGGCACTCTCCATGAAGATGATGGGACGGTTCACCACCTGCCCCGGGGGTGCGATCCCGCTGAAGACGACGACGAAGGCGAAGGTGACGAATGGGTTTTGATTAACTCGACACCGGCGAGTTGCGTTCAGATCGGCCTCTACCACTACTTCCAAGACCGGGGTCCGATAGACCTGGTCATCTCCGGTCCCAACTACGGCCGGAATACCACCGCGCTGTTCGCGCTTTCGAGTGGTACTATCGGTGCTGCGATGGAGGGCGCTGTATGCGGGAAACGATCAATCGCACTGTCCTACGCTTTCAGTTCGCGCAACCACGACCCCGTCGTTATCGCGGAAGCGTCGCGCCATTCGGTCAAGCTTATCGAATACCTGATGAACAACTGGGCGGATAACGTGGACTTGTACAGCATCAACGTTCCATTGGAGCCCGGTGTCAGTCAATGCAAGACTGTATATACGGAGATGCTTGACAACCGGTGGTCGTCGGGTAGCTGTTTCACAGCCGTGGACCCTCTGGTGGCGGACCAGGACCCCGACACGCAGGAGAAGAGATTGCGTGAACAAGGCGAGAAGACCGGGTCAGCCCCTGCTGTTCCTGCTTTGGCACCTGGGAAGAGGTCGAAACTTCAGCACAAGCATTTCCAATGGTGTCCGAAATTCGGGGATGTATTTAGGAGTGTGGAGGAGAGTGGACCGGGGAACGATGGCCGTGCTGTTAGAGAGGGAATGACGAGGTTTGCTTTCATTTCTCCCTCTTATTGAGTGCACGCATGCAGTTGCTAACTGGTCCGAACCATAGTGTGACACCTCTAAGGGCAAACTTCATGCATACACCCAACATCCAAGGGGAGATTAAGCTGTGAGTGGCACACGTTGGCAAGCGAAGTCGAGTTTCATGTTACGACCCTCTGTGATTTAAGCGTTTCTATATAAGAGCTATAGATGATTCAAGACACGTTTTACACTCCCCTCTGCTCATCTTTTTGCCTTTTGCTCTTTGATAGCTACGTTCTTTTGGAAAGGAATATAATTCTGATAATGCACACTGTGTAGACCGGACCATGGATCTTCCCCTGCCGTACACTGCGTCGTCGACTGTGACGATGACTACGTCCAGGAATTGATGGCGCAAGCACTACGGAGCTGTCTGGGAATTACTGCTTGCCGGTCTATTTCTTCTCTGTCAGAGCTGCCAAAGCGAAATCTGCCCGTTTTTCAGTACCGGGAATACGAACGCCTCAACTTTGAACATGTCATGATGCATACGTCCACGTCGCTGGCCAACGCCTACATCATCCGAAAAGCGCTTATTCGCAAGCATTACCTTTCGAACACGGTGTCCAGCTGGGTCTCAAAACACCCAGACAGTTGTCTGCGGAACCACTTCAAATTTGGTTTTGACTTCGAGTTGGACTATGCTGAGTTCCTTGATGATGCATTGTTGGAGGCGTATGAGCTGCGCGACAGCTTGGAAAAGAACGAAGAAAGACCCGACTCGGAAAAGGAATGGTGGATTCTTAAGCCCGGAATGAGCGATCGCGGACAGGGAATCCGTCTGTTCAACAGCGAGGATCAACTTCGTGAAATCTTCGAGGAGTGGGAAGTCGACGAATCTGACATTGAGAGTGATTCTGGATCTACCTCTGAACAAGCCGAAGTTGCTAAGGATGAGGAGGAAGGAAAGTCAGGAGAGGGTATAGTCACTTCTCAACTACGCCATTTCATTGCCCAGCCGTATATCGACCCTCCACTTCTCCTGCCATCCTCCTCCAACCGCAAGTTTCACATCCGCACATACGTCCTCGCCGTGGGTGCCCTAAAAGTCTATGTTTTTAAGGAAATGCTGGCCCTATTCGCCGCCAAATCCTACTGTTCCCCATGGGAGGGCGAAGACGAAGTGATCGATCTCGCCCGGCACCTGAGCAACACCTGTTTCCAGGAAGGTGGCAGCGCCAACGAAGGCAGCGTGCGACGATTTTGGAAGCTTGAATCTGAGGTCCCTGGACTCAGCTCGGACTGGAAGGAGAAGGTCTTTGACCAGATCTGTGCCGTCACGGGCGAAGTCTTCGAAGCTGCGGCCAGAGGCATGATGGTTCACTTCCAGACACTCCCCAATGCTTTCGAGTTATTCGGAGTGGACTTTATGGTCGATGAGGCTGGGACTGTTTGGTTGCTGGAATTGAACGCTTATCCGGACTTCGCGCAGACTGGCGAGGAGCTGAAGGAAGCTGTCGTCGGACGACTGTTCAAAGAGACGGTGGATGTTGCTGTGAAGCCATTCTTTGGTCTGGGGGATGAGTCTGTGGATGGGAGTGAGCATATGAAGATGGTGGCTAATCTGGACCTGGGAAGGAATTTTTAGTATCAAAAAGTATTGATTTGTACCATTTTGCATATAATAGATAGATTTCAAAAAGTTCTGGTTTTCCGTCTCTGAGGTGGTTCTTTCCATTTCGGGTTCTTCAGCGGTACTTTCTCTTTTCAGAGATGCAACGGACTTCCTCTCTCTTTTTTCCCATTCATCCCATCTCTGCTTCTCTTTTCTTTCCCTATTCTCAAATACGCATCGCTTTCCTGTCCGCATACATCCCTTATCGGTTTCTTGTTACTTGCATTGAACAGAGCAGCGCATACTGGACATATCGATTGCCCTCGACGGACTCGTCTGCCAACATGATGGCAAAAATGATAGATTTAAGCCCAACAAAATCACCGGCCCTTCGAGCAGTTGATGCCATTCACGGCTTTGTCCCTCTCGTTGCTGGTCTCTTCTACCTTGTTTCTGCAGCCATACTGGCTTTCCACAGGGGCAGGCAGGAAGAGATCAGACGAAGACCGTCTCGAGCTGTTATCTTGTGGCCGGCCCTTGCCATTCTTGCCACATATGTTAGTGGATTGACATGTTGGAGGTGAATTGGGTACTGGAGACTGATATATTTTATAGGTGTTCGAGACCGCCGTGCTATTTCATTTGACCTATCCGGGAAGGGCTATGAGGTCGTTGGACGAGATCGTGAGGATAACACCTTCCTAGATTGTTGTCTGATGGATTTGATACTAATTGTTTTTCTTTGTTATCAGATGTACTCCGTTAGCTCCTCATTCTCCTGGTTCATATTGCTTCTCGACATCAATTGGTTCCACAAGTCGCAGGCTCTATGGTGCCCTCTTGGAGGATGCTCAGCGATCTATACAATTGCGGAGGCCCTTCTGCTTGCGTTTCGCTCACCCTCAGTGGCACCAGTGAAAATACTCAACGTCGTTCGAATATTCCGCTTGGTAACGCTCATACTACTCGTCGGTTTCGTGGCCATATCACAAGCAATTGCCATCCGTTGCAGGCCTATTGATGAAGAACGGGTGTCTTTGCTCCCAGACGACCGAACTCGCAACCCAGATGATATCTACCCCTACTATGGTTCAATATATCGGAATCCTGTTCGTCATTCTCAGGGCAGAGACAATCAAGGTGGCTTGGAGTATTTTACTCGCCGGATCACAGTATGTGCCATCCAGATACACGGTCCTGGAAAGAAGAAAGCTGACAATTGACGAGTTTCTCGCGCCGTTCTTTTGGCCTAGTAGCCGGCCATACCTCCGCTATTTCGGAATTTGGCTCTGCTTATTGGTTGATCGTGTCCTCCTCGTGCTCGTCCCTTTGCAGCTGGGAAAAGTAACGGATGCTCTGTCACGTAACGGTACGTTCGCTTGAAGAGGCAGCTAAGGGATTTTATCCTAAGGGACACGGCCTTCTATTTCAACGTTTTTCTACTCGACTCCGTTCTGACTTGTTGAGCAGGGACGTTTTCTAATGGGGATATTGCCATATCTATCTTCATTTGCGTCTTAAAGCTTAGCAAAATTTCAGCCCTTGCGCAGAAGTACCTGTGGGTTGCCATTGAGAATCATTCTTACTCCATGCTTAGCAAGGCTGTCTTTGACAAGGCCACGACACTGGCATGTGAGCTTAACAGGAAGAGGAACCTAGAGAGAATTTGGGAATCAGTTAATCGTGGGATATCCAGCCGACATGTCTTCCGTGCTATTCTTTCCCACATAATCCCGACAGCGATCGATCTTCTGGTGGGCGTATGCGTGCTGTACTATATATACGGTGCCTATATGGCTCTGATCCTTGCTACAGTGGTGGCTCTTTCTATCTGGTCATCCAGGGAGATACATCGCAAGTTGCAGTGCAAGCAGAGGCGCTTTATCGATGACATGAACAGAGAGCAGCATATCCTCCGAGATTGGACGTCGAGTTGGCAGACCGCGCTATATTCTAACCGCATCCTGTATGACGAAACACGATACTCCTTAGCCGTCAAGGATCATTTAAATTCATCATCCAGACTCTCATTATGGTTTTGCGTTGACTCGGTGTTGCAGTCGGCCATCACTATACCAGGGCTTATGGGAGGTGGTCTGCTGGCGGCTTTCCAAGTTAGCTGGGGAGTCAAATCGCTCGGCAGTTTTATTATGTTGCTGATGTACTTGACGCGTCTGGGCCTGCATCTTCAAATCTTTATGAGAGGGGTCCGTGACGTTCTCCTAGGCCTTGCAGATATTGATGAGCTGCTCAAACTGCTTGGTAGGACTTCGAATTCTCCCAATCATATTGCAGCAGCTCCATTACGTTGCGGTCAAGGTGCCATTGAATTCGATGATGTTCACTTTGCATATAGGGGCCAAAAAAGGGCGCTTAAAGGAATCAGTTTTCACGTTCAAGTCGGCCAGACAGTGGCTCTCGCGGGTGCGACTGGAAGTGGCAAGTCGACTGTCCTAGGTCTCCTCTTGCGCTTGTACGATCCGCTTCAAGGGAATATCAGAATCGATGGACAAGATATTCGCCATGCCACGCTGGAGAGTCTGCGTTCGAGTATTGGTATTGTGCCACAAGATCCAGTTCTATTCCACGATACGATCATG
This sequence comes from Aspergillus intermedius, assembly GCA_039880815.1. NCBI lineage: Eukaryota > Fungi > Ascomycota > Eurotiomycetes > Eurotiales > Aspergillaceae > Aspergillus > Aspergillus intermedius. Next base: position 241,932 of record JBDODA010000007.1, on the reverse strand, counting down.
AACAATGTCATGTATGGGAACTTTTCTGCTACCGAGGGGCAGGTGTACGATGCGTGCAAAGCTGTGGCCCTTCATGACAGATTTGTGTCGCTTGAGGATGGTTATCATACCACAATCGGAGACGGCGGTGTAAAACTATCTGGTGGAGAGCTTCAGCGACTCGCAATTGCACGAGTGATAGTCCAGAACCCTAAAATCATTCTCTTGGATGGCGCGACGAGTAGTGTGGATAGCAGCACGGAAGCCCTAATCCAGAGAAACTTCAAGCGATTGTGGAGAGGAAAGACAATACTCATCACTTCGTATGGCTGACCTACTGAGTATACCCCCCTTCAGTGCTGACACTTTTCCGCAGACATCGTCTTTCGATGGTCTCCAAAGCAGACAATATCATCGTCCTTCGACATGGCCGCCTCGTTGAACAAGGGTCTCACAGCTCATTATTGAGAACCAACAGCTACTATCGTCGTCTCTTGTCACGGCAGATCAAGGTAAAGCTCCCCCCAGTCATGATCGAAAGTACAGGCCCAGCACAGGAGCAAAGAGCAACAGAAGATTTCGCGAAAGGGAAAGTGGCCACTCAAGAAATGGGTGACCTCATAGATATGGATGACTCTCGATCTGTAACAGAGACTGGGCCAATCCTCGCAGTGTCCAAGATGCGTCGCATGAGATCCTACAAGAAGGCGGGGTTGCCTGACGCAAACGAGAACTCGAGGAGCATCAACAACGAACCTTGGAGAAAGAGCCCTCTGAAGCCAGATGCGCCAGTGTTCGTTCCTCTTTCGCAGCGAGCGGCACTAAGAAAGGCAGATGAGTCCGACGCAGAGAATTGTTTGGCTGATATAGAAAACATGCGAGAAACTTCTGGTACGACTATCGGAAACGACAGTTCGGCAGGCTATTCCGTTGAGAATGGGAAGGACCCAAAGCGGAAGTGTCGTGACGGCAGTAGACAGGCTTCCTCTGTCTTGCGACAATCAAGCAACGAAGTGATTTTAGCATACCCAAAGAAGGCGCGAAAGAGGATGGGGTCAAAGAGGTTGCCCGTTCTTCGCAGGGAGCGCACCGAAAGCGAGCCTATTGGTATAGGACTAATGACCGAGACTCATGAGCAGTAAGTGTCATGTACTGGATGGATTGAAAGCCAGAGAATTGGTGATTACGGAATACCTATTATGCTTCTTGTTGTATTTTAGCAGTGTATATTAGATGGAATTCAGCGACTTATGCAACAACATCTGTTGAGATTGATCTTCTGTCAACTTAGCCGTGTGCTATACTGGCGACATAGGGGTTTTAATTTATTGGGCAGCACGAAGGAGTCATAAACAGTCGGGATAAAACATCTGAGATCAACCAAATCTCTGTTTCGCCAGGGTCTTTAGCCAGCCGATGGTGTCTTCCTCCTTTTGTCGATACTGCTGGACTCTCTCTTCTCGCTCTGCTGCGCGCGCTCGCATAATCTCCTCCCTCCTAATCTCGCGTTCATTTTTCTTCCGTTGCACTTTTTCCTGCTCCTTCTTCATTTCCGCCAAATCGTTCTCTCCTGAACCCATCAGCATTTCATCAGGAACAGCCGCACCAGGCGAACCACCCCGACGAGAATCGGCAAACGCGCGATTCGAAGCAGATGCTTCCTGGCGTTTTTGCATGCGACGTTCGTGCGTGCCTGGTTCGGCCCTTGGGGCAACTTCATCTTCTATTTGGCGCATTTTGGATTTATGAGAGTGTAGTTCGGCGCGATGTTGTTTTCGGGCTTCGTGACGGGCTTCCATAGCGTCTTCGATTGCGGACTCTGTGGGAGGGTACGTTAGCATGGGATAAGTCTGGACAGGATAAAGGACCATACCTTTCCGCAACTCCAAGTCTTGCACGGTAGGAATTGCTGGACCGGATGACGGACCACCAGATTTGGTCATTTGTAGTCCTGGAGGAAGATTCGGGCCGTAGTCTTCATCGTCATCCTCATTAACATCATCTATACCATCTTTTTCAGGGTCGGCTCCTCCTTCATAATCCGGAGATGCACGTTTTCCAGCAGACGATGCTGGAGGACGACTCTCATCTACGCCATGACGGGCTTTGTCGAGAGTGCTAGGATCGTACCATCCTCGGGCGAGTTCTCCACGGTTCCTGCTATATCAGCCTCTTGCCGTCCTTATACCAGTTTTTTTTTTTTTTTTTTTGTTTTTTTTTTTTGCGAATGTGCGCTCACCATTTCCGTACAAAACTCTTCCACCGCCCCTTAACCTCCTCTTCGCCCATATCATCTATCCACTTCCCCTTCTGGATATCCAGGTACATTGCGAACATCGGCTCGTACGTGGAGAGGTCATATTTCGAGAGTTCGCGTGCGTTAAAGGGGAGGATTATTGGCTCGCTCGGTGGTTTTGTTGTTGTCGCTGGGCGGTGGTGGTCGCGAGGTTCGCGAGGATCATGACGGTCATGTTCACGGTCATCGCGAGTGCTGCGATGATGGCGATCGCGTCTATGGCGACGGCGATGACGGTGGCTTCGATCTGGGGAACGAGAGCGGGAGCGGGAGTGTGGTTGCGAGTTGGCGTCTCGATCCCAGTGACGGTAGTCTCGGGGACGGTTATCGTGTTCCATTGGGAGCTATTAGGCGAGTTTTTCCGTTGTTTGTTGTATTGTAGCTTTTCTTGGTGATGGATTGACTTCGATGACGCCAAGCTTCTTGTTGATAGAGCGGAGGCCGGAGTAACTAATCCGCGGTACTCGAGATTGTCTTCAGGACCTTGATACTTGTCAGGACCTACTTGTCAGTACGAAGTTGATTGACTTTCGAGGAATATGTGCAGCTGATGGAATTATTATCATGACTCAATTGCATACATGCTTCGCCTTGTAAATACACTGAGAATGGAACAAAATTACGCCAACGAAAAAGGAAAGATTATATGAGATATACAAAGCTTTCTAGCTAGCCGGAGCACTCTGTTCTTGCTGCGGCTGCGGCTGCGACTCCTGCTGCTGCTGCTGCTGCTGCTCAGCGTTACTAGTGGTGTTGCTGGTAGAATTAGCTTCATCAGGCTTCTTGGACCGGTTCGCCGCTGCCATCTGCCAGGCAGGAATAGAAGCAGACCTTCCTAGTTGCGAAAGAGGGCTGGGGCTCTTAGCAGCCGGAGGTTGCTGTGGCTGCTGCGGTTGCTGCGATTCAGGTGCGCTGGCAGCAGGCGTCGTCGCGCCGTTGGTGGTAGGGGGAGTAGTGGTTGGTTGTTCTTCCGCCGGACGAGGAGATGCAACAGGCAGATTAGTGCCTACTGTTCTTCCAGCAACAGGAGAGCTAGCACCGCCGGCACCACCACCAATTCGGTTGCCAAGCAGGACCTTCAGACTCTTCAGTTCCGTGCCAAGCTCTTTCAGCCGCTGCTCGTTGCCTTCGCGCGCGCCCTGAAGCGCCTTAGGGATGGCATCCTTCAGAGTCTTGACTTCGTCACTGATTCGGCGGGTTTCGTCATCCCTCCGACGCGACGCGCTTTTCAAGTCTCCAACCAAACTCTCAACATCCCTCAATGTAGTATCCAAGCGCTCGGTGCGTGCTTCTTCAGCGGACTTGAGTGCCGCAGTATCCGTCGAGAGTTGCTCGATCAGAGCAAAGGCGCGGGCAAACTCTTCATCGACATTCTTCTTATCCTGCTCAAGCTGTGGAGGCGTAGGTGGTGCAACAAGAGGGCTAACATATCGCTAGAATAAACAAGTTAGCATGATGCCAAACACATGCTAGATCGGCCGAGAATACCTTGGCGACGGTATACAGACCGTACCCTACACCACCCATTACTGTGGCCATAATAAACCAATCGCGCCAATCCCTCTTTGGGGGCCTATTAGAAAAAGAGTGTCAGCACCCAGGGTCCCGATTCGCAACTCGGACGAGAGGATGGATAGACGTACTCTGGCGGTGGTGGCTGCCATTGATACGGAGGATAGCCATATCCTTGTGTAGGAGGAGAGGGCCGGTAAGCGGCTTGCTGTGGAGTATATCCTTGCGATGAAGGCGTTGTTGTTACGGCTGATGCTGCTGCAGACGGGTCTTCACCTGCCCGAGAAAGCGCGAGATCAATCTCCTCCTGCGTCAAGTTCTTCGACTGAAGAAATGCAACTCTTTTCTCGATCGGCGAGGAGGCTACCGATGGATCCTGAAGGACTGTATAGAGGTCAGAATCTCGTCATTGAAGACCGTATAGATGGTGCAAACAATCAACATACATGTGACCTAGCCGGATACGTCTGTCAGTGCCAATAGTTCAAGCGATGAATGTAAGATAATAAGAACTTACAGCAGAGGAGATGAGCTCCTCACGAGCCATGATGATAAGATATCCTCCTTAATTCTTGGAGGAAGAATGAGTGATTGAGGGAAAAGGAGGGAAAGAGTGAGAGAAAGATAACACGAGAGGCGACGGAGACGGACGAGTCGCTGTCGGCGACGGCTGGCGATTGGACCTCGGAACTTGCGTTGCGGTCACGTTACGGTACTATTGCCGTATCGGTACAGCTTCCCCAGAGTCATGTGATATATTTCACATGATATAAATCACGTGCAGTGTTATCGAGGTAATCACCGCCTGCTGTTCTCGGTCTGTTTACATCTCCGACTTCACTTTGTTTTCTTTGATTTTTCTCGCCCAAACGGACGACAGACCCCGCGCTGCTTCAGGAGTGCCTGTTGTTGGAAAGCAGGATATCTGCTTCAGCCGTTGTACTTTTGCAATTTGCAAGATTTTGCGTCTTTTGTTTGATTCTTTGGTTAACTAATAAAGGCCGCCGTTGCGGCTTCCTCGTCACCATGTCGCAAGACACCGGGCTGTTTAGCATCAAACGGCCCCGCGAGGTATGCGATCCCCTCATTCACCTCCCCTTTACGGCCTACAACTTGCAAAAAGAAAGATTCAAATCTCAACGTCAACTGATACCCATCAATGATGCAGACTCTGGGGAGTGTCCAGAATTTCTCTGCACTCCCTCAACCCTCGTCGGCCCTAAAGCGTACCAGTTCCATTGGCGGGTTCAACGCCCCCTTCACCTCCCAGCATACGCGCATGTCGTTGATGAACTCTGCCAGCCGACCACAACAACCCAACTTTACACGTTCCTCGTCAGGGGGAGCTTTTGGTGCCGATGCCGGTCTTTCTTCCGTCAGGCGATCCGTGTCGAGTAACATGTTCCATGGCCCCAGTGTCGGACGTCCCAGCTTTGCCCCCGGGCAACCTATGTCGTCATCGGCTTCTCAGAATCTACAGCGGAGGAGCAGCGTCTTTTCGCGACCGTCTATGGGCGGCCCGATGGGTCACCAGTCATTCTTTACCCAGACTCCTTCGGTGGCCGGTGTGCCAAGGGACCCGCGACCGATTAGAGACCGATCTTTCCAGGCACGCATTGGACAGGAGCTTTTGGAATACTTGACGCAGAACAATTTTGAATTGGAGATGAAGCACTCGTTGGGACAAAACACGCTCCGTTCGCCGACTCAGAAAGACTTCAATTACATTTTTCAGTGGTTGTACCATCGGATTGATCCCGGGTATAGGTTTATGAAGAGTATGGACGCGGAGGTGCCACCGATTTTGAAACAACTGCGGTATCCTTATGAAAAGGGCATCACAAAATCACAGATTACTGCTGTTGGTGGTCAGAACTGGCCAACGTTCTTAGCGATGTTGCATTGGTTGATGCAGTTGGCACAAATGATGGACAGGTTCATTCTGGGCGATTATGATGAAGCTTGTGCGGAGGCTGGTGTCGATGTTTCTGGGGACCGCATTATATTCCGCTTTTTGACAGGCGCTTACCATGACTGGTTACAGGGCGGGGAGGATGAGGACGATGAAACTGCAGGGCAGAGATTGGTTCCTCATGTAGAATCCATGGCCGAAGAATTCGAGAGGGGCAACGAGAAGTATGTTCAGGAGATGCAAGCGTTGGAAGCGGAAAATCGATCTCTACGTGATCAAATTGAGGAGATGGAGAAGAGCGCACCTGATATGGCCAAGTTGGACAAACATTTCCGGATTTTGGAGGACGACAAGAGGAAGTTCGAGGACTACATCCTGAACGTGCAGGGAAAGATCGAGAAGTATGAGACTCGCATCAAATTTCTTGACGAGGAGGTGAAAAAGACCGACACGGACCTGCAAGCGGCAGAAGAGGAGCGTATTGGTCTCCAAGCCAGTGTGGACCGGCAAGGTATCACCATCCAAGATATTGATCGTATGAATACGGAACGGGAGCGACTACAGAGGAGTCTTGACGATACAATGGTCCGACTGGAAGAAGGAAATGCGCGGATCATGGAAAAGGAAGCCGAAGCTAGTCAAAAGCTTGAAGATCTGGAGGAAATTGTCAAGGCCTACAATACGCTTGGCTACCAAACAAGCCTGATCCCCTCGTCTGCCGTCAACGCGAAGGGAGTTGACTATGAGCTCAGTCTCAATGTCAATGAAAACAGTTTCTCTGCGTCTCAAATCGGCGGCGCCAACCGCATATCGACCGAAGGCGATCGACTCCTGGCAGACCCGTTCACTGGCTATCACCCAGCACACCTGTTGAATCTCGACCTCCGAGGAACAATTCGGAGCAACCTGCAGACCCTGCGGAAGGAAATCAACGAACGCCGCAAGAATGCTATCGACGATGATATGGAGCGACGGAACCTGCTGGATAACATCAAGGAGGCCATGGATGAGAAGCGTAGCGAGGTCGAGGCTCTTGAACACAGGCGACGCGCCGCCGAAGAGGAGTTTGAACGCACCAAGGAGATTACAACCACACAGAAACTCGCATCCGATGCGCAAATTGAAAAGATGGAGAAGGAGCTGGCCAAGATGCGGGCCACATTGAGCGAAAGTGTGCAATTGATGGAACAGCGCGAGATGAATACCAACATTGAGTACGAACAATTAACGCTGCGAGCCAATGCCCTCCGAGAGGAACTGCACACGAATGTGGAGAGCATGTTGAACGACGTCATCCGTTTCAAGGTCCATGTCCAAAAGGGTCTGGAAGACTACGAAAGTTTCGTGGTCGACGAAGTGGAACAAGAGCTTGGGGGAGACCTACAACCGGCCGATGAGATGGACTTTGACGAGTGAAAGCGACTCATACGACGATCTCCTTGCCTTCTATTGGGTATTCCCAATAATTTCACGAATCACGATCCATTCCAGTTCTGCGATCTTCCTGTATTGGTTGTATATAGGTGCTCTCTAGGCGGGTTTCTTATGGTGCATGGGTGTTTTCTACTACTACTACTACTACTACTTGGTCTTCAGTCTCTTTCGGTTGATATTTCCTTGGGCGCTCTGGCCAATATTGGATCTGTATTTGATCATTGATACCATTTGAAGTTTCCAGTGTTAATAGAGTGTTTGCACGATTTGTCTTCTGCGTCCCTGGGGACGTTCGTCCATGGTTCCGCACTATTGCCACCCTCATGTTCGTCCACGCAAACCGATCGACAACAGGACTAGCGACGCGTAGCTGAGCCTTTAGACTCCATATGGTCTGGACTCAGGATTGACGCCAGCAGTTGCCTCGAATGGTCTAATTAGACCCCTTCCAATCGCCTGTCCCGACCACGCAAGCTCAAGGTTATGTCAGGAACGCTCTGATGCCATATGTTTGACTTCCCTTGGGGAATCTCAGGCTGTCAATCTCGTCTCAGTCGACGGATCGGTCTTGTTCTGGACAAATCCTTTTAAACCACTCACGGTTGATACACGCATGTAGCATACGCGTGTAGAGAGCCCTATGGCGGATATATAGCAGCTGGATAGCCTAGCTCGAGAGACCATTGTCTCACTCAAGTTCATTCCACAAGAGCTGTATTATCCTATCAGTCCTCTTCGCACATTCATCATGAAGGCCTTCGCTGTTCTGGGAGCTGCTGCTCTTTGTCTTTTCCCTACCGTCACTGCTCAGGGTAGTTTTTCATCCATTCCGAAGGTGAACTTGCTCCTGTAATCTGACGATAGAGAAAAGAGATAGGATAGCCAGCTAACACCATCGCAGTCCTCAGACATCCCTACTCCTTCCTGCCTGCCTCCTTATGCTTCCATGACTGGCGGGCCTTCGCTTAGTGCTTCGCCTAGTCTTCCTCTCTGCAGCGAGACCCCTTCGAGCTCGGCCAAGAATGGTGGTCCAACTCTCCCAGCCAAGGGATTCGAGCGTGTTCATGCTCGTCAGGTAAAGCGGGTTGATGTCTAGATGATTTCTGGGCGATAATGGACGGGTGGTCGGTTAGGCTGCTGGATCAGTCGTTAGTGTGCTGGTCCATACTATTTGAGTATTTCTTGATAAAGCCCTGTTGCTTTAATGGACAATATATTTTCAATATTATAGAAAACGAAGCATCGAAGTACCAGATAGATCGGGTTAGACTCTTGATATAGAATTCCATTGTCTTCATTGTGATTGGCTAGATGTTAATGACTAAGCAAAACTTTTTGGACTTGCGGAAAGCGATGAAATCTTTTGGGACTCCGACGACCAGTCCACCAACGCAACAGCAAGGTCATTGTCATTCTGTGCAGTCTGAAAGATATGCGGTGCCGGTGAATAATGGGATATGCGTCACAGATCTCCGCGTTCTCCCCGATTCCATCGACCATCTCGATTCCTTTCCCGCCGGTCTCGCTCGTCCGCTAGATCCTCCCCCGCCGTGTCATGAAAAGGTGCCTCTGCCCAAGACAACTGCTTTGTCGAAGCCGCAGGTCCTCCTGCTCGCTCCACCGTCCTGCTGTCGTTTCCCAGAACCGGTTGTGTTCCCCCTTCGCCGGGGGGCCTTCGAGCCGGCGACAATGGAGTCGCCCGTTTTCCGCCAGCGCTGCTAGTGCCGCGAAGCACAGCAGGGTATTCGAGGACTATATGACAGGTGTGCCGCCTAAGTGCCCGGTATACGGGATAAAGCAGCAGAAGGACCCAAATTCGTGGATTCCGTCGCTAGATAAATACCTTACGCCGTCGTTGCGCGAGGACGAGACCGAGGATTTGTACGCGCGAGCCCATGGGTTAGCCACGATATTGTCCTATGCGAGGTTTTATGGCAAACTTGATATTTTGAGCTATCTTGGATATGGATTAAACCGGTGGTCTGATGTACACACGCTCTTGAATGTGTTGCTGGATGCGGCGGATGCTACCCGGCATCCGACTCGGGTGTCTCTGTCCAGTCTCGATTGGGGCTCTGATGCCGGTTTTACTTTGGAGAGGCTTACAAGACACGCACCGTCGCTGACGAATGTCAAGGTCAAGAAAAGCCCTGATCCTTCGAACGCACCCAAATTCAGAGATTTGACACAACGGTCATTTGCAAATGACTTTTCAGAACTTCTCATGTCACAAGTGTGGCAGAGCTTAGGTTCGATTGTTTTACAGGCAGCGGATCAATCACCTGATGAGCTGAAATTGGGCATGTCCTATGTGTTCCGTACCTTGGCCCGTCTGCACCATTCCGGCGCCATATCGGACAACATCTACAAATGCGCGACCCCAGATCCCAACATGGCGACGTATCGGCCTCCAGGGATGCACTTTCTGTCCACCCATATAATGAGTGTTCTGTCGGAAACGGCTTGGGGGGTTCACGAAGCAGAAGTTGCGGCCAAAGCAGCTAAAATGGGCGTAGAATCTCCATATGTCCCATTCAAAATGGGTGTGCGGGATTTAGGGCCAGAGATCTGGCTGGAGCTGATATTATGGAGCTGTATTGAGCACGGGTATGTCAGGGAAGGGCTATGGCTATTAGAGCAGATGAAAGCGCGCACGGACGATTTGGCCTGGAACTTCCAGAGCTGGGAGCCTCTTCTGCATGATCAAGGCGCGGCCGTTGTTGAAAATACCAACATTGACGTGGAACAGTTTTGGCGCCGTCCTGACGATGATGCTCCGGTTCAACAGCAAACGGGGCAGAAGCGCAACACTATCTTTCACGGCCTGGCGAAACGAACAATTAGCACTGAGGTTGTCGCGTCGCTACGAGACTGTTTTGTCAACTTCGTGTATCGGGGACTTGGTTACCGTGGGTTATCGCCCACTGAGCTTTCAGAGGCTATTTCTCGTGTCGATGCGCTCATCGAAGCTCCCGAGTCGTCGGAAAATAAGAAAGAACTGCAGCCAACCACCAGGGAACACAACTGGTTCACTGCCCGGGTCCTTCAATCCGCGGGGCTAGATATCAACGCAGATCCCCATTCAATGGGGAGATTCCTACGCGGCAGCCCTCATGTGGTTGGTCCATGGGACGATGGGCTGCGTCTTGCTGAAGGCGGCTTGGAGTGGTTGACTCCGTCGCGTCTCTATGATGAGACATGTGCATTTCAAGGCCTGACAGAATACGTGGTCAGGTCATATGCTGTTCAGCGCCAAGCAGGGCTGGCATTTAGCTCTTTTGGCTTCTTGCAAGAAGCTATTGACACGAGCAAATCACGACATATCCAGGAGTTCTTGAAGCGACTACAGAAGTCCGACCCTAATGACATTCCCGTGGCGGACAAGCGTGATCGCGACCTCGGGCATGAAAAGCCGGAGACATCAGTCCCACAAGTGTCAAACGTGACATATGCACAGTTATTGGATCTGGCGACAATAGCCAAAGCATACCCTTTCGCAAACTGGTTACTCTTCTCCAACGATCTAGACGGGCCACCAATCCGGCGCAGCGAATACGGGAACCAGACCCTCGCACCCTCCCTCCTCCGATACGCAGGCGCCACAGGAAACATCGGACTACAAAAACAAGTCGTCTCCTCCCTAACCCAACCCTTCTCCCTAAACACCCTCCGCGCCCTCGTCAGCTTCCGCATCCTCACAGGCGACTGGGACCGCGTCATCCTCATGCTGGAATACATCCGCAACCACCGCCTCAAATCCTGGGGCCACGGCAACATCATGCTCCTAGCTGGCAGCATCCTACGCATGGAACGCGCCCTCCACAAACCCTCCACCCACGCAACCCCTGAGGAAAAACAACACTCCCTCACCCAAGCCAAAACAATCCTGACCCGCATCCTAAACGGCGACTTCAACGACCTCAGCCAACGCACAGGCAACAAAGCGCAACTCCGCACCCTTCGCTCTATTTACCGCATCTTCCTCTCCTTCCCAGGACCCCTCGCGGACATCGCCGCCCAATCCACCCTCCACTCTTCTAATCATCAAACACACCCATCCTACGAAAAGCGCCACTCAACCCCCTTCATCTCCCCAATCGCCTTCCACTACCTCCTCTCCGCCGTCGTCGACACCCAAGGCAGCGCAGCGGGCAAATCCCTCTGGGACAAATGGTGCCTCGAGCCTTCCCAATCCCCCAAACACACCCGCTACCACGAAGGGGGCATCTGGCGGCTCTACGAAACCGCCGAGCGCGACCACCGTCGCGGCGACCCCAACTTCAACGCCTCCTGGCGCCGCCAACTCAACGAAAAGGTCGTCTCGCCGAACCTCAACACCGTGCGCATCATCGCGCAGGGCGCGGCGAGGGAATACGCGCGTTTCACGCAGTACCTGGCTAGTCTCGAACTTGCTGCTGTTGATGCGCTCGCTGCTGGACATAATCTGCCGTCTGAGCCGTCTGCGCTCCCTGATTCAGTTGAGAACCAGGAGAAGAAGAGGGAGATTGAGAAGATTATGGAGTGGTGTGTGCGGCAGTTCCAGGTGCTGATGTTGCCGGAGGAGGAAATTAATCGGGAGGTGTTTGATCATCTGAAGAGGATGAGGACGAGGGAGAGGGTGAGGCATCGCGAGGAGGTTGCGGAGAGGGAGAGGGAGAAGGAGAGGATTAGGGGTTTTGTGGAGGCGCAGAGGTTGATGGAGGTTGAGCGGGCCGGTGTATGGCACGATGCGTGATGTTGTTTGTATAAATATGTGTATAAGGCTAGTTACATTTGTTTGTTTATTTGCTTAGACATGATACCAGTGTTCTTCTACTCTGTGTTCTTATATACTTGTTGGCAGGTATCTCAAGTAAATACAAACATGCAAATCATATGTACCAGAACGCCCTGTGGTCGCCTGAATTCCTAATCGGTTCCATCTAGTCCATAGCCCGTCTATCCTACTCCCTGAACGAAGAAAAGCGAAAAATCCAACGGGACGAAAACCTGTACATTTGTGTAGAGAAAGGAGTAGAAGAAGCATGGCATCAAAAAAGGTAAAAATGTGCAAAGAAAGCAAGGACCCGGTCACCAGGACCAGGTAGTAAGATAACGGTGTTGGCGGATTAAAAGCCCCAATCACCTTGATTCTCATCCGAATAGAACGTCGGGAAGTAAGATCGAACAAAATCCCCGTTAATCGGATCATACGGGAAATAAACATCATTCCCACCAAACCCTGCACCTGCACCTGGCGCATCAGGCATAAGTGTAAAATTCGACGCACCAGATTGCAAACCAGTTCCATTCGGCAGCTGCCCATTATGCTGATTGGCGGCTTTGTCAATACCGTTAGTTATGAAGGAGCCGTTCAGCTGATTCGCCTGGTCCTTATGGCCATTGGTCACCTCGCCTGCACCGTAGTCGAAGGTGGGCATATCGCTTACATCGTAATTCATCCCTTGGGCAATCTTTCGCAAGTTCAGATCACAGAGCTGCCATGCGCGACGCGACGCAACGCTGAATTCAGACATGGAGTGGAGCCAGTGAACGCCCTTCTTCGCCGTTGCGAGTAAATTCTGCTCCTCTTCGGGAATATGAATGCTACCAAACGACAACTCGAGCAAAATAACTGTCACAGCTTGCATAAGACAGTGCAGCACACACCACCAAGGTCCGATTTCGTAGAGTTGGGTTGCATCGGCCTGATCCGGAATCAAATCCAGCATCTTAGTCGCAGAATCCAGGGATATCATAGCCATGACGTGACTAAATGTTGGTTTCTCGGTGCCTTGACCACTCTGGTGCGCATCGCGACGGCAAAGGCACGGACGCCCGAGCGTGACCCGGGAACTGTAGAAGTGGAAAGCCAAAAACAGTCTCGCCCGAAGCAAATCGGGCCCCTCGTCCTCTTTTCGTGTAAAGTCGAACGCTGGGTGAAGGTTAGCCAACCAGAGATCAAGCCGTGACCTCAACACCCCAATCCGGTTCTCAATATGTGCCCACGGCACCATGGCGCAGTCGGGGGAATAAACTCGATTGATAATCTCTTGAGAGATGACCGCCAAGTCGGCATAGTAAAGGAAGCAGAGCGCATTGTTAGGAGGCAGACTCTTCAGCCAAGTTATATCTCGGGGTGTATCGGTATATTTGGCGTCCTTGCCTCCAGGGGGATTCGAGGATAATTGGTGAATAAACGAACTCGCGATAGCGTTCCCTACAAACTCTTCGCGTAGGCTGAGGTCATTGAGAAGCTTAGCTGCCAATGGCTCCTGCAACTGACTCCCCTCAAACGGGAGAGGCAGTGGAGTCGTGCAGACACCATCCAGAATGCATGTCGCCCGGCCCGTCATTATCCCTAGGAGATGTTCAAGGGTGTACAAACACCACCAAACTCGGTTGCGCGCTTCCTTGGATATGTTTGCCGTAAAATCGCTGGTACTTTTCATATTGATACCGAGAGTAATCGCAGAACGGATCGCTAATGCTGCTATTCTCCACGCTCTAAAAGGAGTCAGTCTGGAACTAACGAGTGCGCTAATGCATAGACTCACCTGTTGATCTGGTCTGATGCGATTAAATAAAACGCTATCAACCCTTCCACTTGGACTTGCTGAAGGTCTGGATGACTGAACAGCACATCACCATTCATACTCAATATCCGAGCCCGAGTCAAATACACCAAGTGGTCGTGTTCTTCACCTTGCCACGGCGCTTGCTTTAAATGAGCTCTCTTGGCACTTATCGCGAAAATCACGTTCAATATAGCCAACCATTTGTCTCCTGGACGTCCGGATTGATCATAGAACAATTGATACTGCATGCTGAATAGCGGACGGCTGATTATCGGAAAAAAGGGATGAACCGATGCCAGATAATCCTCAAAGAGTTTGTCTGCCAACGGCCGCGGTGGTACCTGATAGACATGAACCGGACCAGGGACGGAAACTTCCAGATCGTCTAAATGGTAATTAACGGCGTGAAGAGCGTAATCGCTTTCATTATCGACGTCGGGCTCGTATGTTCCTGGTTCCTTTTTCGCTCGTTGTTCTGCCTCTCTCCGCAATCTTTGCATCCACGTCACTTCGGAATTCTTGCCCATATAACCGGTTGCTCGTGTATCTTCGTTGCGATTAAGATCCTCTTCGACGCGTTCGATGGCCTCCAGCGAACCGATGGATGAAGGACTGGACGCATCGTCAGGGTGCTCGTCCATGGTATCTTCTTGTGAAATAGGCTGTGATTGTCGCTCATTGGATGAACGGTCAGCTTCTGCTGCGTGCTGTACATTGTCAGGTATCTTGTAAAAGGAAAGTAAATAAAAAAAGAAAGGTGCAATCGAACCTTGTCCAGTGCCTCTTTAATGCGCTCCGATGTCGAACTATCGACAATATTCTCAATGTCCTTCAACAACTCTTCATAATCACGTGCCTTGCGTGATAAATCTTCTAATTGCCTGTGTCCTGTCCAGTTAGCCCCCAACACAACCTAACCAGAAAACAAATAGAGAAGTCACATACCGATTCGTCTTCTCCCTCCACGAAACCGGATAATCACACTGAATCCTCAACTCCTTACACTGCCTGCACACCGGCGTATCCCCACTGCATTTCGTCTTCCTCTGTCGACATGACTGACAAGCCCTGGGCACTCTTCGACTATACCGCGGAGCTGTCGTCGCCCGCTGGCGGGGAATCGGAACCTTGCCATTGCTGTAGAGTTGCTTGGTGCCGGAATTCGAGGATGTAATCTGCGGTCTATGGGGAGTATTTGTTCGATACGAGGAGATGGAAGAGGCTGCGGTTCCTGGGAGGGCGGGGACATTGGAGGTTGGGAGGATGGTGAAGTCGCGGTCTGCTTGGTGGAGGGGCATTTCGTTGCGCGACGGGACAAAGGCGTCCTTTTCTTTATCTTGGAAGGAGGCTGTGGGTGGTTCCATGGCGGTCGAATTGGTATGTTAATATGAAAGAGTGACTGGTTAAAGTGAGAGAGTGAGAAAGAATGGCGAGTGATGCCTGTTGGCTACCGTGCTTATCGTTGATGAGGGAGCCAAGAATCACATCGTTCGGATAGATTTTCGCGAGGGAGAATTGATGAGTGACCAACAGGGCTACTATCCAGATATATACACAAGTTGAAGATGAAGACTGAAGGACAATTCCGAAAAGGAAAGGCAGAGGCCGATTCAGAAGTTTGATGGAGAACCTGAGGAAATAGAGATGTTGAGTAAGCTGCCTCCCCTTAACGTTAACTAGTTATGGAGATCACGGGTCATGTGAGTGGTGGCGACGGGGGATCCAGGGAACGACTTCTTACAGGTACCAAGTACAAGGGCGGAGTACAAGAGAGAACTACTGTAGCAAAGAAAATGGTTCATCAGTCAGATACATTAACATAATAGGCATAGGACGACCGCCCTGGAATCTATCTTTCTTTTTTTTTTTCCCCCTCCTAATTCTTTCCCTTCTTTTCGCAGTCTTTGGTATCATTGTTCCTCCACATTGCCGGAATGGAGAATAAAAAATAAAGAAAACCACCAAACAGGCACAAACACCAGAAACGAAGCAGAAGAGTATATGTACAGATCGAGGATCTTGCCAACTAAACCAGCCGGCGATGGAGAAGAGACATATAAACATGTACAAAGCGTAAACGAGAGAAAGCAATGGTATAAGCGGAGGATGAGAGAGCCACAAGAATTGGACATGTTCCAGTGGTGAGCGGAGAGTTGGGTTCAAACGAAAGAGAGGATTCAGATGCTTAGATCTCTCCAAACATTTCATCGAGCTCATCAACCTCAACGGTTTCAGGACTCTGCAATTCTCTCCACGAATCAAAGGCCATGTCGACGTCCATATTCGACAAGAGTCTTGCCTTGATGGCCACCTTGTCCTCGGATTCGGCCAGGTCGGACATCTTGATATCAACATCGGGAAGACCGCTGTTAAGCATGTCAATCGACCGTTTGAGGGGCGACACATGTGCGACCTCGGGAAGGGCAATTTGGGGACGGTCCTCCGTGTCCAGGCCGGCATCCGAAGGTGCACTCGAAGAAAGCGAGGATGCAACCGAAGTCAGCGATGGAGAAGGCGAGGTACCAAGCAAGGCACAGGCGGCATCATCGTCCTGGCCCTGCTGCTGCTTGGGTGCCGGGGACTGGTGGTCCAAGGGCCCCGAATGCGAGAAATAATCGCCGTACTCGAAATCGTCAGACATGCGATCGCCGCTAAACGACGAAGATGGAGAGTCCTCGAGATGCGAGGAAGTAGAAACGTTGATGCTATCCATCTGGCTGAGACCTTCCGAGATACCCGAACGCGCCGCACTGGTCTGTCCCTGGCTTGCCTTTTGCTCGGAGGCCCGCTCACGAACGGCACTGGCAGTTTGCGTGAATTCCTTCTCGTCCCCCTCGAGCGGCGGCGAGGCGGCACGGTGAGAGTGCATCATGCGCATATGAGCGTGGAAATCGGAGGCGGATCTGGCGGCACCATCGGGACGACCATTCAGATTGACGTGTTCATCGTCAAAGTCGGGAGAGGAGAGGTCAATCTCCGGGCTAGGCGACCGTTGACGCGCGAAGATATCCTCATCATCCTGCTCCACACTAGTGACACTGGGGGTCATCTGTTTCCCAATCATACCCGACGGAATCATGATATCGTCCGAGTTGTCAGGCAATGGCTGACGAGGCATGGTGGTAAGATAGTAATAGACCTTCCGAGGATGAACGGGGATAAGCTCCTTGGCGATAGGACAAGGTGCCAGGGCGGACCAGGAACGCTTCATGTAGGCACTCAGTCGCGACGAGAGGAGAGCGGCGGGATTGGCCGAACTAAATACCGTTAGCCTTTTCTTCTTGTCTTAGAAGATTTGAAGAGAGAAACTTACTTTGCGACATTATCGTTGAGAGTGTAGAGAATAGCGGCGAGTTCCTTGACGAGGTGCGGGCGGTTGGCGGTCTTCTCGAGTTGATGGATGACGCCGACCACGATATCGTCGTTGATGCCCTCGGTGTCGATCCGCGGTGCAAGGCCATCGTCCATGGGCGAAGGAGGTGGCGTGTGCTCCCAGGTGGCGGCGCGCACAGCGGGGCTTTGTCGGGACGATGGCTCGGGGGAGACTGAGAGGGAGTCGTGCGACCTCTTGACTTTTTTGGATGGAGGGAGTTGATGATCTTCAGTGGAAGGAGTCGAAGTCTTGGTCGACGAGATGGAAGGAGAGCGACGCGATGAACTGGGAAGATGAATGCCCAGCGAGGGGAGAGAGAGAGACTTGCGACGAGTATTATAAGGCATGGTAATACAGCAAATAGGGTAGGGTAGTAGGAATAGAAGTAGGCAAGTAATTAAAACGACAAAAGCAATACAACAGCAGCAGTCATAAAGAATAACAGGATAACAGCACAATAATAAACCAATACAATACTAATAATATAGAAGAGAAAAAAAAAATTAGGATAATACAGGATGGAGTATGGAAGAGAGATTGGGGGAGAGGGGGGTAGAGAGAGATGGGAATATGGGAGGGAATATGGAATATGGATGGCGATGAAAACAGAAGAGAGTAGTAGACGAGAAAAGAAAAGATCCCGACCGGCTGGACGGCGACCCGAGCTTGGTTTTTTTTTTTTTCCCTTACTGCCAGGAGCCGCAAATAATCCGATGAGGTTATATGCTGATCCTGATTGGTCAATTGGGGTCCGGTATGCAATGCGTTCAGGCATTCAGGCCTTCAGGCAGAGTACAAGTACATGTGCTTCTATGTATGACATCTTGTACAAGTAACTATGTACAGCACAGATACGGTGTACAGCGCATAATAAACAACCACATAGCACACCGCATGTATCGACGTTTCCCTGGCAAAGGCAAAAGTACCGGCACAGGCGGTGAAAGGGGCAAAAGTCCGTGGACCAGCCATGTGTCGATGGCGAGAATTACTCAACATGTCATTGGCTATCATGGTGGGGTGTCGCAGCGAATCGGGTATCTGCAGTTTATTCCATATGCATCTTGTTGATCGGCCAACGTGTGAATACTAGAGTGGTATTTGTATAGTGCTCTTCTTGTGAATGTAATAAAGCATTTATTGCTATGGAGTAGAGTGCAGATACTACTTGTATGTAGAGGAAGTGACCTGTGTTGTATCTGTATCTGTATCTGTCTACATACGTAGTAGTACTCTGTAAAGACGCAGAATATTCCACACCCCACCGCCAAGCCACTAATGCAGGCATGGAACCAGCCCAGTGTACGGGCCAATAAATGGTCATCTTCTCTCTCCACCAACGACGCCGTTTGATGTGCTAGAAAACCTGCGTTTACCGTTCGGGTCCAGCGTAATCTGAAAAAGTAGACCTGTAGAGTACTCGTAGTGCAGAGTAGACTATGTAAACAGAAACGCTGCAAGGGATGAGTTATGATAGGTGATCATTCCGTCCCTTGTTGCTGGGCTGTGCGTCCATTGCTTGCTTTGGCGCCGTTGCTGTCATCAATATCTGTGTGTGCGTCGATTTGACATATCACAGTATCAGTACCTGTACGAGAGCACAGCGATCATAGTTATCTTCATACACAAGTTGTCAAGCACTATGACAAATCACATTAGAGAGAACCAAGCATAAAATAAAAACGGACCATGACAAGATGGGGGTTCGAGCCGCTTCAGCCTGCGGGATCAACCATAATGCCCACCGTACAACATTAATACGGCCATTACCACTATTGGATACTCTGCGCAGACTACTTGACCATCTTTCCATAGGCTGTTATACATATATAAGCTGCGGTGGTCTGTAACTCTACTTTGCCTAGGCGTCAATGCCTGCTACAGCATGCCAGGCAACCACTGTAGCCCTTCTCCGTGCGTGCAACGGAATCCGCCAACGAGTACTAAAATACATGTCGATATGATTTCCCATGAGAGCATTTCTACAAGTCTTACTAAAGATGTTGGAGAGCTTTCTCACAGTCTCGAATAGAAACCATTGTCGATGGTGGTATATCTGACGATATATATCCACCGCAAGAGTATTAAGTAGATCACACAGGTAGATGACGGCAGCAAAACCGTTGTTGATAATGCCCAATGTGAATATAGCCCCCAGAGAAAGGCAGTGAAAAAAAAAAAAAATGGTTCAGTGTAACAAGAGACCAGATGGTTTTGAGTGGGAACAAGACAAAACAGAGTCCTTGTGTTGATTGACAGGGGCATATATATATGTATCAGGGAACACGGTCCAATTGTAAGCAATAACTACCAACGCGGCCTACTGCCTAAAGCTCTTGCTTATTTATTCATGTACGACGCCGAAGAAGTAGAAAACTAATGACAGAACAATAACAAGTGTCTAGAGCTTACAAAATTGTTCCTATAAGAATGAAAATATTCACATTCTCTTGACTTTAACCTACAGATCATCAAGAACACAAGAGTAGACAAAATCCATCGGTCATGGAAAGAAAACAAACCAGAAAATGCTCATACAACTGAGCGACAGTACTAAGTTGCAACGGAAGTCGGGGTATCATGATGTAAGGATCAATTAGGCCTGCAGCAAGCAGGCTGTGATAATCTTGGGCTTCCTCAATTCGCTGCTGGTTCTATCTCTGATGCAGTGTTCCCAACTGCAAATGAAGTTGAGAATCGGGTGAGAGATAGCAAACGAACTGATCAGAATGGCAGAGGACACGTTAAAGGGCTATGACTCCTGGAGAAAATACCTCAACAACCTTCAGAACGAACAAAATGACGAGAGAAGTTCGGAACAAGGAACATCTACGATACCTGCAAGGGAAAGTCCCTGATCCGAAGACTTTTATGAGAACCCACGAGATTGGCCCCTATCCAAAAGATGATGCAAAGAAGATGGAACAACTTGCTCTCATCATTCTTGCACTTACCCTGCGTGCTGATGAGGACAAGAAGTCAGGAGGTAACCTTGTTGAAAAGCCCGAGAGATTGCGAGCGGTATAAACAGTTTTCGCATTTTGCTAGTTTCTGACTAGATAGCGGTGCGTGCCAACAAATTCCTAGTATATAAACGTATCTGGCACCATAGCGCTGCCAATGGCCAATGTCTAATTCGAAGGAATTGAGGTTAGCGCTATCACATTATGTTCAAGGTCTTCGCGCAGTAGATGCTTCTCTCTTCCTCTATCTATTTCCCTGCTATGATTGGTCTACCATGGGACTTAATGCTATCTATAGTCCCCCCATACCCTCGGGTACTCGGTATCCTCACGCTTGATAGATTACTACAATACCAGATAGTATCGATGCAACTGGGCAGCAATACTAAAAGGCAATGGGCTCTCCAGGTTCCAACCACAAGCGCTCTCTGCTGCCGCCATGTAACGGAAGCAAAATGAGATCCACACGCAAACAACGGCAAACCCGAAGAATTCAGTAAAACCTGATTTAAATCTATTAGCATCCGCGTTTTTGTTAGAAATATAGTCAATGCACTTACGATTCTGTTGCAACCCCACTGACTTGCCCAGGTAAATCACAAAATCCTCCAATGTGATCATCAACGGCTGCATAACATAGAACGCTCCCTGATAGAGCGCATGCTCCTCACTGCGGAGATAAAGACTGCCGATAGTGTGAATCACAACCGAGAAGCCAAATGCGGCGTAAAGATCAGTGTATCGGCGTCGTAAGGTCCCTCTTTTCGCGCGCGTCAGATCACACGCAAGTTCGCCCCAGAAGTTACACGCTCTCCGCATCATCTGATGCCAAGCACTTCCCCAGAGGCGTCGGATGGACCAGAGGTTACTGGGTAGGAAGCTTCCGAATAGAGGTGGCCAATCATCTGGCTCACAGATTCCCAGGACTGTCGTTCCGATTGCCGCTAGGTTGTACTGCATGTTGAGCAGGTTGTATACCTGATAGCCGCTTAACCAGCTTATTAGTATCTGATACTGTAGGGGGATATCCCAGAAAGTTTGGGATTGGACCATGGGCGCTACGACTGTGCGCCGGTAGTAGGTGGCGCCATCAACCATTAGGAAGGCAATGATGGATTCGGCGAGACGCTTGAAAAGAAAATGACTGCTTCTTTGGTGAGTTACAATGGGGCCATATGGTCTGAAGGAAGTGTTGACGTACAATTTCCCATGGCCCTGATTAGGACCTGGCGGGACGTTCTTGGCCTGAATATTCCACCCAATGGCCCGCGAGGAGGCAAGCAATTCAAACGCCCATCGAGTCCTCGCAAAGATGCCCTGTGGCCAGGCCTTGTCTTTATCTTCCTTCTTCGATGTACTTCCGCGGATCTTCCAGAACTCCCGCTGCGGTTCATGACAGAGTGCAAGGTCGAGCACACGGACGACCGATGCTGGGATGGTAAGGCCGGCGATGTAGTTCTCGATGTGGTTTCCCTTAGTATACTGCAGCATTTGCGTCGCCAGCGGCAGCACAACGCCCAGGTACCATGATACGCGGACCAATCGACTAGTTTGGAGAAACACAGCAGCGCAGCTGAGATAAAACACTGGTTCGAACCATGGTGGACAGGGCTTTCGCTCTGCATCCGGAGGAACGAGAGATGAGAGCGCGCCAGGGAGTGAGGCTAGGGCGGGTAATTTCAGCATCTTGGTAATCCTGGTTGCTGTGGTATGTGACGTGAAGGTCGTAGGTACTTGGAGAACGAGGAGGTACTTATACCAAGCTTGGTGCAAGGATCGTCCTCTATTGCGCCTGTAGTTGGAGGTGCACCACATCTGTGACTGTTGATATTCCAATAACTTGATAGACTCAGGCATTACAGAAGAACTATAAGCTAGAAAGCATATGTAATACGTTCTATATATAGATAAGGTCTACCCATAAGTACACTAAGCTCATGCAATGTCCATAAGCCCCAAGTACACGGACTTCTGAGTTATACCAAAAATCTTAGAAAAGTGACATTCATAGTTCTACTACTCTTACTAAACTAACAAGCCCTCTCTCTCCGCCTCCAACAACGGCCCCAAAGACTTAGCCGTATCAATAATACTCTGATCATACGGAATCCAATCCAACCCGACCGCATTCTTCACCTTCGTCGAGTCAAACACCACACCACCTTCATCAAACGCCCAATCCTTGTTATAGCGTTGATCCGGATTGCCCTTGAGGATTACACCCCGCCGCTCAGGGTATTCCTCATTCAAAATATCCAAGATAGCCTGCTTGGGGCCATGTCCCGCAACCACGAGATAGCGTTCACCATCCGCCTTGGAAGTGTTCTCGGTGCACCATAGGTAGATGGTCGCCAAATTGCGCACGTCAACGTAGGGAGTTGCACCGGCGATCTTGACGATGGCGTCTTGGGGCCCGGGAACGTCTTTGCCGATGAGGCCGTTGTAAATGGGAGCCAGGGTTAGAGGGAGCTTGTCTGGAGTCTCAGGGAGGATGATCGGTGGGCCAGTGGCGATGGAGCCGCAGATAGAGCTTATGGCGAATGGAGGCTGTTGCATGTCAACGTGGGAACTAAACTTGGCCTATAAAACGTGAATGGGAAAATGCAAGGAATGGACGTCATACCTTCCTGGAATTTCTGAAAGCCCAAACGAGCTTCTCCGCGGCAATCTTTGCACACGGATATGCCTCATAGACGGAGATATCCTTTACCCCGTCCTCCAAGAGCAAAGGATGAATCTTGTTCCAGCTATTGTCGTCGTAGGTATGCGGAGGCTGCGCACCAGGCGTGATGACTGCTGCCGCAGACGAGGTGAAAACAAAGCTCTCAAGCTGGGAACCTGCATACGCCAAAGCTGCGTTCAACAGGTTCTCCGTGCCCTTGACAGTTGGCGTAATGAGTTGCGATGCATGGGTAATGGACGGGCCGATAACAGGTGCAGCCGTGTGGATAATTGCAGAGACACCTATATTGTTGATGAGTAGAAGCATAGAAAGAGTAGGACTTGTAGCACAAACCTTTGACAGCTTCATCAAAGCCAGATACCTCACAGAGATCCGGTACTTCCGCGATCTCGATTCGGTCCGCGTAGGGTTTCCATGGCCCATTAAGCAGACGCGAAGCACGCTCCTGAGAACGACAAGTACCACGCAGACGATATCCGGCATTCAGGACGGTAGTGGCTATGTTGGACGCAAGGTATCCGTTGATGCCGGTGACGAGGATGGTTTTGGTCATGGACAGAGCCATAATGGTAGTTGTATGGTATGTGAGTGTGCTCCAAGCTATAGATGATATAACAAAGATGATAAATTCAGTACTACACTACAAGGGATTATTCTTCTATCCTTATATCTACATGAAGCTGCTAAATCCTCACACCATCCGAAAGAAGCATACCACCCATCCGGTAGTTATCATACAGAACCAGACTGAAGTCTATTTGGTTCATTGTGCATGATCAGTGTATCGTGCATGGAGATGTAGCATTTTGTAGAGGGTTTATTTCCACGTTGATGTACGGAATACGAGATACCTGTATGAATGAAGGGTCCCAGATGCCAAGAATTAGTAGTAGGGACCTGAAAGCGCAGTTAGCTCTATTCCGGATAAACTCTTTGTTTCTTTTCTCTTTTGTCATGATAAGTCTGCCATGTAGCAGTCTTATCATAAACGTGTCAATACATCTGCAGGGGTAATCGTGCCTCTCTTCTGAGACATTCTATAGGTAGATAATAGTATTCGGATGCATATGGGTGGCATTATTCAGACAGTCAATTAATTAGGGTTAGATTCCGTAGATCCGTGTCAAGCACGGATCTGTCCCTTCGCTATCTACACTACGCACGGGGCCACCATACAGCGCCTTGCCTTTGGCTGAATCAAAAAATAATTTTCCATCTCCATGTCACCGTTGGTCATGCCGTTTGCTAATTTGACGCCCTTGGGAAAGGCGCGGTAAAAGTGTGCAATCGTCATGCGGAGCTCTAAGCGGGCAAGATGAAGACCGAGACAGACTAGTCAGTTAGTTACTACTTTCGATAAGAAATATTATTAGAGTGAAGCTTACTCCGACCACCGCCACCAAACGGCATAAACGCATCTTTCATGTTTTGAGTCGGGTTCTCCCATCGGGATGGATCAAACCTAGAACTACCTCGTTAGCTTTGCAATCCAAGCACAGAAGGTATATAGAGTAAAGACTTTTCTGGCTCGGGAAAGATCCGTGGATCGCGATGCATTGTGTACGCCTGTGTTGTGACTGTAAGTCCACCGGGAATGTAATGTCCACACAGCCTCTTGCCACCCGCAGGTACAGCACGAGGTAAATCACCAGGGGCAGCACCATATAGACGCAGTGACTCCTCGATCACCTGGCCCATATAAGAAAGCTTCTTCAGATCGTCTGCCTTGAATCCGTCAGGCAGGCTTCTCACTTCCCTGATCAGACGCTGCTGCACGGCAGGGTGTTGTGATACCACCCAAACAAGATATGTGAGCGTAATCGCTGTCGTGTCGCTGCCGCCGAGAATGTAAGCCTCCGCATCGGACTCGATCACGTCGTGAGAAATTTTGCCAGCGTCATGTGCTTTGAGCTCTCGTGAAAGTAGCATTGGCTTATCGCAGTCGGGGTTTGATTTCAGATACTGCATGCAGCGGTTCAGGAGATTCTCGGCGTATGCCGTGCGCCGGGCTCCAGCAGATGTAATGTTCTTGATAAAGTTGGAAGGGATGGCAGAAACGGCTTTCATGATAAGGGGGATCTCGACGAGCAACGCATTGTAAAATGTGACATTTTTGAGGTCAATGGAATACTGGTTTTCCTGGCAAAAGATGTCAATATGGTATTGACTTCCAAATCGAGGTATTCGAGGAACTTACTTTTCCATATTCCAACATACGAAACGACTCACCAAAGCTCAACTGACCAATGATATCGGTAGCCATGAAGAAAAACCACTTCAGCAAATCAGCGCTGCCGTCCGTGTTCATACGCTCCTGGATCTTGTGAATAGCCAGCTCAACATTCTCCAGGACCACTGGCTCTAGCTCTCGCAATGAGCCCTCCGACAAAGGGTGTGAGAGCAGTCGGCGTCGTTCTTGATGAGCCTTAAAATCAACCAAAGAGAAGATGTTGTGCTCGCGGGTAGTAGTAAGCTTGCTGTACCAGTCGGACTTCCGGAAGCTAGTGCCAATGCGATGGATCTCTTTGGTGGTTTGCAAGTCGGAAATAACAACTTCATTGGGACTGATACGGACGAGAGGGCCTAGGTCCTGGTCAGATATTGCTCGATGGCACGACAAGCCACGTGGATTGGGGTAGACAGACCATATTTCTTATTCAATGAGTCAAGATATTGCATTCTCTGCCCAGTCAGAGTATAGTACTTCAAAATTAGAGTCGTAAATTTAGAACTCGAGGGCCCAGGCAGCGAGCTTAGTGGTCCTGCCAGAGCATTCCATATTGCTCGCTGACCGAGTTAGCATCATTGGCAATACGAACCGACACCGAATAAAGAAGCTGAGCACTTACTACAATGCTGAGCAGCAAGATAGTCATGGACGATACAACAATCGTATGAGCCATTGGGAAAGGTGACAAAAAGCAAAACAGGAGCACGATTCGTTGCTTCATATACACTGGTTGTAGTCCTTATATAGAAATCTACATCTAGCACAATTAAATTTCTTTATCTCCCTATTATAAATGATACCTTCCTTAGAATATTGAGAGATAGTCGAACTGCTCAGAAGTTATACGGGTTTTATTGCATATGTAGCTTTATTCAGGGTTAATAGCTTCGTGCTCAGAACGGACCCCGTGATTCAATAAGGATATCTCAGCCACGCACCCTAAAAATAAATAGACAGATATAAACTTGCATTATCCTATATTTGCTGGAATTTGAACCATCATCTTTTCTGCAAGCCTGTGTAAAGATCTGCACCATGCCTCTATCACTCCCCATGGCGTTACCTGCTTCTACTGCATGGTTGGCAGTATCTTTTGTGATTTTCATGGCTTGGGTGCTGCACCAGCGGTACCAGAGCCAACTAAATCAATTCCCAGGTCCCATTCTTGCATCCCTTTCAGATCTCTGGCGATTTGGATACTCACTGTACAACAGACATGGTATTCCCTTGGCTGCCTTGCACAAAGAGTATGGCCCAGTGGTGCGTCTGGGACCGCGCATGTTATCATTTTCCACCCCGGAAGCCATACATGATATCTATGGTCCCAAAAATAAACTGAAAAAGGTATGTACATGGGGCCTACACCTATCTGCATGAAATAATGCGCTCATACGGGGTAAAGTCGGAGTTTTATAGTGTCATATCGCCCGTTCACGCCGGAGTCATTAGCCAGACCCTCTTTTCAAATCGAGATCAGGATTCCCATGCTAGTCATCGACGCGCGGTTAACTCGGCATTTTCCATGAGCTCTGTGCTCCGTTACGAGTCGTATGTGGATAAAACTATCGGACTGTTCTTCAACAAACTTGACGAAATATCTGAAAAGACCGGAAAACACGGATGGATCGATCTCCCATGTCTGTTTCAATACTATGCATTTGACACCATCGGGATGCTCGCTTATGGAAAGCGGTATGGCTTCATTGCACAGAATTCTGATATCGACGAAATTATCAAGTCGACGCGGACGATACTCGACTACACTTCATATGTAAGGTTGACTTGGCCTAAAGAGGAAAAAACTACATTAATATTGCTCCCAGGTTGGCAATTACCCACTGCTGGATAAAGCAACAATCAAGAACCCACTCATGTTGTGGCTGGGCCGAATAGGTCTTGTCCAGATGACCACGCCGTTAATTCCGTTCGCGATAAATTCGCAGGCCGGACGACTAGCGGAGATGCAAGAAAACCCCGAACGCAAAAATGCCAACCGGGATATCCTTGACAGCTATCTTGCATTGCATAGGGCTAAGCCGGATGTCGTGACCAATGACATGGTTCTAGAATTGGGAGTGATGCTGGGGTTTGCTGGGTCGGAATCAACGTAAGTACTTTCCTACTCAGCTGCCTTTTGCTTGTTCTTTCTCTACATACTAAGTAATGCATCAGTGGGGTCGCCCTGAGTGCACTCCTTTATCATGTCACACGCTATCCTGATATTTACCGCCGTGTCCGTAACGAGTTGGCGTCCAATATCGTCGCCAACACAAGCCATATCTCATATACGGAGGCTCAAAGCATGCCGTATTTTGACGCCTGTGTCAAGGAGTCCTTCCGAATCCATCCCCCAAGCGGCTTTGTAATGGAGCGTGTGACTCCTCCGCAGGGAGTGGAAATTGCTGGGTACAAAGTCCCCGGCAATGTAATTGTTGGCTGCAATCCACACGCTGTGCATCGTGACAAGGCGACATTTGGAGAGGACGCAGATGTGTATCGCCCTGAGCGATGGCTCGAATCTAGTGATGCGCAAGCGCGCGAAATGTGGAAGGGAATGCTGCATTTTGGTAGCGGATCACATACTTGCTTGGGACGACATATTAGTGTGATGGAGGTATATAAACTGGGCGCGTCGCTGTTGCATAACTACAAGGTACTTTCTTTGGCTCTTACCATTGCTTATTCTGTGTGCCTACACTAACGATCGTGGACAGATCACTCTGGACCAGCCAGAGAAGGATTGCGAGATTACAGTAGGGCAGTTTGTACGATTGAACTACCGGGCACGGGTGGAGCGATTGTCTGAGTAACGGGAACGAGGAAACCACTCGGTGCACATATATATGATCGTTTTGAGTATCCAGTTGAACCAATAGAATCAATCATGATCATTAAAATTCTGATCAGACCAATTTTACCCAATGAAGAACCCAATACAAACACGATATTGCAGCCCAAGGAAGCCCACACATCATCATTATTGGTGATGTCAAGTTAACCCGAGTCTTGCCCATGGGTAGCACGCTCACACATATTCAATGGTATTTATTATCAGAGTTCGCGCCAGATCCGCATAGCATAAGAATGTGTGCTTCCGCTCTGTCGATAGCGTGTGGTTGCAGGGTGCATAGACAAGTTCACTGGGCTGAATGAATGTGACCCTCAGCCAGGTCCGGTGAAGTCGATAATACTTCTCTGCTTTTTCGAGATCGGCATATGTATGACTAAAGGAAACGTAAAGCAGTTTCCGTATTGCTCGGGTTGTCTCGGGATAATTTTTCGTTGATTACTGAGAGCTCATGGCAATGATGCGCGGTAGGTTAACGGTTGGATCTGAAAGACGCAGTCTAAAGGGTGCTGCTACGAGTGAATGCGTGGTGTCATGCCCAATGAAGCAGCCCGGAACGTTCTCATTCGTGGCGACGCATGAAACGATTGCGCTGCAGGGATAGGCGATGCAAGATACAACCTTCAGAATGTCTGAGATATCACCCTCGTAAATCTCCACGTTGCACTTGCTGAAATAGATGGATTCTGGGCCAACTGCTTCTTGCGCGAGCGGACTAGGGCATGGATGGTAATGTCGGGGCTTTGGAGAAGGGTGAAGAGTGGAGAGGATGGCTTGACCGGTGTTACCGGTAGCTCCGAGCAAGAGCGATTCGCTTGTCTTTTTAGGCAATGGCGTATGTGGGCATAGCATACGTCCGGTGAGCTAGTATTAGATGAAGCAGCCTGGGGTCTCAACTATTTCCTATATCACTCGCATTTATATAACATCATGCACAATTATTCCATAAAGCCTGCTTAAGATAATTATGCCGTTTGCTCTAGAAATCCGCAAGATATCTGCAGCGTAAGAAGTAGAATGGGTTTTGTGGCTGGCTGACAATACAGTAAGCTCAAAAACAAAGATAAGAAGCCATCAGCTTCGTGCTTAGCACGGACACGAGACTAGGGCTGAATACGAGGTGAAAAATCAGCAAAGAAATAAGAGACTATCATCACCTTCGATCTTTCCAGCACAAAGGTCCATTGTTCGTTAACACGCTATTGTCGATTATGTCTCGGAAGATCAACGACACCTTCGATGAGTGCTTCTGGGAGGAGTATCTAGAGAGCCAAGGTTCACGATTACCTCCTTTACCAGAAGTTGAGCGCGTCACTCCTCGAGTTGTACGTATACTTGCGGGTAACCCTGGCGGGGTAAGTCTGCTTCTATAGAAAGTTGGTCCAATGACTTGGTTACTGATGGCCATGCGCAGTTCCAATTGCAGGGTACCAACACGTACTTAGTGGGTAGTGGTCGCGAGAAGATTCTCATCGACACAGGCCAAGGCCTACCGGTATGGATCGACCACATTTCCCAGTTTGTGGCCGAAAATGGCCTGAAGATCGTGGCTGCATTAATCACCCATTGGCATGGCGATCATACTGGTGGCGTACCTGATCTTCTGGTTCATTTTCCGCATTTATCGTCTGCTATCTACAAGAACCAGCCAGATCGTGGCCAGCAGGACATTCTTGACGGACAGGTCTTCCAAGTAGAGGGAGCCACAGTACGTGCATTGCACACACCTGGTCATGCTGTCGACCACATGTGCTTCGTACTGGAAGAAGAACAAGCGATTTTTACCGGTGATAACGTGCTCGGTCATGGCTTTACGGTTGTGGAGGATCTCGGAGCGTATACAAACAGTCTCGATATTATGAATGACCAAGGGTGTCAGAAAGGGTATCCAGCACACGGCGTCGTGGTCACCGATATGCCATCGAAAATGGCGGAGTATAGGGATCAAAGATTACGGCGAGAGCGGCAGGTTATTTCCGCATTACGGGAAAGTCGACAGAAGAACGCTGGACGAGGCAGTATTACGGTGCAGGAAGTAGTGCGATCAGTGCATGGAACTGTTCCCGAGGAAGTCAGTAAGAAAGCATTAGAGCCATTCATGCAGGAGGTGCTTTTGAAGCTGGCGGGTGACCGTAAAGTTGCTTTTGAGCTGCAGGGAGGAGTAAAGCGGTGGTTTATTGTTGGTAATCGAGTTTGATGCATGCTTTGCTTTTCTGCGCCCAATTTATTCTGTATATGACTATCGAACAATATCGTATCTGTTTTTGTTAGGGCCCGTGCCGCTAGCAAATTATGCAACCCAGGGAGGTATGCAAAACGCGAGCCAGTAACTGCGCTTCTATCAAGTTCCGTCGTCCCAATTAGTGCATTAGAGCGATGCAAGTCCAACCCTAAGCTAGTATATACTCGCCCATTCCCCAGCCAGACTCCAATAGTTCAGCTCATCAGCTCCAGCTGAACTTTTCTTTGCATTATCTTCTCCACCAGTCTATTTCAAATCCTGTCAGCTTCACGAAAGTACCGAAGTCGGCGAAACATCAGCCTCAGTATAGCTGATCCTGGCCCTACATGGTTGGATATATAACTATTCCTATGCCACTTCAAGTTCGAGCAAATCAATCTTCTTTAATCTCTAATTCATTTTTATCCATCGAAGATTCAACATTCACTGTCAAAAATGGATACTCCCTCGAGCTCGGCAGACGTGGTCAACGACCATCACTACAGACTGGTCTACTTCAGCAACGAGTTGCCATCTGACGAGCAGATTGGCGCTCACCTGCGCCGTCTCCAAGTCTTGAGCAAGGACAGGCGATACCCAATCCTGAAAGTCTTTCTGGAAGACGCCACAGAAGTGCTTCGCGAGGAGCTACGGAAGTTGCCTTCCCATCTTCTCTCCCTGATCGCCCCGTTCGAAAGTATCATAGACTTTGCGTACCAGTTTGGACTGCGTAGCGGACCGTTTGGGGGATCTGCGGAGGGTGTCTTCGCATGTCTGATTCAGCTGGGCACGTATATCAGGTAAGTCTTCGTTTCTAGCATGACAGCTTCAGTTACCAACTGGCTACTAGCTACCATGAGTGCTCTACGAACGAGCCCCTGACCTCTCCTCATGGAACGCTTGTGGCTCTCGGCTCCGGATTGATGGCTGCTGCGGCTGTTTCCTTTGCCTCTCACTTGTCAGATCTTGTGAAGCTCGGTTCTGAGGCAATCCGCATTGCTTTCCGGATGGGCCTTCGTGTCGACCAGGCTTCGCAGAGACTCGAGTCTCGTCGAGCCGAGGGA
Source organism: Aspergillus intermedius (assembly GCA_039880815.1). NCBI lineage: Eukaryota > Fungi > Ascomycota > Eurotiomycetes > Eurotiales > Aspergillaceae > Aspergillus > Aspergillus intermedius. Next base: position 210,860 of record JBDODA010000007.1, on the reverse strand, counting down.
CCAGCAGAGAGCTGGGCATATGTGTTTTCGGAGTTGTCGGAGGATGAGGTGCGACAGGAACTGGCAACTATGAATGCGTCTCTGGTAAGCGTGCTTAACAAAGCCTATCTTCCCAATTAATCCTCTACTTACCCCGCTAGAACTTCCCAGCGCCGAGCCAAATCTTTGTTAGTGCTGTTAGCCCCGGTGCCGTCACTATCAGCGGTCCTCCTTCGCGTCTTAAATCCCTTGTACGCTCCTCCGAGCTGCTGCGCTATGCCAAATGGGCTCCTCTGCCCATCTTCAACGGCCTCTGTCATTCATCCCATGCTTACACCCACGCTGATGCTAAAGAAATCGTGAGCGCAATGGACCTCGCAACCAATTCATCCTATATTCTTCACGCGCCTTTGCTCTCAACCAGGAACGGACAGCCTTTCGCCGCAGAAACGCCCACTCAGCTTTTTGAAGATGTTATATTCGAATTGCTCACTGAGACTATTCGCTGGGATACAGTTACAGCGACTCTCCATGATCGCGTGGCGCTTCACTTTGTGCCTGAAGTTGTTGTAAAGGCTTTGGGCGCGCCTAATGCTCTCAAAGGCTTTAATGAGGCTGTTCAGGCCCATGCGGATCCGGTTCGAGTTATCACAGAGGATGTTTTGGAACAAAGCCTCGCTACTCCTCTACCTGTGCGAGCCCCCCGCGACCCTAAGGACTCTAAGATTGCTATTGTCGGTATGAGTTGTCGCCTTCCTGGGGGCGCCGTGTCCAACAAAAGCTTTTGGGATTTGCTAGAGAAGGGGCTCGACGTCCATCGACGCATCCCCGCGGATCGGTTTGATGTTGACACGCACTGGGATCCCACCGGCCAGAACCCGAACGCCAGTAAGACACCGTTCGGGTGCTTCATTAATGATCCGGCTCTCTTCGACGCCGGTTTCTTCAACATGTCACCCCGCGAGGCGGAGCAGACGGATCCTATGCACCGCTTGGCCCTCGTTACCGCTCACGAAGCCCTCGAGCAGGCTGGATTCGTGCCTAACCGCACGCCCTCGACTAATATTGAACGTGTGGGTGTCTTCTACGGCCAGGCAAGTGACGATTACCGTGAAGTCAATGCAGGCCAGGAGATCGGAACCTACTACATTCCCGGTGGAAACAGGGCTTTCGCGCCTGGGCGGATCAACTACTTCTACAAGTTCGGTGGCCCCAGTTTCAGTTGTGACACCGCGTGCTCGTCCAGTCTGGCTACCGTTCAGATTGCTTGCACAACACTGTGGAGCGGCGATGCCGATATGGTTATCGCGGGAGGAGTTAACGTCCTCACAAACTCAGATGGCTTTGCCGGTCTCTGCAATGGTCATTTCCTCACGCAGACCGGTAACTGCAAGACATGGGATGCTGGTGCTGATGGATACTGCCGTGCAGACGGTATCGGCTCTGTTGTCATGAAGCGTCTTGAGGATGCTATTGCGGATAACGACAACATTCTCGCCACTGTGTTGTCGGCCGCCACGAATCAATCCGCCAAAGCCGTGTCGATTACCCATCCCCATGCTGGCGCTCAAGCGAGTCTCTACAAGCGCGTCATGGACCGTGCCGGTGTTGACCCGCTCGATGTCAGCTATGTCGAGCTGCACGGTACAGGTACACAGGCTGGCGATGCGACGGAGATGGAGTCAGTCACGCAGGTGTTTGCGCCTATGGGCCCTCGTCGTCGCACCGAGCCGCTGCATATCGGCGCCGTCAAGTCGAACATCGGCCACGGAGAGGCGGCGGCAGGTATTGCGGCACTGATCAAGGTGCTCTTGATGTACAAGAAGCGGTCTATTCCTCCGCACACAGGTATCAAGACGGAGCTGAGCCCGGTGCTGAAGAAGTTCCTCGACAAGAAGCGCAAGATCCATATCGCTTTTGACCAGACGCCTTGGAAGCCTGTGTACAACGATAAGCGATATGCGGTGATCAACAACTTCAGTGCTGCCGGAGGCAACACGACTATGCTTCTCGAAGAGGCACCAGTTAAGGAGATCCAGGAGGATAGGGACGATCGTGAGAAGCACGTCGTGGCTGTGTCTGCCAAGAGTAAGGTCTCGCTGAAAGGAAACCTCGAGGCACTTTTGACGTATCTCGAGGAAAACCCCAAGACCTCACTGAGTGACCTTGCGTACACCACTTTGGCCCGTCGCATGCACTACAATCACCGCATCGCCTTTTCGGCTTCCTCCATCGACCAGGTGAAGAAGCAACTGCGATCTCACATCGACTTGGAGGAGCAGGTTCGCCCAGTTCCGTCAAACCCGCCAGTTGTGGCTTTCGCCTTCACCGGTCAAGGTGCATTCTACCCCGGCATGGGTGCCCAGCTTTACCACAGCGTCCCGTCTTTCCGAGACCACATCACGCATCTCGACAGCCTCTGCCAGCAACACGGCTTCCCATCTATTCTCCCGGTCATCGAAAATGGAGGCGATGAGGCACAGGAAGAACCCGCCCCCATTGTCACCCAGCTCACCATTACCTGTCTCGAGATCGCCTTGACCAAATACTGGGCCTCGCTGGGCATTACACCCAGCGTCGTCGTCGGCGCAAGTCTGGGCGAGTACCCCGCCCTGCACGCTGCCGGCGTGCTCTCTGCCAGCGACACAATTTTCCTTGTCGGCCAGCGCGCACAGCAACTAGAGAAGCACTGCCAGCTACGCAGCCATGGCATGATGGCTGTACGTGCCAGCATCGAGCAAATCGCGGAGTGCCTAGGGGACCAGCCCTACGAGGTCGCTTGCATCAACGCTCCACAGGACACCGTCATCGACGGACTCCAGGCCGACATCGCCTTTGCGCGGGAGAAGCTCCAGGCACAGGGACACAAATGCCACCAACTCGACGTGCCCTACGCGTTTCATTCGTCGCAGATGGACCCTGCTTTAGACTCGTATGAGCAGATTGCTTCGTCAGTCACTTTCCATGCACCCCAGGTCCCCATTATCTCGCCGCTGCTCAGCGACGTTGTGTTCGATGCTAAATCCATTCACGCGCAATACATGCGGCGGGCGACGCGTGAGCCCGTCAACTTCGTTGGTGCTTTGCAGGCCGCCCAGGAGATTGGCATTATCGACCACAACACCATCTGGGTTGAAGCTGGACCTCACCCAGTGCTTGTCTCGTTTATCCGCAACTGTCTCCCCGAGGTCAAGCGGTTGGCGCCAACGCTGCGGCGCAACGAGAACAACTGGAACACGTTAGCGGACAGTCTGGCTGGATTGCACAGCGACGGTCTCACCTTACAGTGGAACGAAGTGCATCGGCCATTTGAGGCATCGCTGCAGCTGCTGGACTTGCCGTCGTACTCGTGGAATGAGAAGAGATACTGGATCCAGTATCGCGGCACATGGACTCTCACCAAGGGCAAGGAGATCAGCCAGCCGGTGCCGTCGTCGGCCGTATCAACCTTGACAACTTCGTCTATTCATCAGGTGCTTCAGGAAGACGTTAGTGGTTCGACGGCGACCTTTGTGGCCCGGTCGAACCTCATGCATCCCGATCTTTTCGAAGCTGCCAATGCTCACCGGATGAATGATTGTGGTGTTGCCACATCGGTGAGTTCCCCCATTCACTTGTATTGGAATACCTTCTGACAATTTTACAGTCTATCCACGGCGACATTGCCTTCACCATCGCCGACCACCTCTATAAGAAAATTACCAATACATCCGCGCCAGGCATCAACATCACCAACCTAACCGTCCTGCAAGGCCTCGTCGCGCAGAAATTCTCCAAAGCTGACCAGCTCTTCGAACTTCGCGCCACAGCCGACCTCACCACTTCCCCAGCAACCACAACTATCCATTGGTACAACGTAGCCGACGGCATCACAATCCCCGAGCACTTCGCCTCCGCGGTCGTCGAATATGGCGACGCCAACCTCTGGCTCTCGCAATGGCGTCGCCTGTCCCATCTGGTGAACAGCCGCATCGCGTCCCTTGAACGCATGGCCACTGAGGGCAAGGCCGCCGTGCTCCCACGCAACATGGCCTACCGTCTGTTCAACAACCTCGTCGACTACGCGGATAAGTACCGCGGCATCCAGTCCGCCATCATGCACGAGTACGAGGCCATGGCGAACGTCACCCTCACAACCCAGGGGTCGGGGACTTGGACTGTGCCACCGTATTTCACCGACCCTGTGGCGCATCTTGCTGGGCTCATCATGAACGGTAGCGACGCGTCCAACACTATCGACTACTTCTACGTGACGCCAGGATGGGCAGGACTGCGGTTTGCCAAGCCCTTGGTGAAAGGCGGAAAGTATCAGTCGTATGTGAAGATGACGCCGATCGAGGGACAGGCTGGATTCTGGAACGGAGATGTGTACATACTGCAGGATGGGGATATCATTGGACTGGTTGAGAAGATTACGTTCCGGCGGTTCCCGAGGAGCTTACTGCCTACGTTCTTCTCGCCGCCGGATGTGGCCAAGTCATTGCATGCTGCAGCTCCAGCTGTACCGGTTAAGCCTGCTGCACCTGCACCAGTGCCCGCTCCTGTTCTTGCCGAAGCGTCCAAGCCAACTGCTCCAAAGCCGGCTGCTCCCACTCCTGCCCCTGCCCCTGCCAAACCAGCTGAGCCAACCCCGGCCGCGGCCCCGGCAGCAGCGCAAAACCCAACAATCACCGGCGCCCTAGACCTCATCGCCAAAGAATCCGCACTGGAACTGTCCCAACTCACCGATGACGCGGCCTTTGCTACTCTCGGTGTCGACTCGCTGATGTCCTTGGTGTTGGCGGAGAAGTTCACAAGCCAATTAGGAATTGAGGTGAAGAGTTCTATTTTCATGGAGTGTGAGACGGTGGGAGAGTTGAAGACGTATATTGAGGAGACATTTTGTTGACTTTGTTTTCTTTTGTTTAATCTTTTCTGGTTTTGTTGTCGATGAATTTGGTAATTCAGATTGTTTAAATAGTAATCCATATAGGATAAGAATTTAATTTGTTTCGGATTTATTTCTCTTTAATTGTCTTTGATGCTTGATACTTACATTCAAGGTATATACTGACGTTAGGGTGGGTACATATCAGGCTGAGCTATACTAAATTTGTTTTAATTCAGATACGCCGATCAGATACCTATAGAGAAATTAACCCTAGATATCAGTGAGACTTAGAAGAAGCAACTCCCCTGACAGCCTGGGCATGTCTACGTACGCATTCGCATACATCCGGTCACATCCGTAGACCCTAACAAAGATAGGACAAACAAAGACATTGGCTATAAGTACCATCTCATCTTCCTCTGTAACTATCTTCTATCATCACATCCTCATCCCCAATCCCATTACTCAATCATTCATATCCTCCAGCCCTAGTCGCTCAATCAAGTCGCCAACATGTCCAAACTGACCCCCACCGAGCGCGGCATCGCCATCTACAACCCCCTAGTCCTCCGAATCTATGACTACTGGGTCCTCAACATCGTCAACACCTGGGCCTGGCGCTGCCCCACAAAAACCCACCTCCTCCCCCTCTTCACCTCCAACATTGGCTCCAACCACCTCGACATCGGCGTCGGCACGGGCTACTACCTCGCCAACGGGACCATTCCGCAAACCACGCGCCTGACGCTGTGCGATTTGAGTCCCACCGCGATGGCGAAAGCCAAAGTCAGGACTGGAAGGGAGGATGCGAGGGAATTGCTGTGTGATGTGTTGAAGCCGTTGCCTGTGTGCGCGGGGGAGAAGTTTGATTCGGTGTCCATGTACTTTTTGTTGCATTGTTTGCCGGGCCCTGTGGGGAACAAGATTTGTGTTTTTGAGCATGTAAAGGGGGTTTTGAAGGAGGATGGGGTTATTACTGGGGCTACGGTTTTGGGGAAGGGGGTCAAGGATAACTCCTTCGGGGGGTTGGTTCGGCGGTTTTGTTTGTATGGTGGGATTATGAGCAATGAGACGGATGATGTGGAGTCATTTGTGGGGGCTTTGAAGGGGAACTTTGAGGTTGTTGAGGTGGATGTCATTGGTGTTGTGTTGGTGTTTAGGGCGATGAAGCCGAAGTTGTAGCTGCTATGGGTTGATATAGTCGACATTTGGGTTAGTAGATATTTGTCGAGTCAATGGGCTTAGGTAGAGGTAGAGGTAGAGTTAGAAGGAGTGTGATTAGTGTACAAACAGGAAACGAACTAAAACTTAAAAATCTGATCCTTAGTGTACCCAAGCTGTCCCAGAATCCCCTTCCCACCCCCAAACCACCCATTCGACCCGATCAACGCCGTCTCCATCGCCGGTGGCCCACAAATAAACACCTTCACATTCTCCTCAGGCCTCTTAGGCTTCATGACCTTCTTCAACAACTCCTCTGTAATTCTCCCCTTCTCGAACCCCTTCCCCTCGGTCTTTCCATCACTAATAGTATAAACAGTCTCAAACCGCTCAGGGTACCGCTTCTTAAACTCTTCCAGTTCTTCCCTCAACACCAAATCTTCCTCTGTATTCACGCCAAACACCAGTGTAATCTTCGTCTTGTCTTCGGGGTTCTTCAGCACGCCTTGGATCAGTTGATACATGGGTGTAATGCCTGCGCCGCCGGCGAGGAGGTAAATGTGGGAGTGTTTGTTGGGGGCCCAAGGGTAGGCTTTTAGGGGGCCGAAGAAGGAGACGGATTGACCGGGTTGGAGGGAGTGAAGGTTGGTGCTGGCTTTGCCGGAGGGGTATTTTTTGATTAGGAATTCGACGTAGCCGGAGGTATCTGCGTCATTAGTTTTGTTCTATTCCAGATCGGTTGGTGTAAGCATACCGAAGTCACTGATAGGAGTGTAGGGCCGGATAACAGGGAGCCAACTGCCTTGAGGACGGGAGATAGTAAGTAGAGAAGCTGTGCTCGTTAATCAACACATCCAACATTCATCCGATATGTTAGGGCAGCATACAAGTCAACGCAAGTCCGCTGTTTGCATCCTTGTCCGGAAACTCAAACACAAGTCGCTTCGTATTATGATTCACGGTCTTGGTGCTGTGCAGTCGCAGCGATGTGAAGCCGGTCTTTCCAAACACCATCGGGGGCTGGTTTGTTTCCGCAAGTGCTGTCTGGAGGGAATAGGCACCGATACCAACAGCCACGGCGGTAGTAGCAGCCGCAGTGGTAATTGTACGAGAACTAAGCTGAGCAGGCATGATATGCTGACTTTGGAAAATACTAAAATGTTTATGCTGATGAACAGAGGTACTTGTACATAGTGGTTCTCGGCCCAATATTGCCACGGCTTTTATCGGGTTTTGATAAACACCGAGTTGTTCTTCTAGGCCCGAGCCCCGAACTACATGCTTGTTACGCATTCGGCAGCATTAATTGCCCCGAGACATGATTTGCCGGCGATATCTGAAGCCGAGACTAGTGTTGAAGAAAAATTTAATATAGTAAACTAAATTACCGTTGGATATCCTCCATTAGATCCTGATAATTAGTCCATGAGAGTTGAACAATACCAACATCCCCAAAATCCACGCCATCCCATACACTTGGCACATCCGCCCACGGTTCAAGCCCAATACCACCCGATGTACTACTACACGGCATTAGAACCAGCCCCATCTTTTGTTTCTGGCTCTGATCCGGAGTCATAACCGGCAGGAACGATGGCTGCGACTGCGCAGATGCAGACTCTGGAGTGAACTCTACTCTTAAGATGTCTCTTTTTGCGCGCGCCCTCCCCATCAACCTCTCCATCGGCTTCCACAGCATCCCTTCTTTCTCGTCCGCGACTAATCCTCCGAGTCGCTCGAATGCGCCTTCCACGGTCTCCCAGTATTGCTCTATCAGCGCTGCATCCTCGCACTCACATAGTTCTGCGATCGCGACTGCCAGCGCATGCCAGGGGACAAAGATGCCCTCGAACCAGCGCCACGGATGCCCACGAGGATCGCTGTGTAGTGTCTCCATCTTTTGCAGTATAGCCACAGATAATCTGAGGAGATTGAACCCGGGGACTTGAGGGGGCATGAAGTCGGGGGTACGCTGGAGTGGTCGTAGGGCGATAAGCTGCATTGAGGCCGCGATGTAGTCTGTGACTTGGAGAGTGTACCAGTGAAAGGGCACTGCATCTGGTTGACAATTACGAAGCAGTTGTGATGCTGTTTGCTGGAAATCGGCGACGCATGCCTGCCGTATATGCATATACTGTGACCCCGGCTCTGTGAGTGATCGCACAGCGCATTGTGCCTTGGATATTATCAAGGTGAACGTAGTGTCTGTGAAACCGTCGGATTCCGCCGGCACGTTCTCATGCCCAAACGGAATGTCATCATCGCTAACGTTCAACGGCGCATGCAATTCCAAACAACTCCGTAAAATCATCGGCTCAGATGCCCGGTCCAACGATGCCTGAACGTCTAGCAACCCAATAGCACCCCACAACCGCCTCCGCATTTCCTGCTCGAACGGCGTTGTCAGAAATGGTGAGTCTGGCACATGCAGTGAGAGCGCCTGTGCGACACGAACAGCCATGCTAAGCATCGTCCATGCTCGTCGGCTCCGGTCCTGTGAGCGGGCTCCAATTAATGAAAGTACGAATGCTTGTAGAACGGTCAAGTCATCTGATGTGACGAATTCTGCTCGCACTAGGGCTGCTTCTGTCTCTTTCTGGTAATTCGCAATCACCGATGCTCTGCTGGCTCCCAGAGCAGATGGCCACTGGTCTTCGGTGGTACTGCAGGCTGCAGTATAGTAGACGGCGCATCGAAGGGCTTCTGGAGCTGGGTGGTGGGCATCATAGTGGAGATATGGTTTCCCTTTTATGAGAAAAGCACGGAGGGACGGTTGATGTAGAATCTTGAACACTGGGTCGACTTGTGTCAAAAAGACATGGCACAGATGCTGTTGAAGCTGCGGGGTTGCCCATGGTTCTGTAGTGGAGCATAAAGGGCTAAACAAAGCCCTGCCCGTCAATCCATGGACGAGAATATCATAAGGCGCGAATGTCGCACCATCAGGGCGCTGGTTCATGAGGTTGCGCAAAGACCGGTTCTTATCCCAACGTTAACATCAAAGCTGCATGAAGTCGTGGTTGGTGAGACTTACTTGTACATGCATCAAGCTCTCCCAGAACGAATTCCCCAAATAAGCACTGGGCTTCTGAGCCACCAACCCACCTCCCTCTTGAACGTCATTACCCACGGGCGAAAACAAATCACTCCGAAACTCGGTACCGCAGGGACTCGGCAGGATTTCCGCATCAGCCATAGCCGGCACGATAGTATTGGCCGCAGCCCCGTTATCCTGTATCAGGGCACAAATCAGCCCCTCCAGCCTTTCCAACCTCCCTTTCAACTCATCAGTCGCATCAGCAGAATCGCTCTCGGGTACCCGATCTGCAGCCTTTGCTTTTCGGAAGCGCCCCCGTGGCAGACGCGCTCGTTCCACGGGGATACAAACCGCCCCGAGCCGTTGGCAGTTCGTGCACGGGCTTAGCTTGTCGCATTTCACTTTGCGCTGGCGACACATCTCACAGCTTAATTGGACTTTGGGGGCCCCGGGCCTTCGTTGGGTCGTGCCCTCGGCCATCGTTGCATGTGTGAGCTTGTATAGCTTGTTTGCTGGCAATGCAAGGCTGAGAGGATGAGTAGTGAGTAATCTAGTCCGAGCAAAGTAATGAAAACATAACAGGATGCCGATATCGATACACTTTTGTATTTATGATAGGTCTCGTTTTAAGCTAATCGAGTGAATAGCAAGGTGCATCAGAAGCAAATTCAGCTAACTGGCCCGTGACCGTAATGTTTGCCAGTCATTGTCAGTTCAGCTACGGCAAGTCCGGCAGCTGAGGGGCATGATAAAAGTACATGCAATTGTATCCAATCAGATCGACTGGTGGTCTCGTTATCTGAAGAGTACAGCTCTGCATGCATGGTTAGCTCTACCTCGTATGTAGTCTGAAGTCGTACATTTGCCAATATATTGACTGGCTCGAGTCATAGCTGCATAATTCTGATGCTTGATATTCGGGAACCTTCCTATCTATTGAGTAATGGTCCATTATTAAGATCTAAATCTAAAACCTGCCGTAATCCTGTCCTAACTCCTGACAAATATGAAATAACCACCCAAATCCAAAGAAACTAGCTAAATGTCCATTTCCAAATTCACCATCTCATCACAATTCGTGAGATTTTGAAATAGATAATCCATACTCGACACTTCCGAACTGGTCCCGGAGAGCTGCAGCTGTGGTGGCATATTACGAGTAGGATCTACCATGCCCGAAGGTCGGGCCGTAGACGCCGGCCCCGTTTCTACGGCATTGGCGAAAAGGCGCTCCGTCGGGGACATCGTCACCGGGGTTCGCCATTCAAGCAGTCGATCAAGCGGGAGGTTATGTGATTGGTTGTTTCTGTCGGTAGCTTGCGTTAGCGGCATTGGCATCGTATGATGAAGCACGAACGGAAAGAGAGAAAAGAAAAAAGTACTGACAAGGATAACGGCGGCCCTCGCTGCCGCAAGAACTCCTTATAATCAAACACTTTGTAACCACTTTCTTCAAGCAGCTCCCACTCAGGTGCTCGGGATTCGACGATCCTCGAGAACTGCTCTTCAAAGTACCGCCGGAGGGTAGGGAAGTGAGCGATCTTGAGTAAGCCGTCTAGACTGCAGATACCTGTGAGCAGTTAGTCGGTGCACGATATCTGCAGCTTGAAAGAAAGAGATAACTTACTTGCAAGAAGGATCAGAGCAAACGATTTGATGCAGGTACTAGCATTGCGTAACGGCCCAAATACCATCGTGACTGCGCGCCGTGCATCACTGGCCCAGTCTTTGGCCTTGCCTCGACGCTTAAGCACTTCGGCCATTTTCTTGTTCATCTGTCTAAGCGTTAGCATGATGCATTGTAGACACGAACTCGAGGGGGTAGTCACCTGCTTCGCAGCGAAATTCGGAGACAGGCCCTCGTCATGTACCAACCGGTCTTCTTCCATCTTGAAGATCTGCCAACTAAGTAACCCGTACACATTCCCCACTGTGTTCGAGACATTCCCCAGTCTCCCGAGGACCTCCGCAAACTGCATAATCGACACGTTGGGACAAGCGGGAATCCGCGGCCCGCTGTACAATCCCTCCACTTGCTGGTTATGGTCCTCCACGCTGGAAATAGGGTGATTGAAAAGCGCCGCCAGTAAATCCTGCAACTTCTTCATCCGCTTCAACCCTAGATCTGATTTCGCTAGAGACGGAGTCGGCGTTGAAAACATTTCACTGGAAGTAGGCGACGCTCTGGGTGAAGATCCGAACGTTGTTGGCGAGGCTTCTGTTGAACAGCCCTGGGTGATACCGTCGTCTTTGTCCCTTCCCAATCGCTCTGACATCTCTCGTAGAGCACTGATCCAGTTCTCTGGGGGTCGTTCTTGGAGACTTGGACCTCGGGCTATCACGGTGCCGTTGGCGACGATGACTGAAGATATTGATTCGCTGTGTTGCTGGAGGGTGAAATAGACTTCGCCTTGGACTGGCAGCTGCATGGCGATTGTATGACCTTGCAAGGAAGTGGTATCAATGTGATGTATACGATTGACAGCACGACTTCTATCTTCTGTTCGTATTTATGTATCTATATCATCACTCAGCTCGGGTTTAGGACGGATCCAGAATAGTCATCCTCGGATCTCTGGACCAGGGTGCTGGTGGCTGACTTGCAGTCTGCTGAAAAGACAGTAATCAATACACTTCGGGTAAGCCAATCCATAAATCCATTGGATTGCCATCAGGGCCGATTAGTTCAGAGACAGCGCAAATTGTGCTTACTCTTTCTTTCCTTTTTCTTTTTTTAAATCGGCAGACCCGGCAGCTTGTGAGAATTTAGTTGCACTTATATCTGACAAGATAAGCCTGAGGTCCAATGATCGGCTGCCGGAGGCGATGGCGATGACAGGATCACGAACCAAGAATCAATATGATACAATCAATATAATACAAGGATCTCCCGTGCAAATCAATTAGACTTCGGCCTGGGCCTCAGCACATAGCGCCATGTCGTCCCAAAATGCCATCTCTTCTCCTCCACAACCTCTAGCCCGCTGTCCCGTACGATCTTCCCGATATCCCGATTCCACCAGCACCCGTGCCGATCCGCATGTGCAGGGGCCAAGTTATCAAGCACCCGATTCAGCCAGTCATAGTACGACCGGCCATGCTCGAGGAGGAGAATCCGCCCGTGCTGTGGCTCCGTGATAGAGCCCAGATGCCGTAGCGTACCCGCCGGATCTGGCATCGAACAGAGACCCATTGTCTGCACGATTGTGTCGAAATAGCGCGGTGCTCCTGCTCCCGCTCCTGTGCTTGCAGCAGCTGCAGCTGCAGCTGCCACGGATGGGTTGACGGCACCCGCGTCTGCCACGGCAAAACTCACCCTCTGCATGGACCGTGGATGCATGCTCTCAAACTTCTGTCGTGTAACCTCCACCATCTGCGGGCTGAGGTCGATAAACGTGACGGAGCGACAGCCCTTCAACAACCCTTGTCCTTGTTCCTGTCCCTGCCCTGGTCCCTGTCCGCGCTCCACCCCCTGTCCCTGCCCCTGCACCTGGCTCAGATCATAGTATGCCAAGTTCCGGCCAGTACCGCAGCTGACTTCGAGCACATTCCCCTTCGCCATCTGGATGAGATCGTGCCGTTTTCGGCCCAACCGCATCAGCTTCTCTGACATGTCGACGTCGGCGTCGAAGGTGGCCGCTGTGTGGTTGTAGCGGTCTGAGACATCTTGCGGGACGGTAAGGGATTGCGATTGGCTCACTTCGCGGGTATATGAGGCGTAGAGAAATCCGCAGTAGGTGCTTATGGTGAGCATGCCGATACCCATGAAAGTCATGATGCGGGGGGAAATGCCATGTTTTGGGGCGGTTATTGAAGGGGGTGGGTTTACGAGTAATGGGTTTGCGCGTTTGGGGAGGGTTTTCTTTCTATTTCAATTAGGATTTTGTTCTTATCAAATTCTGGGGTTTGGAGGTTTAGACTCACTGTGGTTGGGGAATCTGGCTATTGAGTCTCTGCGGGCCCGGGACGGATCCCGCTTTTTTCAACGAGGCTCTCCCTGCTCTGGATATGCTCATCGTGTCTGTCAAATATTAGCTTGAATGGCATTATGACCGGGTACTTCATAGATTGATATACTAACAGTAGGTGAGTATGTTCAAAGTACGATGGAGCGACGTCGGAGAAAGCGGTGTCGGAGCTTACGATCTTATCAGCCACCTTAAGAAGGCCAATTGACTTCTCCGCATCCGCAGATTTTTTGGAGAACTCTTCAGGAGTACTGGTACTCTCGAGTACGTGCAATTACTATTTATTGAGAGGTTATAGAAGAAAATGGCACTACCGAAGAATATTCTAATCGTGGGAGGAGGAGTTTTCGGATGTGAGTATCGAGATCCCCCGAATACCAATCGCGACAAATTGCGATTAAACAAGAACAAAAGGACACCACTAACAAGAACAGTATCCACGGCCTTATCCCTCTCAGCCCGTCACCCAGCCTCCAAAGTAACTCTCCTCGAATCCTCCCCTACAATCCCCAACCCCGAAGGCTCATCCGTCGACACATCGCGCATCGTCCGCGCCGATTACTCCAACCCTGTATACTCGAAGCTCGGCGCCGCAGCCATCGACCGTTGGCGCAACACCGAATGGGGCGCTGATGGCAGATACACGCAGAATGGGCTTATGCTAGTCTATCCCAGTGGTCAGGGAAATGGGCGGGACTATGCGATGAAGAGCTATAAGAATGTGAAGAAGTTGGAGGCGGATAGCGTTGAATTGTTGCCGAGTAAGAAGGATGTGTTGCGCGCGGCGCCGGCGTATTCGGAGAAGTTGAATGTTGAAGGGGGATATGTGAATTGGGGGTCTGGGTGGTCGGATGCCGGGGCGACGGTGGCGTATGCGAAGCAGCTTCTTGATAAGGAGGGGAAGGTTGTGTTTAAGACTGGGGAGGTTGAGCGGTTGCTCTATGATGAGGAGGAGAAGGATAAGGTCACTGGTGTCGTGCTGTCCGACGACAGTACCCTGACCGCAGACCTAGTCGTCCTCGCGACAGGCGCCTGGACAGCGAAACTCATCGACCTGCGCGGCCGGACACTCTCCACCGGCCAGGCATTGGCCTACATGCAAATCACCGATGAAGAGCAAGAACGCCTCTACAACATGCCCACCGTCCTCAACTTCGCAACGGGAATGTTCATCATCCCTCCACGGGACAACCTTCTCAAAATTGCCCGCCACGGCTACGGCTACCACAACCCGGTGACAGTGTCTGTCCCAGGCCCCGACAGCAAGGGAACGATGCAAGTCAGTATCCCCGAAAAGGGCGTCCCCATTCCTCTCGAAGGGGAGGAAGCTTTCCGGGACGCAATGAAGCAGTTCCTCCCCGACCTGGCGGATCGACCATTCGTCAAGACCCGCGTTTGCTGGTACACAGATACGTATGTCCCTCTTTACCCCCCGTCAACCTTACCCATATACTAACAAATACAAATAGCCCCGAAGGCGACTTCATCGTGACCCACCATCCAACCTCCAAAAACCTCTTCATCGCCACCGGCGGCAGCGGCCACGCCTACAAATTCTTCCCTGTGCTGGGCGACAAAGTCGTCGATGCGATGGAGGGCACGCTGGAACCTGAATTGCGGGATCTGTGGAAATGGCCGGAAGCTAAGGGTGCGGATGTATTTGAAGGAACTGAGGATGGGAGTAGGTCGGGGCAGAAGGGGCTTTTGTTGATGGAAGAGTTGGCGAAGTCGAAGAGGGAGAGTAAGTTGTAGTTGTAGATAGGTTGCGTGGTATGGGGTGTATATATATATGAAGGATGTACATGTTTTGTGTATAGATACGCGTCCTAGGAGAATGTGATATCAGATTCTTTGTTTTCTCAATCAGCTATCTCGATGTAGAACTCAATTGTTGGGAAGAATATCCTGGTCAGCCAGCACTAACGGCTGTTTGCTATGGGAACCATTGAGAAAGAAGTACTACGAAAGATGAAGCTGTTTACTTAGGATTGTATAGTTAAAAAATTCATTATTTTTTAGGAGCATCAAGAACTGATACAACGTCAACCTCATAACGAATCCCAGGTCCCCTATCGAGAACTTTTTTTTTCTGGCTTTTTCCCATTTTTCCCTCTCAAACCAGTAACCCAACTTCGTTGGCAAAGGACAAATAATTAAGGAGGCAACCATTCGACCAGCGCACAGTACCGCCCCCTAATCCTGCGGTGTGCGACTATCTAATTGTAATCTTTGAACGTGAAAAAGCAGACAACCGGGTAACCGCCTTCGAATCGCTAGAACGCCGGATAATGCTAGCATGAACAATCGTAAAAACAAAGAGTGAGCGAGGCACAAAGTCCTACTCGAAACCTCCGGGCAAAAGAGAAATAAGAAAGTGATAATACAAGATAATGGAGAAGTGTGAAGTATGTTTCGATGATCTCCTTGCTTGGAGTTATCAACGCGTAGGTTTAGACCTTGCGGAAGTCTGTACGAGCAGTTAGCGAGTGTCCATCGAAAACAATAGAGACGAGGAATATACCAGAAAGCACAGGGTAGATCATCTCGAATGCCTGGTAGATCTCTTCACGGACCTTGGCACCTGTCAAGACAATCTTGCCACTGACGAAGATCAACAGGACGATCTTGGGCTTCATCATACGGTAGATGAGACCGGGGAACAATTCTGGTTCGTAAGAACTGAAATTGTGGTGGCGACTAGCCAAACCCTCCAAACGAATTGGGAACTTGATGTCACAAGAGCCGACGATGTTCTGGATCTTGAAATCCGTGAACTTGGCATTGAAACCAAGCTTCTGGATGATCCGTGCGTACTTCCTGGACGCCAACTTGGAGTCATCTTCCGATTTGGCACCGGTGACGACCATCTTTCCCGACGCGAAAATCAACGCAGTGGTCTTGGGTTCTCGAATACGCATGATCACGGCAGCGAAACGCTAAGTCAGAGAAGACAACAGTTCAGCCACACTGTACCCTGACGCATGAAGACACTTCAGGGAGGTGTGGAAAGTAATACCTTTGGGTTGTACTCCGCATTTCTCGCGTGGAGTGCGATGGTTTTCAGATCCAAGCGACAGTCAAGGTTGACAGTTGCGACGATGTTTCTTTGAAAGAGAACATGTTCAGTATTCCGGTGGACCAGAAAAAGAAAGAAAAAAACAGCAAGAGTATACTCACTGCAAGGTAGGAACAATACCACTACCCGGCGCATTGGCACCAGGAGTTGCAGCAGGAGTTGCGGGCATCACCCCATTGCCGTTGACGGCTTGACCTCCATGCTGCTGGCCATTCATCACTCCATTCGCACCCTGAGAACCCATCGCCATGACACCATCTTTTTCAGAGGACGGCGGGGTTGTCGCGTCACCCGCACCACCGGGGAAGGACAGGGAGGCGGGAGAGGTGAAGGCCCTCGCCTGCTGAGCGTTCGAGGGATGAGTCGTGAGAGAATCCATACTCAAAGCCGAAAACCAGCCGAGACTGAAAAAGGTTGAAAGATTAGGTTCGATCGCACACGTGCAAAGCTGCAAGTGGCAATCTAATCGAAGAATGTCAGTAAAGACAGCTTCATAAAGAGCGCCGCGATTGGGAGGATGGGCAAGGCAAGTGATTCTGGAAGAATCGGTTGCGAAGGAGTGAATCTCAGAAGGGGAAAAAAAAAAAATCAAAACAGCGCCATACCCTTTGAGGCGGTGGGAGATGGACAACTCAATGTCTCCCCCAACAAACAAACAGCAGCTTTTGTTTCTTTTGAGAGGATAAGAATCAACTCGACTGAGGGACAGAAGAGAGGATGGGGGGTCGACGAAGGGAAGACGAGGAAGACGTCAGATGCCGACCGACAGAACCCGGAATAGGAAAGCAGCCGAAGTCGGAAAAATCACAGCCAAGTGTTTTTCCGAACAGTAGACAGAGGACGGTAAGAGAAGAGAGTGGACACAACGACAGGAAGCAACAAGAACAGGATAAACAGGGACAAGCAAGTGAATATTTTTGGTATCCCTTTCCAGAAAAGGAAATCGGGATGTTCTATCTGCAAAGTGAAGAGAGTGTGATGGTGAAGTGCAAAAAAGAGAGCAAGACTTCCTGATTCGGTAAGTGTAAATTACCTCTGCTCTTTTTTTTTTCTTTTTTTTTTGGGATTTTTTTTCTCTGCTTCTTTTCCTATACGTGGATGAACGTCTTCCCGAGCGAGCCCTTGAGATATTTCCTAAAAGGGGACGAGTAGAGAGTAAGAGGACGATGATGTATTCGCGTGGATAGAGTGTGTATTAGAAAGGGTAGGGGAGGGGGGCGGCGTTCCGGGAGTGCCAAGACCAGGATCAGATTCCAAAAGGCGACACGAAAGTGGGAGGTTGGGCCTTTATATAGTCGCACTCTCCGAGCGGCGGGCCGGGGGAGGCGAAGCAGGCGTCAGGGGAGAAAAAAAAGAAAAAAAAAAGAAAAATGGCTGGGCCCGGGCGGCGGCGGCAAAAAAACAGCGTGCAGTGATAGGCGGTGAATATCCATGGGTCAGGTTAGAAAGAGAGCCGCTAGTGGCTAAGTGTCCTCTATGACTCATCGTGATTCGCCTATCCGTTCATCCAATTACCCGCTAGTCCCACTTGAGTTGTTGATCCAGAATTCCCCATTGCTAGGCACCTTCTGATTGGTTGAAGATTTATTTTCTGTTTGGGAAAAAATTTTGCTTCCAAACCAGGGTACGAACCATTCTGCCCAATCAGAGGGCTGGCTTCTGTCCGCGTCGCTCCTGCAACCGATGCATCCCGGACCCATAACGAGCCATATGGGCCAATCAGGCGCGTGGGTTGCTGTTCGCGGTACTTCTCGCGACGAGTACGCGCCAACAGTCTTTTTTTCATTTTGCTTTCGTGTCCTTTTTATGGCTTGGCATCTTCCCTGTTTGTTCGATGCATCTTCGAACGGTGTGTGTTGTCGTCATGATAGTTTAATCTATCATCTGTTGAGTTTACCAGTATCAATTTGCTGTGTGATAGAGCGACAACACACTTTTCCATATATCTCTCGGATGTTCGCATAAAACTATTCCTTTTATAGCCAAGACAAGATGGATACAGTGCTGACTGGGCCCGCGCAGCCGCTGCTCCCCAGATCTCAAACACTTAATGATCCACCGACTCGCAGGTGTCCGAGTATATGAAATCATCATTGTCTGGGGATTCATTGTACTACGTACTTTATTCTGTCCATTATCACAAAACACAATAAGCAAAATATCAGGCAGAGCATACCGGTATGCTCACTACATACCATCACCATGTCATACGGTCTGCAATCGGTTATCGCATTCTTCCATCGACAATTGAGCATCGTTGTAGTCATTGTAAGAAGTACTCTGTACGATAGAGCACATATGCTAGCAAGGCTGATCCACGTGATGCCATTGTTGTGCTCAAATCATGAAATCATGTGATCCTATGTTGAACGCATTCGACCATGAAGCCAGGGCTTACTACGATGCCAGGGGCGGTTATACTCGGGACTCCCCCAAAATTACTGACAGCACAAGAAACAAGAGGGGTACAAAGTACCCATTCCCCAGATTCAGAATCCCGGATCAATCAGCACTGTTACTCACCACCATCATCTCCTCCGTCGGGTTCTCTGGCGGAATTACAGAAGAAGCCGCGGAACGTCTGAATAGCTGCCGATTCACATCATCACGTTTCTGATTGGCCCGTGACGTTCTGGTAACCTCGGGTACCAGTGGTGTATGGCCGTGACAATACCGTTACGCACGCTTTCGCCGAGTTGCCTCTGCTGTTGGAGATGCCTTTTATTATTCTGGGGATACTCTATACTTGATTTTCTCTTTTTCTGCTATCTTTGAATTCTCCTTGAGGATAACGGGCTCTGTTGTGTTGAGATCTGTAGAGTCTACAGTCAAATTCCGCTTCTTTATTACTCACCTTACAGCTATTTTTTTTTTCTTTTACCCTTCCTCTTCGCCCCTCTGAATTGATTTCCCACCCCCTCACTCGAAATGGCGTCAAGAGGTGCTGTCCTCCCTCTATTGAGGAGAGAATTACAATACTCCCCTCGGATCACCAGAGCTTCCTCGTCCTTCACAACAATCGCACGCCCCGCTCGAGCTCCGAAATCGAATACTCTTTTCACTTCTAGACGGTCGACCCGCCATACCGCCCTCCTGCAGGGACAGTCCCAGATTCGAGCCTTTTCGCAATCGATATCCAGAAAGCTTACAGATGAGGAGGGCCGTTTCGATCCTCGCCAGGTGGAACGGGAATCAGACGAGGTCGACGTTTGCATTGTTGGTGGCGGTAGGCTATAACCTGTGACCAGACCAGTGTGCAGCTTCATTAACTTGTAATCTCTTTTCTCTAGGTCCCGCCGGTCTATCAGCAGCAATTAGATTGAAGCAATTGGCAAATGAAGCCGGAAATGAGGAATTTCGGGTCATTCTACTAGAAAAAGCAGGAGAATTGGGCGCACACATCGTTTCCGGCAACGTTCTCGAGCCCACTGCAATCGATGAATTATTACCGGACTGGCTGTCGGAGGACAACCCTTCGAGATTCGAGGGTGCGACACCGGCTGGGGATGACAAGATGCGCTTCCTGACCAAGAATTCGTCGTTCCCGATTCCGGCGCCCCCACAGATGAACAACCACGGCAACTACATCGTTAGCTTGAGTCAGCTGACCAAGTGGCTCGGTGAGCGCGCAGAGGAGATCGGCGTGGAGGTTTACCCTGGATTCGCTGCCAGTGAGCTTGTCTACAACCATGACGGATCGGTGAAGGGTGTCGCGACGAACGATCTTGGTGTGGGTCGCGATGGAAAGGCCAAGGACTCGTTTGAGCGGGGCATGGAATTCCATGCGCGTGTTACGCTGCTTGGTGAGGGTTGCCACGGAAGCTTGACAAAGCAGGTCATCAAGAAGTTCGATCTCCGGCGCGACAGCCAGCCGCAGACGTATGGTCTAGGTGTGAAGGAAGTTTGGGAGGTTCAGCCAGAGAAGTTCCGACCGGGTGAGATCGTGCATTCCATGGGATACCCGCTTCCCTCGGATACCTACGGTGGATCGTGGATGTACCACTTTGGTGATAACATGGTCAGCATTGGGTTGGTTGTTGGACTCGATTACCCGAACCCATATCTGTCGCCCTACGGTGAATTCCAGAAACTCAAGCACCACCCGCTTTTCAAGGAAGTTCTAGAAGGCGGGAAGTGCATCTCGTATGGTGCCAGAGCTCTGAATGAGGGTGGTTTCCAGTCGATACCCAAGTGCGCTTTCCCCGGTGGTGCTCTTATCGGTGATTCGGCTGGATTTTTGAACGTTCCCAAGATCAAGGGTACCCACACGTCCATGAAGTCGGGAATGTTGGCGGCAGAGGCGACCTATTCGGCTCTGCAGGGCGAGACGTCTGGCACCGTATTTCTGTTCGACTACGAATCTGCGCTTCGGAACTCGTGGATCTGGAAGGAGCTGCACGCAGTGCGTAACATGCGTCCGTCGTTCAGCACCCCGCTTGGTCTCTATGGAGGTATCATGTACTCCGGCCTGGAAGCCTACATTCTCCGCGGTAGAGGACCCTGGACCCTCAAGCACCACAGCACCGACGCTGCTGCCACCAAGGAGGCATCGGAGTGCCAGAAGATCGAGTACCCCAAGCCAGACGGCGTTCTCAGCTTCGACATCATGACCAGCGTCAGCCGGACCGGAACCAACCACGAGGAAGACCAGCCGGTGCATCTGCAAGTGGAGGACTGGGACAAGCACAAGGATGTCGCATGGCCCAAGTACAAGGGAGTCGAGAACCGGTTCTGTCCTGCCGGTGTGTATGAATATGTTGAGGACCCGAGTAAGGAGCATGGTGTGCGGTTCCAGATCAATGCGCAAAAGTGAGTTGCTTTTGTTATGTTATATTTGAATTATAAGCTAACGGAGAACAGCTGCATCCACTGCAAGACTTGCGATATCAAGGTGCCGACACAGGACATTAACTGGCAGACACCTCAAGGAGGTGAGGGACCGAAATACTCTTTGACATAGCGATATTCGATACCCTGGAGAGATGGTGTATATTCAACATTAAATTCTGTGTATATATATATCTGCATTCAACTGAATTCGGGGGGAAGTGTATTAGACCACTTTTACTTGTATACTTGGCTGTGGTGACCATAAGCATGACTTAATCTGGTTCGGCGGGGAGCGAACCGTGGGAAGCACAGATAGTGCGACGTTAATCTAGCTTACACACAAAGTAGTGAATTGTATCTGTTTGTCTGTATTGATGATCGCCGTCAAGCCAAAAGTGAGGCGAAACAACTAAAATGGAATAAAATCACGATCTCCAGTGCTGGTCGAGGCGTTGTGTTGGGCGGTCAGCTGACTCGTCTGTTTTGACTTTCTCTTATCCTCTTCATCTTCTACTGGACTCTGTGCTCCGTTCTCTTCTGTGTTGTTTACTTACACTCAGACACTGTTGTCCTTGTACAAGGACTGTCTTACTATTGATTTCTTCGCTGTTGGTGATTCTGTTTGCGCTGTTTGAAAAACTCCACCTCTTCGCTGGCTCTTCTCCTCTTCTGCACCTCCATGCGTGTGCTTTCCTGGAGTCTCTCTCTCTCTCTCTAGGACCGATTTTCTCCATTTAAGGACTTATTCTTACCCCCTCAAGGTTTCTCTCGGATTATTCTTTGGCCACCACTGTCTTTCCCTGGATCAGGTATTCATCACCGGACACTATGACTGAGGTCTCCAATACTCGACTTTATCTCGGGAATCTTCCCCGCAATGGTATGCAGCTTCCACCACCACCATCACCACCACACCACCACCACTACCACTACTGCCAGAGGTCTGCCGCATGGACTGGAATCCTTCTTGAAATCCCCAGTTAGCGCCCGGAATAGGATATCCGCTTCACATACATGAAAATCCCTCATCCCACCTGGACATCTGCACTCTGTTTGCGCGCGCGTACGTGCAGATAGATGCGAGGAGGGGCTATCTGCGTGTGTGACTGAGGGGCTTTCTTCAGGATTACCCTTCTGCCAAAACTGGAACCCTTTGGGCATATTTGCATGCATTTTTGACCGGATTTATTTTATTTTATTTTATTTTTTTTTTTTTTTGGTTTGGACTGCGTTGAGCTAACTATCAGTGTTTGCCGTGTTTCAGTGACCAAGCAGGATATCGAGGAGCACTTTGGCAGCCATGGTTCGGGAAAGATTACTGAGATCAAGCTCATGTCGGGGTTTGGCTTCATTGAATATGAGGATTCGTTGGATGCGAGAGATGTTGTTCCAGGTAAGTTCTCTGTTCTGTCTGCTATCAGCTTTGGTTAATTACAGTGACTAACTGGAATATCAGCGTTCCGTACGTATTAACTACGACCAGCTCAGGCTTCCCATACCTTCTAACCGACCACAGATGGCAGTGACTTCAAAGGCGAACGACTCACCGTGCAATTCGCGCGTGGACCTCGCCGTAAGGAAAACTTCCCTGGTGGCCCTATGGATCGCCCCGGTATGCCTCGTCCGCGTCGTACCATCTATCGCATGCTGGTTTCTGGCCTCCCGGAAACAACTAGTTGGCAGGTTAGCAGCCCATTCCTTGGATCTGGACCCCTCGTTTGTTCCATTTGATGTAATTTTTGTGTTTCTGGAATCTGGCCTGGATTCTTCCCGTATCTCGCACTTGAACGGCCATGTTCAACAATCCCGGACCCCTCTGGAGCTCAACTACAAGATGGCCTTCGTCATGGATCTTTTCTTTCTTGGATAGCCGTCCAATGGTTCGGAAATCTGGATATTCCGTGGCCAACTGGATCGGACCATTTTGGATGCCTTTTTTGTTTTATTGTTTATTTGTTTTGTTATCACGATTCACCAGGATTTCCCAGCTGGCTCACACTTTTCTCTCTCTAGGACCTCAAAGACTTTGCCCGTCAATCCGGCCTCGATGTGGTTTACTCAGAAGCCGGACGCGATTTTGGAAGAGGGTGGGTTACTACACAGCCTCCAAGCAAAGAACCTCATTAACACCAGTCTCATCAACAAGGTTTGTTGAATTCGAAACCGCAAATGATCTGAAGACCGCCGTGGAAAAGCTCGACGGACGCGAGCTCAAGGGAGCCAGAGTGAACTGCGTCGCGGATGTAAGCACCCCCAGGAACCAACGGAAACTAGGAAAGGAAATCCTCATACCCACTCCCAGATCCAACCCTACCCCTACCGTGAACCCTACCGGGCCCGCTCCCCTCGAAGAGGCTACCCACCCATTGATGACTACGACCGGAGATTCCCCCCTCCACCCCGAGGCTACAGCCCGCGCGACCACTACCGTGAGCGGTCCCCCATCCCCCTCCGCGGAGACTACTACGACCGAGATGGATATGGCCGCCGCACCCCTCCCCGCCCCCGGATTGATGACTTCCCTCCCCCGCGCCGTCCCTATGATGAGCTCTACGATGCACGTGCTCCGCTGCCGCCCCCGCCACGCTTTGACGACCCCTACATGGCGCCGCCTAGGCCTTTCGGACGTCCGCGCTCGCCGCCCAGAGGTGGATACATGCCGCCTTATGACCGCCGTCCTTACTGGTAAATAGATTTTCTTTTGCTACGTGAATCCGTCTAACCTAGACCCCGCTTACAATTGGTACAAGATAAGATGAAAAAAGCATTGCATGGCGGATACCCATCACTATGTTACGGTGTATGATTTGCTAGTTACTGTTCTTGTTTATCCCCGTTGGCTGGACCGAAGGATGATTCAAAACTCTGGATTGGATAAGCGTACTGCCCAAGAAAAAACAAAAAAAAAAAAAAAAGGAACCCGCTCAAAATACAACGACCATGGAGAGGCGGGACTTTTACATGGACACGAATACGATTTATGGGTCTCCGATTTGGAACTGGAAATTTACCTGGGTTCGACAGCTGCAGATAATGTACGAAGTATTTTTCGACTATCCAAATGGATCAATTTGTTGCCTTAATTAGTCGATGGATTCAGCTCATTACCCAAGGGAAGGACATGGCTGTATATCCTGCTGTCTGTGACTAACCATTGGCCGTGCCTTGTAGACGACGGTTCGAGAAAATGAACAACACTCAGGGGTTTTGCAGACGTACAACTGTATCTATGTATTTGTAGCACTCGCAACGAAGTAAGTAGCAAGTCTAGCATCCTAGAAGTATACACGCGCCACTGTACTGTATATCCCCAAGCGGTGAGACAACACCCAACCATCTGTCTAGGCCGTTGTTGTCGTTGTTGTAAATACAGATAAACAACAGATAGTCAATACAACCCATGATCTAACAAACTACTCGACGCCACGAAACTAAACCCTCCAAACGGATCGGATTCCATCCCCTCCACCCGACTACCAGTGCCAGTCGGCACACTCCCCTGCTCATCAATTCCGCTCCCAGTATTGAGTGGAAGTCCCGTGAAATCCGCCGAAAAGTTCTCCGCGAGCGCCGGGTCCGTGACAACGGGGCTGATAGGTGCCGGTGTCTCGCGGCTCTCAAGCGCCCTCCAGTCAATTTTGCGGAAGAAACGGTGTTTCTTGATAGTCTGGAGATCCTTGGGCATGTGGTAGCCCAGGCGTTTGGAGGGTTCTTTGCGCATGAGGCGGGTGAGGAGGTCCTTAGCGTCTGGGCCAAGGAAGTAGGGCAGGGAGAGTTTCTGTTTTAGGATTTTCTCCTGCAACTTGGCGTTGTTGTTTGCTTTGAAGGGTGGGGAGCCTGTTAGGAGGTCGTAGCCTAGCGCACCGAGGGACCACCAGTCGCATGCTTTGCCGTAGGATTTGCCCTGGATGACTTCTGGGGCCATGTACTCGATAGTGCCGAGGGAGGAGTTGCAGCGGCCGTCTTCGTCTGCGGCGACGATTTTGCTGAGTCCGAAGTCTGTGAGGAGGAGGTGGCCTTCGCGGTCGAGGAGGCAGTTTTCGGGCTTGAGGTCGCGGTAGATGACGCCGACATTCTGGTGGAGGTGTTCTAGGGCGAGAACCATTTCGGCCATGTAGAAGGCGGCCATGTCCTCGTCAAACATGCGTTCCATGGCGAGGTGGGTGAAGAGTTCGCCGCCTAGGGCGTATTCGAGGATGAGGTAGAGCATTTCATGATCTTGGAAGGCGTAGTATAACTTGACTACGAAGGGGTGGCGGTTGACGCTTTCCAGGATCGTGCGTTCGGTCTTGGTTTGCTCCACAAGTTTCTTGTGCACGGTGATTGAAGCCTTGCGGAATTGCTTCTGGGCATACAGCTTCCCCGTCAGCGTGTGGCGCACCAGCAACACAGTTCCAAAAGAGCCCTTTCCAAGGCAGAGCATCGGTTCGAAATCGTCCGATGTCATCTTCCTGCACAGCTGGTCGCGCATGTTTGTCGCAGGATCACCCCGGGATCTCTCCTCCGCCTCAGCATCAGGGCTGACAAAGTCCTCCTCCAGAGGCACTTCATAGCTTGTCAAGACCTCCGTCTGGTCACTGTCTGAGCATACACTTGCATTACTCGGAGTCTCGGAGCAAACACTTGGTGCACTCAGGCAGGAGCGATTGTCAGAAATCTGCAGCGAATCGAGCTGCGACTTCAACGCGCTGACACCACCGCATCCTGACGCTGGCTTCAGGACAGGGCTCGCGCCGTTCCGCGCAACAGAAGGCGATCGCAAACTCGGGGCTCTGGAGCTAGCAGCCGAGATATCTGACGCTTCATCGCCTGAGCCAAGAGGTGTAAAACCGCGAACCGTCGACAGAGCAGTAGGGACAGCATCACATGGCACCTTTTTCTTCTTACGGCCGCCTCTGTTTCCAGTCAATGGATTCGCATTGATCGCGGGGATCGGAAGTGGACAACCGTCAGGCGTTTCTCTATTGTCCGTCGGTCTGCGCTGCGAACTAGCCTCGTTCACGGCGGGCTGGTTGTCCACCTGGGGAGTGAAGACATCGCCGACGGAGAGATCGTCGTGGACCGGGATCGACGAGGAATGCATTCTTCACTTCGTAAGGTATCTCGCGGAAGTATTCAAGAAGCGTCAACGATCGTCAACCAAAAACTGTCTACATCCAGGCTTAAGAAATCTAAGAATCAAATAACGTCAGCTCATCAGCCCCAGAGTTATGCAAGGGCCAAGGCACCAGAAACACACAATCTTATAAATAATCTGACCTTATGGGGCGGCGCGCGGCGCAGTGAACCCCCTCAAAGGAGCACCAGGTATACACCAAACCCTGTATAAAGCAGTTTACCGTCCGCCCTTATTCAGGACGGACCAAGGACCCCTACAAGGACCCCTAGCCAAATCGACTCGTCGACCTCGGACGATCCCCGCAGCCAGGCGTCGTTGGACGAAATCCGGGTCTTGGTCAATGCGAACGCGTCCGATGAGGAGACCACTGCGGTCCGGTCTTTCAGACCCGAGTCAATGGCCTGCAAATCGGAAGTAGAAGGGAAGGGAAAGGAGGAGGTGGCCAGGCAGCCAGCGGAGAGCAGCAAAGCGGACGATGAGAACGAGGGCGAAGACTGGTACATAGAGGAGCGGCGTGTGGAGGGTCGTATAGAAATGGGTGCGATATACCAGGGGGTATATACTCTGCAGACAGTCAAGAAGAGCAGATTCTTCCAGGGAAGCTGGGGAGAAAAAGAAAGTCGAGGGTTTCTCTTCTTTTTAGATAATTCTTTGTGTTGCGGTCGACATCCGCCAATCAGGGGGGAGGTGTATAACCTCAGCTGGACTAAGCCTATTTGGGGAGTGAGGCTGTCACGTGTCTTGGCTATTGGATGGGTTTTATTACTATTTCTATCTATTTCTCTCATATTTGTGCTTGTTCAGGCAGTCATTGGCTTAGAGGGGGGAAAAGGAGTCAGATGAAGGGATACGAGGAGGATGTGTTGGTCACATGCAAGGATGATACATCTACTCCATAGCTTCACTCTACTTGTACTATAGATCAACTCCCCTGAAAAAACGCATGCGAGCGTGTGATTTCCACCCCAGATCTCTCCACAAACGCCAGCGCGCTAGGCTTTTCCACCTTGACCGTGACCCTCTCATTCCCAAAGTCCACCGTCACAATGCGCGCGATGAAAGTCGCCAGTGCCTCGACCGTCTGGAAAGCCGTGCCCTCGACTCGCTGTTACATATATTAGCAAACACCCAAGCCCAACACAGCAAACAATGAGAACAAACCTCAGCAACGCCTCTCGTCATGCCCTCCCAAGTTCCAATCACCTTCTCCCCCCACGCCAGCTGCCCGCGCCCCCTAAACTCTAACGAGATAATCACCGCCTGCTTCTCAACCCTCTCATGCGAATTTACCCCCAGAATACAATAACACTTAATCCCCTCTATCCGAAACTCCTCCTCCAGCACAACGGGGTACCGTCCCGCATCAGCCGCCACTGCCTCAGCACCACCAGCCCCAGGCGCACTATCCGGCCTATACCCCCAAGCCGTGACACTGCGATACTTAACCCCTTCCTCGGCCCGTAAATGCGCTTTGGGGAGATGCAACCACACCTCACACTGCCCAAACTGCCCATCAATAGGCGACGACGCCGGTCCATCGCTAGCCAAAGCCGCACGAGCCCGCGCCTTCGATCCAGCCGTCGACGACGCGCTGCCCCGCCGTCCACCAGCACCCAGGCCTGTCTGTGTATGCGCCATGCGCCGAATCCCCGCAGCAGTCTCATCGAGTAATCCCAACCCGCAGTTCGCAACGATAGCCGCGATCAAACGTACATCTTCCTTTCCGTCGCCGGTGCGGATGTCTTCTTCCAGCCGGCGGTAGAGTTTTCCGTAGTCCAGGGAGAGGGAGACGTCGTCTGCAGCGGCTGCTGCGACGGCGGACGAGTAGGAGAGTTTTAGGGATGCGGTGCAGGGTTGGGGTTTACCCGGGCGATGCCATGGGTCTGGGGCTGCGGGGAGGGGGAGTTGGATGGCGCGGAGGCTGACGCTGTCAACGACGGCGGGGTGAGGAGGGAATTGGGCATTGAGATGGGTGGTCATTTTTGGTTTGCTTGGGAGAATTGGTGTGCGATGGTGGTGAGTGTACTCCAAATATTAAGAGTCTGTACTGAGTGGAGGCGGCGGTGTCGTCAATATAGGGTCATTGGGCGGTTGAGATTGAGTTGATCGAGATGGGTCTGACGTCGTCGATACGATGTCACTTTTGTCACTGCTAAACTGACTTTCCCGATCCTTTTTCACAAGAACTCAGAAAAATCAAAGTGGGGGGAGCGCGGGGTGAAGCCATCAGTGATAAGACGCGATAAGACAGCGCCTACCGAGTGTGTTCACACCGTACAAAGCGAGGATAGCGTAAATGGTAGAACTAATATAGCATTCTAATATCTATAGAGAGAAGAAAAAAGGTATGCCAATATATATGCTCTTAAATGAGTCAAAGCTCTCCCTCCTCACTTCCCTCAGCCTCACCCTCTTCCTTGTCCTCCGGCGGCGGCGGCGGTGGAGGCGGAGGTGGTCGTGAATGACCCCGGTCCGGATACTGCCTATCCCTATCACGGTCCCTATCGCGATCGCGGCCTTGATCTCGGTCTTGATCGCGAGATCGGTCTCGAGACTCCGAGTACCGTCGTCTATCATCGGAGTGACGGCCCTCGGAAGGTAAGTTCTGCTGCACGATGTGGTCGATCCGTTGCTGGACGGGGTCTGTTTCGCCTTCTTCGGGATGTCTGTGGTTTTGTGAGGGTGGTGCTAGATGGCCATTCGTATTCGTAGACCGGTTTTGGGAGGATGATGGCTCTGTAGAAGATGATGGTCGCTGTGTATCAGACTCCGGCTCGACCGTTCGCTGTCGCTTAGGAGGCTGTTCCCCGTTTGCCGGAGCTGGACTGTGACCCTGATCGTTTCGAGAATCTGACTCTGGCTCTCTCGACCGTTTCCTTCCCATACTCTCTTCATTCGAGGGGTTGGCGCCCGGCCGCAAAATCCTAGTCTTCTCAGTACCCTGCTCGAAAGCCGTAACGGGTATGGTCGGGTAGTACTGGCTATGTCTCTGCATCGCATTATTCTCATACAACTGCGCCATGCGCATACAAGCGCGCCGCACCTCTTCCAAGTCAACCTCTAACTGCACCCACCACGGCCGACCAGCACCATCATCCTTGAACCCGAGATCGCAATGCCGCGCTGCAGCGTACAGCGCTGCAGCGGCGATAGTCCGCGCGCTGAACTGCACCGCGAGCATGGTGAACATGGAGTCATTAAGGAAGGCCCACGAGGCGTTGCGGAGGTGCTTATGGTCCTGGACGCCGAAGAAGCACATGAAGTCATAAAGGAGGCGGTAGGGTTGTTCGAGTTGGAGGTCGAAGCATAGTGCTTCCAGCAGTATATCTTCGTGGTGAAGGATTGTGTCGCGCCATCTCCAAAAGTCCTTGGACTGCTCGTCCACAATCATGTTTGGTTGCTTGAGTGCGACCCGGCAGCATGCGATTATAATCTCCTTCATCCGCCGTACAGTCTCTTCAACCTTCATCGCGAGGAATAACGATGTAGCTGCGATGTTGTACGGATGGGCCCCCGGGTGTCGCGGGGTGTCGACCATGCTATGCCGCATGAAGAAGCGGTGCATGTACACAGCTGCTGTTGCGAGGGTGGGCTGTGGTAATTTTAACATGATACCGACCTGGGTGATAAAGTTGACGCCTTTGCTGCGGCTTTGGTTTTCCGTCTCGAATTTCATCCCGTCAAGTTGGGAGGGTGTTCGGGTGAGTTCTTCGTCTGTGAAGAACCATTGCGATTGCGACGCGAGGAGGATCGGATTCGACGGACATGGAACGGGCCGTTGGTCGGGGTTGGGACGAGAGGACGCCATTGCGAAGGCGCTTTGTTAGATTTATCTGTATAGAGACAGCAACCAGAGGCGGAACGTGAATGTCAGTGCTTTCGCCTCGTTCGCGTCCAGGATGTATCCAACGCGCGTTTAACGGTAAGGAAGTGGATGACGTTCGTTCTGTTCCCCTCCTCGACACTAAGACAATCAAAATATTATCCCTTAAATTATATCAATTAAACATGCTGGATTTTCATTGCATCGTGGCCGGAGCTCGTGTCGATGCCAGTCGTACACGACTGGTTCTCTTAATCGTCGTCGGTCAGGATAGGGCGGACGAAGGCGGAGGGTAAAACCGGCGCGAAAATTGCGGGTATGCGATTTAAAAATGATCAAAAATAGCTGTGGGTAGAATATTATGCCAATTTGAAGATAGATTGGTCGATTTGTCACAAGGAGTTTGCTTGTCTAGTGGTGCTTTACCAGTCTCTTTTTGCGAGGTCGAATGCGAGATGTCGGGTCGGAAATTTTTATTTTCCGGTATAGTTCAAAAGTTGCCTTAAAAAGCATTGCTAAATCAAAAAGAAAAGTACATTCAACAATATATTATCCAAGATCACTAGAATAGGTACAGCATAATATCAAGTGGTATCATATGCCAGCGGATACCCTGACGCATCTATGCGCCTTCCGCGGTCCGAACTCCGAATGGCGCCGTTGCTCATATATACACTGTTGGTACAGTGAGGAACAAAAAGAAACTGGAGAAACAGAAGGCATATCCAAAACAAATTATGCACGGTTCACTCCTCCTCACTGACTTCACTTTCATCTTCGCTGTGAGCGTGGTATTGTTGCGACGGTGGTTGATTGTAACTATGCGCATTTTGTTCTTCCATTGCACTTTGTTCGAAAGCGGCTTCCATTTCTGCTGCCAGAGCATCATAATCTTCAATCTCTTCTTCCTGAGCCGGCTCAGGCGCGGCCTCCTGCGGAGGGGCGGTATGTCCAGCAGGAGACGGGAGTCTGAGATCTTCCATATCCTCGTCTTCATCGTCTTCTGCGCCATTCGCCGGTGTACCATTCGAAGAGAAGTGAGCTGGGTTGATATTGAAGGTAGGGCGGGACGGAGGCGGCGACCCCATATCGATGATCAAATCTCCATCGATAATGATATTAGAACCTGGCGACGGAATAGCCTTATGCGACTCCAGAGCAGCAGTTCCTGTATCGGAAGGTGTCGATTTGGATTCGGGCTCTTCGAACTCCTCCACTTCGATTTTGGCCTCGGGCTGGGGGCTTGGCTCGCGCGGTGATGGCTGGCTCTTTTTCGTGAGCTCTGCATTCTTATTTGTAGGCTCTGCTTTCTTCGCTGGCTCGGCTTTCTTTTGTCGGAGAGGATTGGTTTGGGTTTTTGGCCGCGGCTTCGGGCTTGGGGCACGTTTGGCAGGTGCGGGTAACGATAAAGTATCGGGCTTGCTTGTGCTGACCTGAGGTTCTGGGGTAATCCGGCCCAACGAGGACTTCTCCTTTTCATCATCTTCATCACCAGCCTTGGGAAGGAAGTGTCGGAAATCGTAGGGATTGCTCTCATCCGCAGGGCCATCATCATCCTCGTCGACGCTTTCAGGCGCCTGTTCATCGGCCGACCCTTGTTGATCCTCCTGCAAAGTCCTGAGCTGCTTATACTGTTCCAGCACCTGCTTCTCTGTCTTTGCTGGGGCCGAGCGAAGATTGAAGTTCAACCTTGTTACGACTGGTTCCAGGACAAACGCTTTGCGATCCGAGTCGAACACCAGAACATAATCCTGCACTTCGGACTCCTGTGTCGGGTCCACACTACCTTCATACAAATATGTCAATGTATTGTTCTCCGTACTCTGTGGCTTGTCCGTGATGGTGAGATTGTAGAGATCCTGGGATTGTGATGAACGGGTAATCGTCGATCGCTGCTGTGGAGTCGCGGATTTGGTCTTGTAGTTGTAATTGAAATTGATCAACCGTGATTGCCAGAAGGTGTCTTGTCCAGTTAATCTGTCGCCCAGAAGCACTGGGTACTCGGCCTGTTTCGTGGGGTCGATCATACCGCCGGTCGGTACCGCGGTGGTCGCCATTGGGGCGGTCGGTTTCTAGGACGAATTCGCAAGAGGATAGAAGGGAAAGGAGAGTTAAGGTCTTGAAATCACAGTCAAGGTGGTATTTTCTCTATATAATCTGTGGCGACTAGGAGGACCGACAGACTAGTCGGTAGCATGCAAGGAGAGACGTCACACGAGGAGAGGACGGAGACTGGAGGATAGAAACTGGCCACAAGGTAAAAGAATACACAGGACAAAAGATCACTAGTAAAGGGCGCAAAGCCACTCTAGCATAGCACCGACCGGCGTTTGACCTTAGCAGCCTTGTCTCCGGACGTTGGTAAGATGAAAGAGAGTGCGTGTGTGTTAAGGGAAGAATGACGGCGGTCGGTCCAGACAACGCTGAATGACCATTCCCGCCGCTAGTGCCTCATGTGGTTAGCGTCCCCGAGGCTATGATTTCCCGGTTTAGAAACCGATAATCAGTTGTGTTATTATGTATTCCGGTGTATATTCCTGGTGTCATTATACATATACAATATCAATGCATTGTAAGCGTCAGTGGACAGGAGATGCAGATCGCAAGGTTCCTCCAGGGGACCCTGCAGCGGAGTTCCCGCCGGTCAGCTGCTCTAACCGCCCTGCCAGAGCCCTATGCTTTTTCATCACTTCCTCCCATTCATAGACAATGCTATCTTCCTCGTCCTCATCCTCAACCTCGGCCAATTCCGTCAGAATCATACTGAAATCTCCTCCGAGTCGCCCCAGACTAGCCGCGCAGTACAGGACCTGAGTTAGGAGACTTTCCCGTGTACTCTTGTTCTTCACATTCGGTAGATATGTACGTAATGTGTCTGTCAGCAACTGGACGAGATGCATGGGAAAGGTTGACAGTGCTGATGGAAGGCATTGTAAAGGATCCTCGGGACGCGTTTGTCGCGACGATGCCATTTTCGCTCGCGCATCGAGTCCTCGTAAGCCCGCGGTGGCCAGGTCAGGTTCGGATTGGTCGGGAGTAAAGATGTTCTTATACAAAGAGACAATCGCAAAGCTCTGCTCACGGAAGATCTCAATATATTTTTTTAAGAATCGTTCTGTCTGCTGGCCCTCAGTACCGCCTTGCTTGTCTGCACTGCGTGTTCGGCGTTGCGTCTCTTGGTCGGCGAGGTCTCGTAAAGGATCTAGGGCCTCTAATGTCGACACCAAGTTCGCTAGTCTGCAAATCAGGAAGAGAGCACCCA
This sequence comes from Aspergillus intermedius, assembly GCA_039880815.1. Classification (NCBI taxonomy): domain Eukaryota; kingdom Fungi; phylum Ascomycota; class Eurotiomycetes; order Eurotiales; family Aspergillaceae; genus Aspergillus; species Aspergillus intermedius. The sequence goes on along the minus strand of JBDODA010000007.1, from coordinate 177,735 downwards.
GTGCTCCCTCGCTCGAGCCATTTCCTCCTTCGCTATGCAAATTTTCCAATTCCGGCGCTACCCGTCGTAACCAACCCACTGTCCGCATAGCAGCTGCAAGTCGAAGATTCTGTGCTCGCAGGCTTGCGATAAGGTTTGTCGTCATCTCCTTCATCGCATCCTCGGCTTGGGCGGCCACATCTTTCACCAGAGGGGAATCCGGATACAGTGTTTGCAATCGCTTAATATGGGTGTAGAGGTCCAACGCCGACGAATATGTTGTAGACGATAAAGCCCCTGCAGTTCCCGACGCTGCAGCTGATGACACAGCTGTTGATAGTAACGTGGGTAACTCTAAGATATCCGAGAGACGGTCAACGTTCCTCGCCAGCTGCATGGCCTTCTTCCGCCTCGTGAGCGCAATATTCTCTACTGTCCGGCTGTATTTCGTTGAGAACTGGACTGCCTCTTCATCGAGTTTCGGAATTGCATCTTGAAGTCGTCGTGATTCGCGTGTGAGTTGCGGGATCGAGGTACGTAGATTTGAGAGGTTATCGGCAGAGGTGATAAAGGCTTTATGGGAGCGATTGGACAAAGCCTGGAGAGAGAGGAGCGTTGAGTGCGATGATTGAGCTAGTGACTGTGTTTCTGTCGTCGACAAGGATTCGAGGGAGAGGGTAGTCAATCGATTCAGATATCGAGATGTCGTCGCATTTTGTTCGGGGGCGCGGGGGGGGGATAAGGTTGTTGTTGGACTTGTCGAACCCAAATGAGGAGTCAGTAAATCATATAGAGAATCCTCCATTGTGTGCACTCTCTTTTCCCTCCTGCTTCTTTCTTTATGATGTCAATATTGATTGGTGGTCGTATGTCGAGCAGGTCGATCGAAACGGGCCAGATTGGAGCTTGATAGAGTACGGCGGTCTCTGCGGCCACTGGCGCACTACCTCCGAAGTTGGCAGTGATGAACGAAATGTCCAGTAGGTATCCTTCCAAAGTCAAATCTGAGGATATATCATGTACAAATTCAAAGATACATTATTGGAACATGTCTTCTCGAGTTGCAAAGTCATTTCAAGCCATCAACCATATTTCCGAATAGGGAACCTTGAGAAACGCTGCTTTGTAATGCGTCCAATCGGGATGGCCTCAGATCACGGGCGGCGCTAACCCAATCCAGCAATTATCAGGTACCTTCAGTCGTCCCTCATCGATTTCTTTCTCTTCGTCTTTTGCTTTGTTTTTTTCGCGTGGCCGTCGATATTTTTCAGAGGGAGACTAGAGAAAGATCGCAGTAGATGTTCTGAGGGAGCACCTCTAATAGAATTTGATCCCACTTCAAGTCTCTGATATCAACCATGGGCAAGCCACGGGTGAGTTCGGGCTTCTGTCTGTAGCTTCAATCTCAACTAACACATCCCTGATAGATGATCATTTTGATCCGCCATGCTCAGTCCGAGGGAAACAAGAATCGAGAGATCCACCAGACCGTCCCCGATCACCGGGTAAAGCTCACACCCGAAGGGCATCGACAAGCCCACGAGGCAGGCTCCAAACTGCGCGAACTGCTACGACCCGACGATACCCTACACTTCTTTACATCACCCTACCGTCGAACGAGAGAGACCACGGAAGGACTTATGAGCTCTTTAACCTCCGATGACCCTTCCCCGTCGCCGTTCCCAAGACACACTATCACGGTGTATGAAGAGCCTCGATTGCGTGAGCAGGATTTCGGTAACTTCCAACCATGTTCGGCAGAGATGGAAAGAATGTGGATGGAAAGACAGGACTATGGACACTTTTTCTACCGGATACCTAACGGCGAGTCTGCGGCGGATGCGTATGACCGGGTGAGCGGATTCAATGAGTCTCTCTGGCGGTTATTCGGGGAGGACGATTTCGCCAGCGTTTGTGTATTGGTCACACATGGTCTTATGACTCGAGTATTCTTGATGAAGTGGTATCACTGGAGCGTTGAATACTTCGAGGACCTTCGCAACATCAATCACTGCGAGTTTGTGATCATGAAGCTCAACCCGGACAACGGAAAGTATGTGCTACAAAACAATCTGCGCACATGGTCTGAGTTGAAGAAGGAAAAGGAGCTGGAGATACAGCAAGAACGAGCTTCCAAAGGACTTGGCCCTGCGTCTATTTCATCGGAGCCACCTGTCCCCGCCAGACGTAGATGGGGCGGTTGTCCCGACGGATGCAATCACGGAATCCGCAGGAAGACTTCTGTACGAAACACACGAACGAATGGAACAGATGGAATGCGTCACGAACATCACGATACCCACAAAAAGATCCCCGACACGAACGACCCAGCCCAGGAGGCTAATGCACGAGTCGAGCAACTGAAAGCAGCAGAACACCCTCCAGACGCGACAAACCCCGACTTCGACAACGACAACGACAACGACCATGACCATGACAACCACCCACGGGTCCCAACCTCCAACCCCAAATCAACCAACACCATCAGCCCTGCAAACCCACGACCCAAGCTAGCGCACTTCCACCAAGACAGCGAAGACAGCCTCCTCGACCGTCACCGCCACAACCTAGCCCTCCTCCACCTCGGCGGCCGCGACGGCGGTGGCTCAATGAGCGGTTTCAACAGCCTCGCCCCATCCGAAGACGAGCGCGAAGAATCCGCCCCCCTTAAGACCCTCCCTCGACAGATCTCCCACCAGGCCAGGCCATCACAGGATATCGGAAATGACGGCGACGACGAAGGGTGTGAAAGCAAGCCAGCCTTGCAACGTCTACGTCGCGCCCGCTCGCATAACCACCACCACCACCACCACCATTATCATCACCTCATTTCAAATATAAACAAGCGCAGTTTAGGCGTGAGAATCGGCGATACCCTCGGTGACCGAGACCCGGAGACAGACGACACGGACCACCTGCCCAATGATCGAGAGACATCCCTTGAACCGGAGCCAGAGCCGCAGGCAGAGAATACAACGGCGGAGCAAGAGCAAGGGAACGAAGACGATACCCTCGAGGCCGAGCGACGCAGGGACCAGAGTATCCGTGGTAGTGTCTATTGATGATCTAGCACTGTACACTGCATTTTACTTCGTACATACTACGTACATGCTTCTAGTTCGATTTAATTAGTAACGACTGACGACACGAATGCAATAATGTTTGACGTTTTCCGTTTGGAAAGGATGTATCTTGTAGCCGAGCACTTGTGAATTTCCTGTTACGATAGTTTTACCGTTTACGGTATAGCCACCCGATGCGCCGTAAACGCCTGCCTGGCCTCCCAAATATAAAAGCCCTCACTGTTCTGACCTCGTCCCCTCCCAAATTTCTTTTTCCCTTCGCCAAACTCCCTCCCATATTCTGCACTCATCCATATTCCTAGCCATTTGAACCGCCCCCCTTCCCCCTTTTTTTCTTTCAGAAATTGCGGCTGCGCCCTTGTCAATGGCAAACGGATCAACACGCCAAACAATGCCATATAGACAATCCAGACGAACAGGGCTGCAAACCTGTGACAGCTCAACGCCTCAACGCTGCCCCAGTGGCTGATGTGGACAAACGCCGCCATCTGAGCAAGCAAACAAAGAAAGTGCTAGCGCAGCCACCCATAGATAAAAGCCCCTTTTCCTGTAGACAGATGATTCTTCTTCTTTCCTCTCCTGATACCTGCGTTCCCCTATTTTCCTTCTCATCCTGCCACTGATGCAGATAGAGGCCAACCTCAGCGCACAGGTTATACAGTCTGCTAGGCAAGATGAGCAAGGCTGTAAGTTCACACATCCAGGGACTTGACACGATTGGCATAGACTGAATCTGCATCATCTGGCAACGTAACACCAGGTTTGCAATACAGCAGGCGGTTTAGCAGAGGTAGTACTGCCTCAGGCTCCAGACTCTTTTCTCGCTTACAACTAGTTATGCCCGGATACACAATCTCATCTAAGCCGACGGCCAAAAGCAGAATTCTTTGTTTTTCTTTTGACCAGTTGCATTCGGCCGACGGCGACGTGGTACTACGAGTGTCATGTCCAGTTGGCTTTGGGGGATGCACAAGACCAACAGACTGGTCTTCGCTAGCATACTGCTCACGCCTAAGGGCCATAGTCAGCCCGATAAAGGGCATATCTGGCCTCAAAGTCTTTGCGGCTTTCGAGAAAGAGCGTATAGTCTTGCCCCTGAGGGAGCCCGAGTATGAATACCTCACCCTGTTTTTAACCTGTAAGCCAAAGAAGGTCATTTTTCCGTCGGGCAACTCTATGGGAATCAGGAGGTCGGCTCCAGGGAAACAGTCCGGGAAGATGGTTCCCGCACCATGCAAGAAGGCATTTCCCGGCGTCTTCTTGGTTGGGTCTTCTTTCTGCTTCAAAAAATAGTTGCAGAACACTTCGCCGCCAAAGCAAATGAGGCTCATCTCAGCGTCGGTGGATGAGCACGTCATGATCTTGTCTGCCACCTGGCTTCCCAGTAGACCAGCAAGAAATCCCTTTAAGGGACGGCGGCTGGAAAGCTTTGCACTTCATTGTAGAGAACCTCGCCATATGTGAGAATCAGAATCATCGCCACAACAATCTCACCCAGATCGCCAGTATTGATGCTCCCTTCAAAGCTTATACGGGTAAATTGCTGAAAGACTTGAAGTCTGGTGACCGGTAAGGTAGTCAGAGTATGGGTCGGTCCGTACCTCGGTGGAGACGCTTGGGGCGTTGACTAGGGCTCGATAGCTCACTTTCGCTCCTCTTCATCTTGCTGTGTAGAGATTAGAGAATCCGCAATGATGAATTCTATAGGTTAAAGATATAAACGTAGAGGAAGAAGGAAGGAAGAAGCGTTTGCAAAGGACTAAGAGCCAGTAATAATGCGATCATTGTCCTCCAGGCATCTATACAATCATTCACTCGCCAGTAGATACTACCGCTAGTCAAACAAAATTAACTTGGGCATGTTCTCAGAACGGCTTTGGTCCACAGAGCGAAGCCGATATCCCCAGTCCCATCATTGCAAAATAATGTGTATAATAAAGATAATAAATCATATCCCAGATTGTGAGGAACTGTACACAGTCTGCTGCCTCAAGTGTGGCGGCTCAAGGCCACAGTCGATATTGAAGTCATACGGATCCTCACAGGCTGAGTACAGAGATTGCAAAACAACAACCTACTATGGACTCACAGCTACATAAGCAAGTACATACGGGGAACTACCTGATGAATCTAAAAGGCCACAGAACTTTTCCCAAAGGCATAGAGATATAAAGACTGCCCGTCACCTAGATAGATTTTCCCTTCTTCTTTCCTCTCCAGATTCGATATTCTCGTCGATGGCTACTGGTTAGTTTGGATATAAAAACCATTCGTTTTATCTCCTAGCTACCGAGTCCGTGACAGCATGAAAAGCCATAGAATCGGTAAGATTTTGAACAATAATCTTTTTGATCAGACATTTCCATAATATTCCTTCCATCTAAGCGCTTATCTGATATCTTAACCAATCTGTAAGCAAAATGCTCAAAAATACAGCCAGAATGTACATAAAACATGCATATCACGGGATTTCCTATGTTTGTACTGTTTGTGGAACCTCCAGTGCGAACCGCACCCTGGAAATGCGGCTGTAAACGGCCTCCGAAATGTCATTTTCGGCGTCACTTTCACAGGTCCTCACATTCTATGTGTAAATTAGCTTAGATTACCCCAGGGGCGTTGATCTTCATATACCGCCCTGATTCATCCCGAGCCGTCCCAGAGTCTACTTTCTACGCAAGCAAATATAGCTCTAGCAAGTCGTAAATGTAACATATTTTCAATCTAGTAGTCTATTTTTTCATGAGAGCAAACGAGTGTCTAGTATTAGGGTTAACTGAACATACAACAAGCGAAACAAGAAGTTTGTCCAGCTTGTTCAATCAAATCAGACCGAGCAATATGAAACATAACCAGAAAGGATGAAACAGGGTATCAGGTAACAGTCTGTGAAGATTAGCCAAGCGACGATACTATAAAATCAATCAATCAATGAGCAAAATGAGAGACCACAGTGTAAAGGAGATAATTGTTCTTCCTTTGGTTTTTTCTTCTTTATTTCTTGGTAGCTATGATGAATAGATGAATGGAACAAGATCAAAGGTATTAACGCCTGGTACTAGAAAATGTATAATTGAAGAAGTATAGTACCAAGGGGACGAAGGTCAAAGAATCTATCAGGAAGGAAACTGTCAGGCGAAATGCCAAATCCAGGGTAATGAGAATTAAAAAATCAAAGCAAAAAAAAAAAAAAAAAAAACAGGTAAAATCGTGATCATCATAATTGCGCTCCCAGAAAAGGCCTCGAGGGTCCGAAGAGGCGCTTCCGGAAAACAGGGACACGAACGGAACCTGCGAAAAAGAAACAGAATTCGGATCGAGTCGAGAAAAGAAGTAAAGAAGAATGAGATAAAGAAGCCATATCATAAACACATGGAGAGGAGCTGCGGCAGGCTTTGCGTGATTCCCGTTTGACGGGAACGAAACACAAAAAAAAGGGGAGAAAAAAGATATGTTTTTTTCCTTTTCCTTCTTTTTTTCTCTTTTGTCAATTTTCGCTTCGCGGATATTGCCAAAAACACACAAGAATACTTTTGTCGGCCGACGCGGAGCGGCACGTTGGAAACCGTAAATGGAACAAAATGCGGAAATAGTCACAGAAACGGCAATTGAACAAGGAAATCGGTATCATCGAAGCGCAGACAATAGAGACAAAAAAAAAAAAAAAAACCGAGATATCAAAAGAATTTTCAAGAGTTTCGCATAGAAAAGGATAAGCGATGAAGGTTACTGCCGGAAACAGTAAACGATCAAAGAAGCAACATCTTAAGCCATGATCGGCTGCATCGCGCCAAAAGCATTGGAGAACATGTAGTGATCCATTTGCTTGGCACAGTACATGCAACCGCAGGACGAACCGTGTCCTGTCCACACGCTCTGAGCAAACGGCAAAGCGTAGGAAGGCGTGTGGTGATAGGACGGAACTTGCGATCGCGATGCCGACGGCAGATACGATTGTTGGGGTGGCATCCACGCGCGCGAGTACGGAGCATTCGTGTATGCCCAAGGGTTGACGGAGTAGTAATCGGGCGTAGTCGGGCCACTCTGGGGAGCAGATGGCGGCGAATACTCCGATGCCGTCGGATTGAGCCATGAGTTCTCAAGAGGCGAGCGCCGCTGGTACTGCGGAGGGATCGGACCTTCGGGCGACATGAGAGGCTGCTTGTTGCTGTTGCTGTTGCTGCTACGGCGGCTGCTGCTGTGGCTGATCACGGGGGCCCGAGTGATATTGGTGTCAATGGGTGCCAGAACGGTACGCGATTCCTGAGCACGAACGGCTGCCTTGGCACGCCACGTCTTCCAATGTAAAAGCCACGAGTCGAACCCATCTTGCTTGTCGTGGATCCGGTCATGGATTTTCCACTCGAACGCAAAAAGCCAGTCGAGTTCCATATAGTTCAGCTCCGCCACGGGGATGTTGCTCACCTCGGCCCACGATTTGTTCTGGAAGGTGTTGTCATCCAAGAATTTGCTTCCCAGCAAGAGCGCAACAGTAAGCATGCGGTACACTTGGCCACTGCCCGCCGCATAGACCTTCTTGGCAGAAAGCATGCGCATCCTGCAGGCCAAGTAGTAAAGGCCCAGGAGGATAGTGGAGCTGGGAAGACGGGTGGAGGACAAGATCTGATAGACGTATTTCCGGAATTGAGGCGGGACCGACGTTCCTGGGCAGACGCTTCGAGCGAAGTCAATATCAGATAGGTTGATTTTGGTGATGTACAAATCATACATTCCCTGGGTCATCTCAGCCACAAAGTCGGACATCTGGTCCATCTCGTAGTCCAAATGGGCGGCGACACCTCCGGTGGGCTTTTCCTCCTTTGGCGGTCGGTCCGAAGGCACCATCATGTCTTGTCGAGCGTACTGCTGCGAGATCGCATTCTCCATCGGCGGGAGCTGGACGTTGTTCCGGATGGGGGGCAGCACGTTGGCGGTGGCCATAGGACCGAACATGGACTGGGAGAACTGGGGAGCCAGCGCAGGATGGGTAGCGGCAGTGGCGGAAGCCAGATCTCTGGGGTGGGCGGACTGCGCGTGCAGGTTCATCGGGCCGTTTTTCGCATAACCGGTTGACTGGGAGTACTGCTCGATAAACTCACAACCGTTTTGAGAGTAACGGGGAGGGAACGCAGACTGCCCGACCACGTAGAAAGGAGGTTCATTTTCCATTCCAGCACCACCGAGGATGTGAGGAGGCGTAGGAGGCAGACCCTGAAGGCCTGGGACGAAGAACGACGGCATAATGGATCAAGACGAGGGGGAGAAAATCACCAGTTCAGGACGGGGCGAGTAGACAAGTTCTAAGAGAGCTTTTCTTTCGTCAGTATTTGAAACGAGTGCAATTGAAAGGACAATGAAAAAAAAGAGCACCAACCGTCTACACGTCCGCCAGGCCCTGATCCTGGGAGGAGGGAAGAGCGTTGCTCAATGAGCCGCGACTCTGTCTCTTGTCCAGTGAATGTTTCTTTAGTCGAAAAACATGGAGATGCAGAATTCAATCACACAGATCGACTGAAGGCGACGACGCAAAGATAGCAAGAAAAGCAAATTATAAAGAGCGAAAGTAGCGGTCGGAGGCGAAAAGTGTGTGTTTTTTTTTTTTTAATTTGATTTAGGGTATGCGAGAAGCTGCGTGTGGCTCTCAAACGGCGATCGTTTGGCGAGATTGGTGTGCCCTTGCCGACTCTTTTTCTATAACCGACGCGTATGAACCGGGGGGGGGACGGTCAGCGGACTCGAGGACAATTGGCGACGGTGAGAGACACGAAAGAAGCAAATTCGTGGCAACTGGAAGATAAGGGAGATCAGACGAGAATAGATTGGTATTGTTTTATGTTGTTCTATTGCTCGCGTCAACCAGTGTGCTAAGGTTGGTGAAAACCCCGACCACGACAAGACAACGACACTTAGTGAAAAGCTCGTTGAGGGTGGCAAAAGGAAGAGGTGGAGAGAGGATGAGAGGAAGAAAGGGGGGGGGAAAGAAAAAAAAAGAGCAATACTCCGTCTTAGTGAAAGAGACGAAGAAGTGAGGGAAAAAGGGTTGGGGAGAGAAAAAAGGAAGAGAGGAGGAGGGATGGAGAGGAAGAAAAGAAGAGGATGGAAGGAAAAGTGGAGGAGAATGAAAAAGAAAGGAGAAACGGTTGTGATGCTGTATCGGCATTACAGGGGTAATTACGGTATGCAGAGCCTTACTAATTATTCACAAGTAAAATTATGAAAGACAAAAACAGATATTCATATTAATTTGGCAATAGAAATGACAAGAATGGTATTATTATTATTTAGATATTATTGTGTATCCAGACAGAATCGAAAAACGTCACAAGTACTGTATCAAGGTCAGCCAAATAAAATACACACCCGTACGTGACCGAACCAAACCAGCAAATCCGGCCCAATCAGTCTGGACCACTCGCTTCTTTTTTTTTCTTTTTAGTCGCCACAACAGCAGCTCTAATAGACATCATCCTACAGGCCAAGAGGAAAAAGAAAACATTACATAGCATCGCATCATAATATTAATATGATCCTATCTAGGATATCCAATCTAGAATTCACAGACCGAATGTCTGACTCCAAAACAATTGCCATTTCATGGCTGTGCTCTTACTGCCCCTCCTCACCGCCTTCGACTATGATGTCTAGCCCCGATCACGTGGCTGTCATATGTGATCTGACAGGCGTAGACTTTAGAGATAGGCATAGGCCACAATCAATACCTTTTTTGTCCTCCGCTTGCTGCCTATAGAGTAACTACTTCAACTACTTCAGCCATGACTGCTGACCAGAACACAACCAGAATAAACGAACAATCTCACCCGAGACTTCCACACTGAACACTGATTGATTCCATGTCTTACCAGGGATACAGCTATCCACCAATACCTAATTCCATGCTAGACCGGGATAGAGGTCTTGACAAAGAGCCGTCTCTTGTCGGACCATATGTTGTTCCGTGTAAATATACCCCTTTCACTCTTGTCGTACTCTACTGACCTAAGCAGTCAACAAGAAGTCAACAAAATAGGGGCCTCCAGAAAAGGCTGCTGTACGCGCCACTCAGGAGGAACATGTAAGCCGAAATAATGAACAGCTTATCCGAACACATCACCCCGCTCTGGCCAATCAACCCTACGTGTCCGTGAAAAGGGACTCCACTGGTAAGCTTATATGGGTTGTATGGAAGACCACCAACACTACTATCACTGCAGCCCATATCGCAGGAAGAGAGTTGCACATTCTACCCAGATTCCTCGCCCCAGAGGTAGCCGGTGGGTGCTGGCCTAACAGGGCCATACTACTGGACCCGATTTCCAGACGCATCAACACCAGGCGAAGTCTCTTGACGGAAGACCTCGGCACCATACGAGACAAGTTTCCTTATGCAATGGGAATCCGCATCCTGATCTCGGGGTTTGCACTTCTGGCCTACCGCAACGTCCATGATATGTATGCGGATTGGGACGGTGGGTGCCAAGGTCACTTGGAGGACTGACTGTACTGTCTGTCGGGTACATGATCAAAAAGCTCAATCCGTCCGTTGTTAACAAGCAGGATGCTGGGAAATCCCTTGCAGGTTTCCAGTTGCCTGAGGAGTTCAGTGAACTATCGAACAATGTAGCTAACGAACGGGCTCCATACAAAGACGCTCTGGATGGGGAACCTGGTTACAGTCTCCATCGAAACCGACCACGCACCAAAGAAAGTGCAAGCAGCCGTCATTGAAGGAGTGGAATATCATTGGTACCATCGATTCCGCCGCTCATCCAGCGCTAGTCTACTTTGGAGGACGAGCAATAAGCCGCTACCAGCTAACGTATGTGCACAGTCTAGTAGTATTCTGTGCTTGAGAAAGCCAGCCGAAGTCGGCGTAAGGCCAGTTGTCTTTCAAAACTACAATTTTCCAGATGGCAAGTGGTCTAGCCCTGAGAATAAACGTCGATCAAGGCCAATCAATAGCATAAAGGCTGAGTTTTTCTTTTTTTTTTTTTTTTCCTTCCCGCGGATTTCAGAGACGCAGCGATCGTGTTCGAGTTGGGGGAAAGATTGAAAATGCTCTGAGCGGCAAGCCAGAGTTATGCGACTAGGGTTTGGAGTATGGGAAGCGAAAAACGTCACTTTATTGCATCTTGCTCGGGTTTTGCTTACTTTTACAAACTCTTAATTTTTAAGCCAATTAACACAGATACCAACATTACTTCGTGCAGACATTGCTCAATAGGGACTAAAAGAGTAATATTCGTAGTTATCGACTAAAAATGAGTCACGCTCAGCTCAGGCGCACAAATATATAGTCTAGTCCAGCTGCATACATCCATAAGCAAAGCTAGAAAATAACAGTTGGACAATATACGAACACGTCAATCCATCAGCAGGTACCAATGTACCTACTACTGCATACGTACTAGACTAGTAAATTTGTACACCGAGGACTCCGTAGGGTAGAAATGCTCCGCAGTCTACACTTGCACGGGGAAAGTGGGGGGAGTTATTCCCAACCAACAAACACAGGAAATATTCGTACCCCGTGGTCCAAGAAAGAATGATATGGATTTGAACTGATTCATAATAATCAATGAGTGCATGCCCAATAACATCCCCCTCGCCCCAGCCCCAACCCCGCCAACATGTTCGTTGTCGTTCTCGATTTCTGTACTGTACTGCATGCACAGGCACCCAGTGGGATGGACGGATGGATGGCACGCGGCATATACTTGTGCGTTGTACCATCACTGTCCAAGTACAACCCCTCATTCCTCATCTCCAATTCTTGTTTCTCGTTGCTTTTTTCTATTGTCTTATCCCCGCCTTTATAATAACATAGTTCGTAGTACGCTCATACCTCGGGCTCGTGCTCGTGCCCAACCGCTCGTGTCGGATCCTGGCGATGGCATTGGCAACGGCGATAATAAGACGAGACAATGCAGGGCAGTGTATTGTATGACTGTGTCACCGTCACCGTCACCATCACTGTTACTGTTTATGTTACTGTCATCGGTTATTATCGGTTCCCTAGTCCCTAAAAGCCTGGAAGATTCGGAGTTTCGTACAGTGCAGTGGCGGGGTTGTAGCATATTAAACAATTGCGGCCGACCGATAACGTGACTCAAAAGTTCACTTGCATCCCGTACGTTGATGTCCGTCGTAGAGCATTATTAGTCGACATTTCGAGATTACATAGAAGTATCAGCTTTCTCAACATGCTCCGTCCACCACATTGGACCTGTACGACCGCGATCCTGGCAGTACTAATGACCACGAGAGCCCTAGACAAGAGCCATGGAGCTGCTACTGGGTTAGCTGCCGGTGTTACTTTGCGTTGTCTGGCTTTTTACATTGCTAATAGCATAGTAGATGAGACGATCGTGGCTGCAATGCGGGCCCAATGCGGCCCCAATTTGCAGAGAATGTAGACGCCCATAACGAATCCCTACTCCGAACTCACCACCCGGCCCTGGCCAACCAGGCCTACGTCGATTTTCTATGCGAACGAGAATGAAAAGTTTGGAGAGTGTATATGACCAGCGCTCCCACACAACCGATCTAGACGTCGCAATCGGTGTAAGAATAAAGCTTTCGCGATTCGCTTTACTCTTTTACCCACAGTTGGCTGCGATGTATCACGACTGGGACATCGTTGTCCCCAAGACTTTGGGAAGACTCGTGGTCGGCTACATGATAATAGATATTCAACGTTCGGCGCTCTCATCTGGTGCGGCTGTCTCAACAAAGCCAGACGACTTGCACGAATCTGCGGCCCTCGGACTTAAATTGCGACTGCCGAATGGAAGAGAATGAATTACTACGGTTACTCACAGGTTCGTCAAGCTTCATGGAATCCAGAAGGAGCATGTGAAAGACCTTTTTACCCATTGGGGGCAAAAGCGAAGGAACCATCTACGCATCCGCCGCCCGGACAGTATCTCCGGTGGGATATCTTGGAGGGTAGGGTTTCGTCAAAGGCCATCCATAAGGCGGTAGTCCAGAGCCTCGTTATCATTGGTATAAGATAGCTGAATTGTCAGTCGCTTTACTGTGGAGGAGCGAATAAGATTCGCGGTCCGCGTGTGTTGGTCTGGAAGCGTTCTGTGCTTGGGCCATACTACAAGGGAGACTAAGCCGGTTCCTTTCCAGAATATTCAGGAAGTCTTCTCCGCATGATTGAAAGGCGAACGACCACACCCAGACGCCAACTGACAGCATCAAGGGATGGTTTCTTCTGCCTCCGGAGAGAAGATACGCTACCATCCTACTCAACCTCTCCCCCGGGAACAGATGACAAGACAATGAGCGGACAACCGATAATCATTAACACTGAAGTACAGGCTTCTCGAAAGGAGTTTAGCGGCCCTTACCGAGCACACAGGTGCCAAGTTGGATAGACGGATGTGTGGTATGCGTATAGTTGTCCCGTACAAAAGACATTGTACTACCACAAGTTCAACTCCCTAGTTTCTTGTTTTCAGCTCCTGTTTTCTATTGCTTTTCGCTTTTGTCTTGCCACTTACCGTCACAACAATACCTCGTGCTCTTGTGATCTTCTCGGATCCTGGCAAGCATTGGCTCTGTAAGACTGTGACTGGCTTTTACTACTATATATCCTACGGATGATTCAAAGCCCGATGCAGGTGCGATGTCGACTCACTTTTATGCTGTGTTTTCTATAGCCTAGCCTATAGCCTATCAATAAAAACCCGTAAAATATATCGAAAGAGAAAATTAGAAATGAAAGCTCCCACATGCGCATAGTTAAGGCTCAATGCCAGAACAAAGTGGATATCATGGTAATAGTAAAAAGACAACAAATCACTAAAAGATAGAGAAGGAAAAGACAAATCATGCTCGTGAATTCGCCGACAACCCCGAAAACAAAAAACTTTTCTCTTTTGCCTGCTTGCTTTTTTTTTTTTTTTTCCCTTTCACTTCCTTTCCGATATATTTAGTAGAAACGAACCACCCTGTTTCAACACCAGACCAGCCTCTGTGTCGAGGGTTTTCCCAAAAAAAAAAAAAAAAAAAGCAATAGATGAAGAAGAAAAATAAAACTCCTTGAAACGCTCGTAATCATAAAAAAGAGATAATTCCCAATTCGTAAATCGTTTAATCGGAACCGAACCGTCTGCCGTAGGACCACTCTGATCTCTTTGCCTGACCCCCTACCCCTCAAGGCTACCAACCAAATTCCGCAAGGCATCATAGATAACAGCTTCATCTTTAGGTTCTCCCCCAGGAAAGGAACTCTCCGTAGCTTCACCTAGAACACGAGCACGAGCACTCCGAAGTACCTCCCGGATGTAATTCTTGTCTTCGTAGTCTTCCATGAGCACAGCTTCAAAGTCGTCAATCGCTTTACCAGCCCGCTCGTTGAATGATATGTCTTCCTCCATAGGTCCTGTACTTGGCTCTGCCGGGCCGGCATTGAACGGCGGTGGCTGTTGCTGCTGCTGCTGTTGCATAGGCGGAGGACCTTGGTTCGGCGCGAATCCCTGTGGCTGATGGTTCATCATTGGCATGGGAGCGGGATTCTGTGGCGGGGCATAAGCGGGCTGGGGATGTGGCTGCGGTGGCTGCTGGTACTGCGGTTGTTGAGGTGGCTGGGGAGGCGGTTGCTGTTGTTGCTGCGGCGGCGGTGGTGCATGAAGGGGCTGCGATTGCTGTTGCGATTGCTGGAATTGGGCCAATTGCGGCGGAGGGTCAAAGGCGTAGGGAGAGGTATAGGTAGTCGGCACAGTTTGAGCAAAGGCGCGAGGAAGACTGTTGCGAATAGGACTGGGAATTGAGAAAGGTGCAGAAGGTGTCGGGGTCGGGTTGGGAGCGGACGGAGGTGCAGGTGCAGATGTTTGAGGAGGTTGAGGAGGCGCAGGTGGAGGATAAGGACTTCTGTGTTGAGGTTGAGGTTGAGGAGCAGATGGGGGGGCAGTAGTAGGAGCGGGAACGGGGGCGGGAGCAGGTGTTGATGCCGGATTTGGAACCGGTGCCGGCGTTGAAGCAGGCGCAGGAGTTGGAGGCGGCCCTGGAGCCAGTCCTGGAGCAGCCGGACCTTGCGTAGGAGCTGGCGCAGGACTTGGACTTGGACCCGTCGTCTGCTGTGGTGCCGGTGGTTGCTGTACTGGGGCTTGCGGCGGAGGTGGAGGTGGAGCAGGCGCTGGCGCAGGAGCATGAACAGGAGCAGGGCCAGGTGCGGGCGCCGGCGCCGGCGGAGGAGCGTATGGATTGTGTGCCATCGACGGCGGGAACTGGAAATGTTGATTGACCATATTCGCCTGGCCGTTTGCAGCACTTGTGTACCCCGGTGGCGCCATGTACGGCTGGGTAGGCGGAACAGGGGTATGTGACGATGGCGGCGGCGGCGATGGACGTCTCTTCTTTTCCTTCTCGACCGACGCGCCAGGCCGGAGCTGCCATGACCATCCCTTGC
The DNA here is from genome assembly GCA_039880815.1 of Aspergillus intermedius. Lineage (NCBI taxonomy): Eukaryota > Fungi > Ascomycota > Eurotiomycetes > Eurotiales > Aspergillaceae > Aspergillus > Aspergillus intermedius. Next base: position 162,255 of record JBDODA010000007.1, on the reverse strand, counting down.
CATCTCGTTCCGCGTGCATGAACAGATGACTGTTGCCGTTCAGGTTGTGACGGACACTTGATGTCCAGCCCTCCGTTTCACACTTGAATCGGAAATATGGGTATTTCAATTTCAACGCACGGTAGATCTGCTTGAGCGTCATCGGTGTTCCAGCATCCGTGAGAGCATCAAAAATAAGTACAGCATAGTTGTATGGTGGCTTGGCGAGATCTTCGGGCGTGTACGCGGACTCGGGTGGGTAGTTTGGCGACGGTGACCGTGATGGCTTGCGCTTCTTGAGAGGCGGGGCCTTGACAAACTCCTCCGGACGCTGCTCCATGGGAAATTGGCTGCCGCCCTCTGTGGACGGAAGTGGGGTGTCCATAAGCGTGCCATCTGGCTTCTTCCTCTTGGTATACTTTCGCTTTTCTGGTTTAGAACCAGGCGATTCAGCGCCACCGGCAACAGGCGCACCAGGAGCAGGAACAGCAGGAACACTGGCAGACGCAGCACCCTGCCCACTGGCCGCACTAATGGAATCTCGAGGACCGGCAGGTGTCTTTCCGGCTTTCGGTCGGTTCGGGGGAGGTGGTGTGACTCCGCCGTTGGCTTCGCGTTTTGCGGCCAGCTTCTGCTCTCTAGCAAGTTCTGCGCGTTCTCGCTTGGACATGATCCCATCCTTCGGAGGTCGCCCTGGCCCGCGACGACGCACGGGCTGTTGGCCATCACCCTCAATGGATGACTGTATTGCTTGTGAGGAGTCAGCATCCTTGGACTTAAGAACAAATCGCGCCGCCTTCGAAAAATCCTTCTTCTCCGATGCATCGCTTCCAAGCTTCTCGGTTCCATCTGCATTGGTGTCTTCAACATCGAATGATGCGATGGCATTTTCGTCGTCTTCCATCTGTTGTTCTTCCATTCGCTCGGCTCCTGTCTCGCCAATGGGCACATCGGGTAGTAAGAAGCGAATGCGCACCCCTCCAATCTGGATGTAATCGCCGCTATGTAAAGGCCTGATCTGACTGGGCGATAACCAATCCGCTCCGATAAAGGCACCATTTCTTCCCATAACTTCCATCTCAAAAAGACTTTTGTCAAAGTTGTATGCGATCTTAACATGTTTCCGAGAGATACCTCGATGACCAGCCGCGCTGCCGTCCACGGTGGCCGGGGGGTGAATAGGGATGGTAGGACACGAATCGGGGGAAGGCAGCAGAGCCAGTGCATCGACGGGTTTCGCATCATTGCTTTCCTCATTGAGCGATTGCATGGCAAGGGCGTTGTAGTCTGTCGATTGTAGTTGAGCCGGAGTTGCTAGTAACGGAGGACCCGATTCACCAAAGGACGAATTCGACGACCTTCGGCTCATGGGACGACGGGACGGTACTTCGGGGTCGAAGCCCATGATCCCACCGCGGTCGCTGACCACACTCCCAAGAATGCCACTGCCCTCGTGCTTGACGCGTATCGGCGTGTGTGATGCGTTACCACCGCTTGAACTCTTTGGTCTCGAATTGCGCATCGCCTGTCTGACCTGAAACTCCCGCTGATGGGCTGCGCGAGCTGCCCGTACATCACGTCCAAGGATAAACGAATACGTATTGCAGTAAAAATGCCCATCGTCGAATTCCAATTTCGCAAAGGCCTGAATGCGAGGTTCTGACCCAGCAACCGAACCGGTTCCATCCTGCTGCAGCGGATCGCCCGATAACCCCAGGGCCGACAGATCTGCACCCTGGGAGAGATAGGCCGCGGTCAGCATCTCATTCTGTTCTAAATCCCCAAAGGGCGCTTTGGGGTCGGCTGCGATGTCGAACGGTCCGTTAAAGTAATCGCCTTGGTCGAGGTTCGTTTTCGCCATTAATAAAGGATCCGTAAGGCTTTCTATCGCAGAGGAATCGGACGTCTTCGGCGGTGGTTGTAGAAAAACATTGGCTTCGGTGCCATCGGGATTGGTAGTAAATGGCCCTTGCGCATCTGCGTCTGCATGTTGTTCATCCTGTTGGCTTAAGTCAGCGGGGACCGAAAACTGATCGTGTCCCGAGGCCTGCTCAGCAGGCGCAGAGTGATGATCCCTGCCAATATCCTCTGTCGACGGCAAGGGTGGATAATCTGGCATCTGGGTATCACCACCTCTCGAATGCGCATTGTTATGACTCTCTCCTGGGGCATTGGGGGCGAATGGCTCAGGTGGCGGCGCCGATACCGATTGCTGTATCTGTTCTCCTTGAAATTGATAAAGAGATTGATCGACATCCGCGGACGACGGTTGCTCTGTTGATTGATTCCCAAGAAGCTGGGCCAACAGCGCACTAGCAGCGGATTGCCGTCTGAGATCAGTCTGATGGCCTTCGGACCCGTTCATTGTCTCATCATCCGGCTCCGCTTTGATTCCCGGCATTCCACCGCCATCACCAAGACCACCACCAATGCCGCCGGAGGGAGTAGAAAACGGGGAAGAAAGGGAGGGTAAGCCGTGTGAATGAATTGGCGCAGAGGGAGGAGGAGAAGTAGGGCGGTCGGAGGTCGTCGAATTGTTCACGGCGCGGATTGCGGAGTCGCTGAGCGGGGAGGAAATATCGCGGTTGTCGGGGTGGGTATAATCGTCGTAGAAGGGCATGTCGGGCCCGGAATTAGGAGGGGGAGGACGATGACCCAGCGCTGGCGCTGTCATGGTCTGCGACGACATGACAAGCCAGTTGCAGCTGGAGGGGAGGGGAGGGAAGGGGGAAGGGAGGGAGAATGTAAGGAACTTTTTTTTCTCTTTTTCTTTTTTGGGGAACGGAGGACAGGGAAAGATTGGAGGAGGAGGAGAGGAGAGACTCTGAAAGCGCTGGGCGGTGAGAGGCGGCAGAGCAAATTCAATGCCGGAGCCGCGCGGGCTGTGATTGGCCAGTCAGGGATTTTCCGTTCCTGTGGAGGATTATTGTTCCGGTTTTCTATACAATCCTCTTTAGATCAAGGCATCTTTGTTGGTGTATATAATGGTATTGTGGTGAGATAGATAGTAACATACACCATCATATGCAAATTGTACCTACTACTGTTGGTTGAAACCAGAAATGTAGATACGTTGCTGAGTTTTTCGGCCCCGCTAGCTCCACTGCAGATAATCCGGAGGCTCAGTATCAGTGAAGATCGATAGATTCACCTCTCAACCTTAGTATGCAAGTGATCTTTCAGATTGGCATTAATCCCAGTGAATCACCACCACCCAAGAAATAAAAGGACAAAAACGGCATAAAGAAATTAAAAAAAAATGCCCCCCAGAAACAAACCCAAAAAAGACCCCCAGCCTAATCCCAAAACCACCACCAACAGCAACAACACTAGCAATGCCAACAATCCCATCAACTGGCCTCCCCTCCGTCCCCTTGTCCCCCCCTCAGACCTATCCCTAATCCCCCTCCTCCACGACCAAATCTACCTAATCCCCAATTACTTCACAGCCAACCTCTGCAAAACCTACGTCTCCTTCCTAGCATCCCTCCCGCTAACCACAACGCCCGGCAAGCCGAAAAAGGACGAAGCTGTTCGCGTTAACGACCGCTTCCAGATCCAGGATGTGGTTTTTGCAGAGATGTTGTGGAGTTCGACGGCGTTACGAGAGTTGGTGTTGACAGGACGGATGGAAGATGATGATTATGATCAGGATGAAGGGGAGAAGAAGAGGAGCGTCAAAGAGATGTGGGGTGGGGAGCCGTTGGGGCTGAATTCGAATATCAGAGTTTATCGATATAAGACAGGGCAGTTTTTTGCGCAGCATTGTGAGTACACCCTTGTTTCTCAAGAGAAAGTGGGTGCTGGGAGCTAATGAGATAGATGACGATGCGAATACCGTTACCTTCACAAATAAACAGACTGCTCCTATTCAGGCTCACACGACCTGGACTCTCCTTATCTATTTATCCAACTGCACTGGCGGAGAGACTGTCTTCTATCCCGAACCTACTCGCTGGAACCGCAATCCGGAGCCCATTTCAGTTGCTCCCGGGATGGGAATGGCCTTGTTGCATCGGCATGGGGACCGGTGTATGCTGCATGAGGGCAAAGAAGTTCTAAATGGAGAGAAATGGGTATTGAGAAGCGATCTCGTGGTTGAAAGGTAGCATACTTCCCTTGATCAACTGTCCAATTGTGTAAAGTAATTTCTTGATCTACAGAAATTGTGGTCATTTAGAAGTACTTTGTATTGAAACAGTGGAAATAATGCTACGAGACAAAAACAAGGTAAAACGACAGTTTGCCGGTGCAGTACGACCAGCATGGTGCCGGCCGGGGATAGAAGCCCAAACCCTGAGTAAAAAGACACCAATGAAATCAAATCCAGTAGCAAGAACCAAAAAAAAAAAAAAAAAAAAAGAAGGCAGACTTAATAATATCACCATGCACGAAGACTCCATCCAATTGCGTTGACGACAGGGACAGAAGATTCTCTTGATAATTTCCTAAATGACTGAATCCGTGAATGAGACTTGGAATCATTATTATGCAGAAATCCTGACAAACCAAACCAAAAGAACAAGTTCATGAACATATGAAACAATAAAACCCCACCTCCTCGTTTCAGATCGACATCTTACGACGTCGACGTTGCGGTGTTGGGCCGGGATCCATATTCAGTCCTGCGCAGTATCTTCTCGACAGGTCCCAATAACCGCTTGAAACCATCCCGACCCAACCTGGCAACCTTGACATCGGTCTTCGCGACGACACTGGCGGCTCGGGGCTTGTCATCTAACAGAGCGAGTTCACCGAAATAGTCTCCACGCTTATAATCTTTCACGGAGCCTTCTTCGCCTTCCTTGAAGGCTTCAGCCTCACCCGATTCGAGCAGATAAAAGGCATCGCCTGGATCGCCCTCCGTGATGATAGTGGAACCTGCCGAATATTTGATAGTATCCAGTGCATCTGCAATCTTAGACCGCTCGTACGGCTTGAGAGACGACAGCAAGGGGACTTCTTCCAAGAAAGCCTCATACATGCGACGACGTTGGAAAGCTGAGTCCATGAGGATCCGGCGGAAAGTAATGCGGTCCAGAGCCCATAGGGTACTCTTAGGTTCCACCGAAACGACGGTCGCGGCACGCGGAGCATTGTACATGAGAGCCAGCTCACCAAAGGAGCTTCCGGGGCCCGTGGTGCTTACTTTGTTACCCATGCCATCCGGGCCGGGCTGAACAGATCCGGAGGGGTGGATGTAGATGTCAAAGCTACCTTTTTCGACAACGTAGAAATAGTCACCTGCGTCGCCCTGGGTGATGACCTTAATATCCTTCGCGGGGATAGGCTTCTCGACAAGCGCATCGAGCACGGTCTTGAACTGATCATCATCTAGATGGGCAAAGAGGAAGTTTCCGCTGACAGCGGTCCGCAAGCGAGAGAGCTGCTCTTCAGACTTGGGATGGTGAGGGGGCGTCCAGCTGTCCGAACCGGCGGATGTGGGATTCAATGACTCTGCTGACACCGAAGTGCGACGACCCAGCGCATAGTTGCTGGGAAATCCGGGGTCTAAACCACTGGGACGAGTCGGCTCTGGCACTTCGCCGAAAGTATCGTTGTCATCATCTCCTTCTTGACTAAACGGACTCCGACCAAACCGGATACCAGTGTCTGACGCTCTTGCTGCTGCCTCTTCATCACGAGAATTGCCTCCATAAGCTGTTGCAGATGAGGCACCAACATTGGCACTCTTGAAGGTGGCATCGGTTGGTGACGTCACCTCATATTCGTCCTCTTCCGAGATCTGCTGGAACACGGGAGACGAGTCACCTTTGCTGCTGTTGCTGGACACTTTCAAAAAAGGGTTGGTACCCGGGAAGGACGAATTGTCTGCCATGTTGCTGGAAAAAGGGCCGGAGAGGACGCCACTCCGGCCGCAAGGACGACGAGAGGGGTTAGAGGTTGGGACGGTGCGACGTAAATCGCCGGGAGCGAAGAGAGGAACGGGAAGGATTCTGGAAGGAAGCCAGAAGCTAGGTTAGAACACGGGAGAATCCAATCTATTGACGGGAGGGGAAAGGAAACATTTATAGAACACGGGGTAGGATAAGGGGTGTGAGTGTAGAGGATATGATAGGGTGGGTATGTATCGGCCATGTAATTTTAACGGCAACACCAGATGCGACGTACGCTTGACCTGTCTCTCAGCGGATTCCTTCCTTTTTTTTTTATTTCTTTGCTGAAAGCTGAAGATTCTTGAAAGAACTGCCGAATAAAGAGAGAAATTAAATGTTTTGGATACGGCCACAAGGCGGATGGCGGGGTTATTATAGCAACGGGAGAGCTCCAACCGACCGAGAGATGAGCGGTGATGTTATCGGATGGAGGAGGATTGGATGGGTGAGGGCTGTAAATAAAGCCAGAGATGGCACAAATACAGGAAATGACGAGATTAGGATAGAGAAGAGAAAGAAAGAAGAAGAAGGGAGAAGTGGGAGTGTAGAAGAGAGGAGGAGGGGAAGGAAAAGAGAGAGCGAGAGCGAAAGCGAAAAGGGCGGGGAGGAGCAGGAAGTGACGGAAAGCTAGAGTCAGTGGATTCAGCACCGTTTCTTGTTTATGGAGCCAGTCTTGATAACACTTAAAGCTATTATACTGCAATGGTCCTTTGAATTCTTGTATTCTTTCGCTTCTATTCTTTTATTCTAGCATTTCTATGCTCTTTCTACTGTATCCTTCTGCAGCACACGGACTTCAGCTTCGGGATCGACGTCACTAGCCAAAGCGGCCGCAGCAGGACTAGCAGGCAATAACCCCCCAATAGTGGCTTCGTGATGAACAGGAAGAATGATTTGTGAGGTTAATCTTCAGATCCAGCTCCTATCCTCAGTTCAGAGCCCGCTGTTGCACCCGGAAAAGCAATTTCTCTCCAGGTTGTCGGTGCAGAATGCAAGGACCGGCCCTGTATTTTCCAAGTGTTTTCTAGAACATTGCGATTCCAGAGGTTGTACGGAAGTCTGTACGAAGCACAGGCTTAGCATGATCTCTTGTTGTCTTGATTCTTCTATGAAGTATTTTCAGGTTATATAGCTGATCTTTAGCTGCTACCTATCCAATGAAAATGTAGTGTTACAGCTGTTGAAGTCATCCATCCCCGGAATACCACTGGGGATGCCGCAAACGGACATTCTTACATTCCTAGTCGGGTTGTCCATAAAAGGCAAAGAAGAATAAATAATGCAAATCAGAATCTAGAATCAAAGCTCGTTGAGTTGGAATTTTGCAAAGGTAGTCTCATATTCCGTGCTTTGGATACTGCTACTTTCATGTACGGAGTATGAAGTAGTGAAACAAACATACAGTGCCATCACAGCAATAGAAACAATCAGAAATGAGAAAATCAATTCTATTTCTATACAGGATAATTATAGAAATTTCCAGTCCATCCAACCTTCGTTATCACTTTACTTTTGCAGTCGTAATTTTCTGCATACACTTTGTACACTGCCGTACTGTAAGCCGAGGCTGACCACATGACTCCATATCATCACGCCTTTTCGTTATCTTTTTCTCTCCACTGTACACTCCTCATAGTACTCCATCATACAAAGTACATACATACGGCTAGCGACTCATTTCTAGCCCTTGAACCTCGTGTCACCCGTGGTTGATTCTCTGTTTCTGAGCGAAAAGTTACCCACTCTCCCCACCCGCTAAAATGGGCAGCTTCACGTTCCGATGGTGAGTCTACTTCCGTCCAATGCGACTACTACACTGCTGTCACGGCCCGTGGTCTGGCGTATTTGGATCGACCACCGTGCCTTGATCGACCAGACACTGTTTTTTATTACTCATCTGGATGGCAAAAATAGATGATCATTCAGTTACTGACTGGACGTGCTTTGGTATGACAGGCCGTATAATGGAAATGAGGTTTTTGTTACCGGCACCTTTGACGACTGGGGAAAGACCGTTCGACTTGACAGAGCTGGCGATGTTTTTGAGAAGACAATCTCACTTCCTGAGACGGACGAGAAAATACAGTACAAGGTGTGTATCTACCAATGTTTCAATGCCGGCCTGTCAAGCCACTCCTGACGTCATACCGCTTGCCATCTACTCTCACGTCTACTTGCCCAAGTCATTTTAGCCTTCTCTAACGTCAGCATGGCGTGTCTATTCTGAACTAACTTTTATACTTATCCTAGTTCGTCGTGGATGGTAACTGGATAACCGATAGCAGTGCCCCTCAGGAAAGCGTCGGCGGCAACATCAACAACGTTCTCTACCCTGACCAGATTAAAGACAGCTCTACCATAACCGATATCCCTCAACTCGCTGGTGCGGCAGTCATGTCGGGAGTGACCCCAGACTCATCAACAGCTGCTCTGGCAGCTAACGTTCCCAAGCAAAGCGAGAAGCAGGCCTCCGCCCTATCCTCCGCTGCCCCCGAGTCAACAACGGCCAACTTGGCGAAGCAAGTCCCATTTGAGAACAAAAGCAGTGAAGGTGTGCCTGGTTCATTCCCAGACACACCTGCAACTGAGGCAGAATCATTCTCCGTGAACCCCATTCCTGCCTCCAGCGGTGCGAGCAACCCTATTAAGTTGAAACCGGGAGAGAAGGTTCCCGACCCCAGTACCACTCAGTCGAACACCGTTCAGTCGACTGTCCGCACCGATCCAGCCGGGTATGAGCAGGATCCAAGTGGCTCGCTCGCAGGACTGCCTACCGCTACGAACCCGGCTGCATCCCATTCCAACCCCACCGGCGGACGTCGTCAGAGTAAAATCATCCCTGAATCTGGCCTACCAGTCGATGGCGAGAGCGTCGGTTTGACGGACACAGGTATCACCATTGAGACTACCACACCGTCCGCGACCACTGTTGGTCTCGCCTCTGCCGTTCCTCTCGAATCTCAAAAACAGAACTCCACCAGCGGTGCTGGTGGCCCGGTGAGCGAGGTTCCAGACAGAGTTAGGAACTCTATCTCCGAGGCACACCGGGACCCAGAGGCTGCGGCTGACAAAAGTGCCGTGGAGGAGAAGAAGGAGTTCGAAGACGAGCTCAAGCAAAAGGTCAAGCCTACCGAGGCAGGCGGGACACCAGGTCCCACGACCACCGCTGCAACAACAGAGACTGCACCTGCCACTACTGGCGGTGCACACCAGTCAGGGGAACTGTCCCCTCGCTCGCCATCTCCATCGGAGCCAACAGTCACGACCGGGGTTTCCAGCGCCAAAGCGCCAGAGGTTTCTAACGCCGCAGGCGTGTCTTCCCCTCCAGCTGCAGGCCCAACCGTCACAACAGGTGGAGCTGAGTCCAAAGCCCCCAAGGTTTCTAGTCCCAAAGACACTTCGGCCGCCCAAGGAGCTGGTGCCGCAACGGGGGCAGAGGACAAAGATATTGGGAAAGCCATATCTGAAGGAACTCATACCGATACTCATGAACACAGCAGCTTGACAGGACCACCTAAAAACGCTGGATCCACTTCGCGGCCGGCCGACGCAGGAAAGGCTGGAACTAAGTCTTCTGAGCCTAAGCAGGGTGAGCTTAAGCTGGGAGAGTCCAAGCAGACTGGCGCTGGTGATACTTCCGCGACAAATGGTAACGGGAACGGAACCGTTCGCAAGGATTATGCCGATCAGGCACAAGGAAAAACGAACGATGTGGCCAAGGAGCAGAAGAAGAAACACCGCGGCAGTGGATTCTTCCAGAAGCTCAAGGAGAAGTTCAAATAGATGCTGAACATTAACTGGCGGCTATATATCCTTTAGTTTATGTTTACGATTTGATGTCGTTTATCCCTGTTTTGCTTTGTTCGAGATTGCCTAGTTTGTTACAATGTTTTCGATGGTTTCCTCGATACCTCGCTGCTGTTGGATGTCCACTGTGTTACCCTAGGACTAATTTAATTGATTCGATGATGAACGGGATTCGCATTACACAATTCGTAGTCCATAAAACTCTTTAACCCCATTAATTAAACTACCTATTTGTACGCCTATACTCCATGAACGCCATGTCATATAGGTATGAGATCGCTTACTTGCGCGTTCAATTTCACGGGATACGCAAGCACACTGCATCGTCAGCTTGTCCATTGATTGGATCAGAAAGAAAAATACCCACTCCTTTCCAGTTTTGGTCATGCAGCAGCCGCAGAAGAGAGAGGCGGGATAGCAGACGACCTGTATCAGTGTCAGCACTATGGTCCATTGTACATCGTGTACTTGTGAATGTTGGTTGGTGATGCATACAGCCGCGACAATAGTGACAACAAAACCTGGCATCATTAGCAATCCTCCAAGAAAGCACTTGGACAGCAAATCAGAAACATACCAATCGTCGGCCCAACAACCTTACATCGACACGGATTCTGGTCCGTTCCGCACTGGAAGCAGATCGGGAAGATGGGGATGAACGGGACGGCCATTTTCGTCCTTCTCGTTTCTTTTTTCTTGATTTGGTATTTTGTAAAGTGCTGGGAATGGGTGATTGAAGTACAGAAAGCGAGGATGAAATGGAGATGATGTCAGTGGAAGGGGTGTTGCAACTATGGGGTATGGAGCGCCTGGATTACATCAGTGATTTTCGGGGTGCAGGTGAGCACGAATACAGCTGAGTAATGAGGAGCTGAAGTTGCAGTGATACCTCTGGGGTAGATTTTCCATTCAATTGTTCCATATTTTCTTTTGGATGTAGATAATCGAATACATGGTGGTTATATAGGCTATAAAAATATGTACGTTAGACGAAAATATACACCACCACCCCCCAAACAATGATCCAACCCCACTGTTACCTACTACATGCAAACAAGTCAGTTTTCGATGCTGTAGCCATAATTGCTTGGTATCTCAAGATAGGAATGGTCTTTAAAGAGCTGACTTATATTTCAAGAGGTCGCATGCCTGTCGTGATATGATAGGCGCTTACGGATAATGAAAGCTGATATAGTCAAAGCGCTTTAATCCTTGAGGACATATCGAGTTCTAGGAGTCATCAACGCTCATCACTTCTTACAACCAGCTTCAACCAGAATATACCTCTCACCAATATCCAGTACCACAATGACCTGCTCCATCTATCTAGCTTTTTTCAACAACGGCCCCAAACCCGCCCACTACGCCATCTGGATCCCCAAACCCAGCACAAACACCTAAGAAAATTAATCCAAGTCGACGGGAACCCAGCAACAGGCTTCCATCTTCAATTCGTGCGCAACTACAACATCGCCAGTGATACGTTTTCTGAGTACAAACTCATCCCGCTGGCTGAAGTTGATGTTATTATGTAGCTGATCCTGCCGGTTCTGAGCGGTCGATGGATACGACGGCTCGGGATCGGTTGGAGTCTGTTGCGATGGTGGTGAAGCCACCTGGAAGGAGCACTAATCCTTTTGATCCGGAGGTATGGTTTGTTTGTTTTGTTGATGTAGGGATTGCGGTTGCTGTGGCTGATCTCGGGTGCCCCAAGAACGTAGCAGCGGACCAGAACGCCGCAATCCGCATCCACTTGGTCGGGTAAACTTCCAATTGCAGACATAACATGGAATGAGAATGGGCCAGATAGCGTCTCCCGTGCCGACCAGATGTCCTTCATAAACCAGACGGGGTCTGGTCCCGGGAAGACCCTCGGGTCTCGTGGTAGAGTCAAAGTTAGGATCGCAACTTTTCACGGATTATGAAAGCTTGAATGAAGACAAGGATGATCGGTGCCCCATCCTGGGGGTCTACATGGACACTGACCGTATCACTGGCATCACACTTGCTTGCATATAAACATGGCCAAGAAGCTATGGATGAAATCTTTGGCAAGAAACGCCCAGAAGAACTTGTTCTTTCCGAAGCGTTCTGGTAATCAGCGAGGATATTGAGAGATAGTTGATTCTACCGCTCTGGCTTTTGTTCCCAAATTGCCAGACAAGCCCACAGCAAGCATCCTCTCTTCTTGGGTAAACCAAGATGTGCAGGGCTAAAAAGTCCGCATGATTGATCCAAGTTCGATAGGCAGGTCATCGGGCTCAGAGGGAGGCTCTCATTTGTTACTGACAAGATATCTGTCTCCGATGTGAGAAGGTTGCTTCCGCTGTGAACATACATCTGGTAAGTCTTTATGGAATACTCATGCAGGCTGCCACTTTGTTAGACCATCTTTATTTGGAACTGCGAGAATCATGCCCAGGTGTTATGGGAATGAAAAGGTCACAGAGATGAGCAGGTCTCATGGGTCCATCTCAGTCTCCTCTTAGACATCATGATATTTACCTATTGCAAAGAAGAGTTCTATGTATTCAAGTTAGAAAGTTGACCTCTGGGAATCGGGAAATTGTTGTTGATTATGCACATTCATAGGCACAGCATAATTATGCACCCCATACCAGTGTGATACATCTATGTCAACCTGACCGGCCATTCTGACATCTATTACTCGTACAAGTGAATCAATCTGGCCCCTTTGTTTTAATACTCTGTATAACCTATAAATAATGCTTAGCCTTACGGGGCAGCGCCACGGTAGGCAACCAAATAACATGCCGCAAATGCGCCTTGGCAAAGGAAAACCTTCCCTGACGTCAAACTCTTTTTAACCCCAGTATTTCTCCTCCCTTCCTTCATTCCGTTTCTTTTCACATCCAATTCTGCAGGTACGCTCTCGTATATTTTGTTTACTCTTTGCTTGTCGCTGACGCTTCTGTTATCTAGCTACGCAAATCAGTCAGCCCTACACTCGATCAACGACTCACGGACCAAGATCACCACGAACATTAGCTCTCACTCCTACGGAATACACCTGAATAAGAGCATATATTCTCTATTCACTACATCCTTATCGATTGAACATTCGAACCCGAAAAAATGGCCCGAGCAAGCCTCCTCCCCCTTGTTATCCTCTTCGTCGTGATCGCCGTTCTTGCCGTCGTCGGCTTCATCGTCTACAGCATCGTCCAGGAAGTGACCAACACCACACGTGAGAAGATGGAGAAGCGCAATGTCATGTTTACGAAGGATGGCATGACGGTCGGAGTGAAGGAGTTGAAGGAAGAGGATTACGTCGATCGGAGTCAGAGGTTGGCCCCCTCTACAAAGCAACGAAGAGATGAAAGGGAGGCTGACCTGAATAGTATCCTCGTGAACATGTGGAACCACACTTCTTTCCCTGCCTACAAGAGCCGGCTTTGGAACATGGCTGGCAAGGGTGAGGATCGGGAGGTTGAGAAGAGAAAACCGTGAGTTTGTCCTGATCTGGTGACTGGGTTGTATTCGGTACTGACACATGCTTTGCAGATACTCGCAGTAAATATCTCGTCAGGTTGTGTCGTTGATATGCATGATCTTACGCTGGAGTTACACTGGTAAAAATGTCCATTGGTGCATTAGTGAAAGGCGCTATTGATTTCAAAGCATTTCTGTTATTTTACGTTCAATTCAAATGTTCAATATATAACGAGCGTCGAGTTCAAGGTGCGGTCGCGTTGGTAGAACGGGTCATCTTGTCTTTCAGTATCGCATGCTCAACTTTGACCCATCACAGCACATGCTTTTCCAGATCTTGTTACGTTTGGTACTTGTATATATCTCTTCGTCTCACCCGAGTTGGAGGTACTCTGGTTGATACTCCGCTAGGATGTCTTACAACGGCATCTTCTCTAGCCAATTCCTAGTACTTGTTCGTGATCAATTGATGATGTCTCAATAGGCCTCAGACACACCAGGTGACAATGCAGTCATGAGCCACTGCCGAAACCCGTGACTACTCTTTCTGCTGACAGCTACCGAGCAGACAAGCAGACCCTGATAAAGCCGAGTATATCAGAGAACTTGCGGGGTTGACCCAGACTGACCAAATGCACAAAGCTGATAGGCCCAAAGCCAGGACTAGCCAAGGGCCTAACGACGAATCAGACCGCCCACGTGCCTTGGAGTGACGGAAAGTCCCGCCCCACCGAGGGTTTTCTCGACCGGAAATGGCTGGCACGTGTATTGATCTGCTTTTCTCGATAGGTGCATAGACGAGTGCAGTCATGGTTGGTCGATTATCCTCTGCGCTTTCGGCTCGTGTCGGTGGGCGAATGCGCGAGGGGAGGTCGGTTATTTAGCTTCTGCTTGTTCCTGCTCGTGTTTGTGACTGGACCAGTGTTTGTGTAACTGTCTAGGGTGTCTTGGCCATTCCTCACCGTTTGATTATCAACGACTTGACGGCCGACTTCACGACAACTTTACGATTCCACCAGGTTATACATCACCAAAATGTCTCTTGCGACGCTGAAAAATATCGTGGCTACCTACACGCCCCTTCCGGGTCGACTCTCGGATGTCGACTCGGAAAAGGAACACCGGCTGCCTCTGCATCATGGAGAAGATGTTGAATCACCTGCCGCCGGCCAGAAGAAAGAGCAGAAAGACTCCTCCTGGACCATCGACGGACGGACAGTATCTGATGCCATTATCGGTCTGTCGGACGGAATGACTGTACCCTTTGCCCTTACAGCCGGGTTATCTGCGTTGGGTGACACCAAAGTGGTCGTCTTTGGCGGATTAGCGGAGCTTATCGCGGGTGCCATCTCCATGGGCCTGGGAGGATACCTGGGTGCGAAGAGTGAAGAGTAAGTGCCTGTGCAGATTCAGGTGTAGGAACCAGAGCTGATCCGGGGTTCTTTCCAGAGAATCGTACCATGCGACGTTGAAAGAAACCAAGCAACAGATCATTTCCGACCCCCCTTCTACCACCGAAACCATCTCCGAAATCTTCGCTCCCTACGAACTCCCCTCTGAACTCGTCTCCGCACTCACCAATCACCTCTCCTCGTCTCCTATGCTCCCAAACTTTCTCATGAACTTCCACCACACACTCCCTGAACCCTCTGACTCGCGAGCCCTGGTCTGCGCCTTGACAATCGCATTCGGCTACTTCATCGGTGGCTTCGTGCCCTTGCTCCCATATTTCTTCGTCGGTCCGCTCGATGCTTTCCTTGCTTTGAAATGGTCCATCGCAACGATGGCGGTTGCATTGTTCGTCTTCGGGTATTCAAAGACATGCTTCGTGAGCGGTTGGAAAGGATCACGGAATTGTCGACGAGGTCTGGTTGGAGGATTGCAGATGGTCCTGGTGGGTGGTGTCGCTGCAGGGTCAGCGATGGGGTTGGTTAAGGGTTTTTCGATGTTGGCTTCTTCGTCTGGGGAGGGTCAATAAACGGTGCGTTTGGCGTTTCGGTTAATATTTATGGTCATGTTTATGTCGCATTCTCCTGTCGTATATATAGTGGGTATGACATTTGATATTTGTATAGATTCTATAGAAAGTTCAAGGTATCTAAATGCCTGGACCTGCCAAGATGGACCACGTTCATTAACGCCAACATAACCCCTCCCCCCCAAGTAATTGCCTCTTGCAAAAAAGTACTTGTTTTTACGAGTATGTATCAATCATTTACCAAAACCATACAGTACCCCATACAACGAACGGTATATACCGGCTGTGCAGTAAGCATCCTTCGGTCTCATCTTACAAGGCGATGCAGATATCCACAACTCGTATAGTGACAATATCCACAGGGCTAAACCTAGCCTGCTCAGCCATGTTGTCACTAAGACTGAGATAATCTGTATGTACGATACAATACCATTGTTGACTTGGTTTTCTTGGGGCCACTGTACACGTTGTACCGGTATTGGCAGTATATACTAAAATAGCTTTTCTGCATGTAGGTGATGGGGGCTGTATGTCCGTGCGTGGATTATTTTTATGGGGTTGTTGTATTGCACCCCCAGAAAAACGAACTATGCAATAGGTGCATCAAAGTATTTATGATCTGCGAACTACCAACCACCAACCAATTACGCGGTCTCGCGAGAGGCTCCTCAGCACCGGCTCTATGTAATAGGACCCTCGATGCGAGTGAATGGGAACCTTTCCCATCCGTTTGTCAGTAATGAAGTAGTCTTCATGGTAGACGAACATTGGTCATAAACATTGGGTCAGTATCGTTGACTTTGATGTTGATCCTGAAGTAAACAGACTCGCTGAGTTGATTAGAATTCAATGATGCCTTCTCCGACTAAATGAGATTTATAATTGCAATTGAATGCTCCTATGGCAGTCATATTCAGCGCAATGTAATTGAAGTCAGTGCTGGCAGGTTTTTGCTACCATATCGGAAGTGCGGAAGTGAACCAAACCAGAGGGTCTGGTCACGTTCCTCTTCCAACGAATACACAATGAGCTGCTCACATTGCCTTTCGGTAGCAATTAACTCAGAAGCTAAAGCTATCATCCATGAACCATTGATTAACCGACCATAGAATTCCCAAGTTTATACAATACCCTTTTCAGCGATCATGATGTAAACAATCCCACATCGTTTGGGATAGCCGCATTGGGCAAATGTTCGATTCCCGTTCGGAATGCCGTACCAGGTACGAGAGTACAGGTCGAATATTCCACGGCCACTCCATGGCTTCTTGGCTAGAATGTAGCATGTCGTGGATGTCACAGCCGTGTCGTGCCGTCTCGTCTGGAGGAAGGGGAAGCTTTTTAGTGGAGACGTTTCCGGTATGGATGATATCATTGGCATCATTGAGGCAGGTTGGGGTTGGATCTTTCTGGATTTTTCAACGAGTAAGTTTCGGCCGAGGTTTCGCGGTATGTATATCCATACTGGCATACATTTGGTGTGTTGTAGAGATAATTATGTGCGAGTGAGCAGCAGTATGCAGTATGGCCAAGATCTTATGGGAATGACTTCATCTACTTGTAAGAGGTCAGTTATCCAGGAATCGAGTGATCGGTTAGGTCGATTGTATTCTGGTCAAAAGATAGAGTCGGTTGCATATCCAATAATCAATCATATCTTAGCATCATGGATAACGATCATTGTCGTATCCCCGCACCTAGTCCTAAGGCAAGAAAAACGCAGAATGATATATTATGATGTATATACCACGGAATGGTGCAACCACAATCCAGCAGTGGCGCGCGGTGATATCAAAATATGCATGCTGTCCAGTTCCTGTTAGATGAGAAGTTTCGGAGCAAGTATGCGGGAGGCGTATCGTATTACGATTCGATTCATGTAACTTAACCCCCCCGTATGGGAGTATCCTGCTGCCTTGACACACGAATACGAGAAAACGCCTTGTCTTTGGGCTTGAAACTGCAATGCGCTGCATGTTAAGATTAATTGTCTTGGGTGGTTCGATGATTTGATATGGACAAACCTTACCTGAGGTGTTTAAAGGCAATCTTATGCAGGCTACTATGAACAGACACAAGATGTACTCGCCGGAGCTAAGAGAGCAACCTCCGATCCGAGAATCCTTTCTGCACGTTTGTTTCATCATATGACAGCGATATGCAGTGCACAGCGCTTGTACAGCTGCAATAGTCATAAACATCGTGCTATGGGGTAACCCCTCCTTTCATCACATCTCGTTCATTTCGTGCTCTGTATTCGTCTAAGCATGGCAATAGACTTGTAGTACTGGGAGCTCGTACTCGTACTGTACAGCCGGCTTGCCGCGATCTGCTGTGTCAATGCCATCTCTTGATACAACAGACTTTTGATAATACGTCCATTTTTGGGGAGGGTCTCGTGTGATGATTACCACTAATGGCCAGAATGATTACCGCTACGGAGTACGGCACCGTATATTACGGTATGGAAATTTCATGCACACTGACTAATCTACCAAGATTTCCAAGATTATCTCTGCGCCTCGTCTGGGCCGATTATCATTTCAACGCGATCGTAGAATAGAAATGAGATGGCTTAGTGCTTATAGCACGGTTAACATACTCTGGGGCGCAATTACAAGGATATGCTCCGTACTCATACTCATACTCCGGAATACAGATCATACAATAGTGGTCGAGATTCCAATAGGAGAAACCTTTAATGTGCTGATCCTTGAACGGCGCTTACTCTGTAGAGCATCATTTCTTAAAGAGCGCGTTTTATTTGACAACTTCCTCGAAGCGCCTTAAAAGGACCACCACACCGCCCGCGCTAGTAGCTTGGCCCAGCAGTCGGTGATTTCGGGGCCATCGGATGCCGCTGACGGAGGGTGACCGGGTGGAGTCTGCGAAATTGATTCTGGAGATCCTCGGGCTGGGATTGGCTACCGGCGCGTTTCTGGGGTGGAGAGCGACCACCGACCAACCAAAATTGGGCTCGACAGGGGATCTCGTTTTACCGGCTGGTGTACGATCCGGTTACATTTCAGACGCTCGGCTTCCGTTTGCTCCGAGGCGTCCACCTTGTGTGCCTGGACTGTTATTCAGACATATAATGTACCCAAAGAGGAATAGAGTGTAGAGTATATTACCCCATCGGGACAGACTAGCCGTATTCGGACAGCGTATTTCTCCGGCGTGACGCCATGACACGGTACCAATACCATACGGTATCGTGACGATACCCGTCGCTGTCCGCCCAAGTCACGGCTCCATTCCCTTTTTGGGCGTCTTTTTTTCAGTCCCAGCAAAGCAAAAATCATCAGGTCCCTTCATCTCTCTCGTTTTTCTTTTCTCTCTTCTCTTTTATTCTCACTTTTGCTCTGTCCGACAATATCGTCAATAGCTCAAGTTCAACGGCTCCTGTGGCAGTGACTCTTGGTCCAGCTTCTAACAAGCTGTCTCCGCCTTGCGTCAAAGGGACGGAAACCCCCTTTTACTACAACGTGATCTCCCTCCTGCTCCTCCTCCCGTCCTCTCCTCTCCTTCCGTCTCTGTCCTCTTGCATCTACCACTGCCGGAGTCCCGCGGACTTTACAACTGCAGCAGCAGCAGCAGCAGCAGCAACAACACCACCACCACCACCAACGTTATCTACTTCGGATCGACTTTCAACTTTTGAGCGCTCCTTCCCCTCTTCTCTCCCAAGGCCTCGCGTGTTCTGCCTTCCCGTTCTGCCTTGGGGGAAGCTTAGTTCAATAACTCGCTCTGCCTGCTTTTCCTCCGACGACAACCATTAAAACAAACACAGACAAATTATTGATTTTCACAACGTCAACCAAATTCTCCCGCCAATATGAATTCCTCCCTTCCATCGTGGAAGGATCGCACGCAGAACCACTTCGGCAAGCTTCAGATTCAAGTACCATGGCGCTCTATGAAGCTCCTCGTCCCTCATCGGATGCGACGCAAGCTCCGATCGAAGCTACGAAGTCGGATAACGCCTACCTCGTCGTTGTCGTCGCTGCAGACGTCCTTTTCGCCCGTCGATACGCTTAGATCGCTACAGAGTCATCGGTGGACGCCTTACGACTTCCAATACCTGCTGCTGTTGATCGTGTGCATTTTCTCGTTGACTATCATCGAGTCTCCGGGGCCGTTGGGGAAGACGGCTATGTTTACGGGCCTGCTCGTCTCTCTTCTCCTTCCCATTACTCGTCAGTTCTTTTTGCCATTTTTGCCCATTGCTGGTTGGCTTTTGTTCTTCTACGCTTGCCAGTAAGTTACAGTCCCCGTTTTTCTGTTTTGTCGCAAAACATCGCTAACAACGGTCGCAGGTTCGTTCCAAGTGACTGGCGCCCTGCTATCTGGGTTAGAGTGCTGCCTGCACTGGAGAACATTCTCTATGGCGCCAACATCAGCAACATTTTGTCCGCTCACCAGAATGTGGTGCTTGATGTTCTGGCTTGGATCCCGTATGGTCTCTGCCACTACGGTGCTCCTTTCGTCACCTCCCTGATCATGTTTATCTTCGGTCCTCCCGGGTTTGTTCCCGTCTTTGCCCGGACTTTCGGATACATCAGCATGACTGCCGTTGCCATCCAGCTGCTTTTCCCGTGCTCGCCTCCGTGGTATGAGAACTTGTATGGGTTGGCTCCGGCCGACTACTCGATGCAGGGTAACCCTGCGGGTCTGGCTCGCATTGACAAACTTCTGGGTATCGACTTGTACACTTCTGGTTTCAAGCAGTCTCCTGTGGTGTTCGGTGCCTTCCCGTCGCTGCACGCTGCGGACTCGACTCTGGCTGCTCTGTTCATGAGCCAGGTCTTCCCCCGCTTGAAGCCTCTGTTTGTCACCTACACTCTCTGGATGTGGTGGGCTACCATGTACCTTTCCCACCACTACGCAGTCGACTTGGTCGGTGGTGGTCTTTTGGCCACTATCGCATTCTACTTCGCCAAGACTCGTTTCCTCCCCCGGGTTCAGGTTGACAAGCTTTTCCGTTGGGACTACGACTATGTCGAGGTTGGTGATGCTGCTCCGGGCTATGGCTACGGCCTCTCGACCCTCGACAGCGACGAGTGGACAGTTGGTTCTTCGTCGTCATTCTCGTCTGGCTCTCTCAGCCCTGTGGATGACCACTACGCCTGGGAGAGTGATTCTCTGGTCTCTCCGGCCTCCGACCTTGAGTCTGGGCGGCATCACATCGTGAGTCCATAATCTCACAACTCCGCTCAAACAATTTGGAAGTTCGCCGCTCGTGTTCGACCAAAATTTTTTTTTTATCCGCGTGATTGCATTTCCTTCCCGGAACGGCGTTTTTGCTCTGTATTAGACGACATACTGGGGGCTGCTCTTCGTTTTGCATCGAGCCACTTCGACACATAAACTTTTTAATCGCTTCTTGTTGCTTTCTTTGCCTGCTTCGAACGGCACTGTTGCTGCGGGATTCGCTTCTTTGCTTTTTCTTCAATTGTATATGCATTTGTGAAGGACCCTGTTGTATTGTCGACTACTGGGTCTTTCAAAGATTTTCCGTCCATAATGTTAATATCGGTGGCGTTGTGTGTGCCCTTTCGGCTTTGGCGGTCTTTTGACTGTTGCCGATCTCTGGGCTTTGTTTTCGACTCTGACCCTAGTCACTCTTTATCCGACTGGACGCTCTACCGGACCAGTCTCACAATCTTTTTCTTTCATGTCGATCGTTCAACTGCTCGGCGCCTGGGTTTGGGACATATGATGAAAAACCAAAAGTTTGGCGCTTTTGCGCGCACTTCATTCGCTGTGCGTGATGCTTGATTTAACGACCATTTGCATTTGAGATATAGAGAAGATGAGGAAGAGGGAGCCCAACCGATCTCTTTCGATCTCTTACCCTCGCTTCGTTTTTGACAACCTGCGGATTCTACTTGGATATCGTGCGCTGTTATTAATGTCAACCATTCGAACACAGAGCTTGGGTTGATCAGGAGCCGGTCTATTTTGGGGACCTTTCTTGGATGATGGTTCCAACGGCTTGAAAAATCAAGCCAGTGGGGAAGATGTTTTGACGGAGACATCGCCCACTTTATCCTTTTTTGCTTGCTATCGGGAACGCTTTGCTTTTCCGCACCTCCCCACGACTCACCACGCCCTCCGATAATACACTACCTTCCGCCCTATTTATCACCTTGTGGCCACGCCATCGAGTTGTACGGTCGCTCCTTCTTCCGGGGGTTGTGTGACGTGACGAAGGCCCTATCCTTATCCACATTTTTAATCCGATAGCTTTATGATTTATGATCCTGTACAATAACGCTTGCTTTCGTGTCTATACTTTATAATCCAGTTTCAACATTCTATCATGCATCGTTGCAATAAGAGTAAAAGCAGTAACTGTAAACCAAAAGTGTGCCAACGAATAATACATTAATCTATGGATATTTAAGACATGAACAAGTCATACAGACCTATCTATATATGGAGCGAGAGGAACACGGATTATTCCTCGTATATCTGCACGCGATCCGCATACTCCCTAATTTTCGAAACATACGTCTCCTCAATCATATCCCCCTGCCCCCCAGCAACCCTCAACACAAGCTCATTCAACGACGCCCGTCCCAAGATATCAACATGATCCCCCGTATTCGGCCCCCCACGCGGCGAGAACCGATCCGGCTCATGCGGCATCTCGTACACCTTCACCTGCACCCCCGCCGGATTATATCGTTTGATATTCCACCCTTTCGCGCACATGTATCCCGTACTAAGCAGGTTTACCGTGCCGTCGCCCTCGCCCATGACGACGCCGTGGTCGACGCCGTGTTCTATATTTGTCACTGTAGTATCGATGCTAACGTTAAGGTTGACGAGGGGGTCTGGCTCTTGTTGGTAGAAGTAGCTGCGTTCGGTTGGTTTGCCGACGCCGTAGAAGCAGTAGATTTTCATGTCTGGTGCTAAGGGAAGACGAGCCTCGAGGGGGTTGAGCCATGTGCGCGGGTCGTTTTCGTTTGCTTCGACTTGTTTGCGTGTGTGTGCGACGCCGTGCGAGTATGAGTTGCGGATATGCTTGCTGTACCAGTCCTCGCTTTGGTCGAGGAGGTACTGCAAGCTTTCTGTTGTGGTGAGGTTCTTGTGAGTGAAGGAGGATTCCGTCGCTGCGGTGAGGTTGTCCTGGCGGAAGTTGAGAAGTGTGCCGAAGGTCATTGCTTGGTCTGGTTGGTCGTCGGGGGCCCAGGTTGCGTTGCCCCAAACTGCTTCGCCGCCTTTGGGGAGCATGGAGGAGATTCCTGGCATGGCGCGGAAGATCTCGGCGCGTTCTTCCTTTGAGAGAAATTTTTCGAGGCCGTAGACAGCGAAGGCGTTGAGCTGAGCTGTGTCGCGCATTTCGCCGGATAGAACTGCTGTGAGGCCCTTTACGGCGCCGAGCATGCACCCGCTGATGTTGACCCAGTTGGCGATGTGACGATTGACCCAGTCTTTGCCGCCTTTGCCGTGGGAGTCGCTTTCGACCCATTTGAAGAAATACAGGACAACTTGGGAGCCCATGCTGTGCGAGGCTAGGGTGACTTTGTCCCCGCGAACCTCGACGGCGGTTTCGATGTAGGACTTTAATCGGCTAAAGTACTGGTCGCGGATCTCGAGGTTCGCATACGACAATCGCCAGTCATACGCCGCCGTAAACGCATTTGTCGGATCATACCCAATCGTCGCGAGATTCTCGAGTATCTTATTCCAGATCCAGTACCCCGTGATGAAGAAATCCGTGGCATCGAATCCCTGTGCTGCGCGCAGCTTGATTCCCGGCGGATCCAGCCCCGTCTCTTTATCCAGCATGACGTGGTTCTTCCATTCTGCTTTGTCGAGGACCAGCGCGCGCATCATGCTCCAGCTGCCCCAGAGGCGTCGCCGGAAGTATTGCCGGGAGCTGGCTTCGGTGCCCCAGCTTTCGAGGCCGGTAGAGATGACGCCGGGGATCATTACAATAGGGTATTTTGCTGTAATACCTTGGGATTGCAGGTGCAGGCCGACGGAGAAGGGGTCGTAGCTGACGGCTTCGCGTTCATGTTGCTGTCGTCGTCACTATTAGCAACATTCATAATGAATTGAATACTGGGGAAGGTACCGAGAACTCCCTCGCATCCTTGACAATCCCCTGCGGAATAACATCAATCAACGCATCGAGATTCAAATCCATTAACGAGTCCAAACTGATAACCTCCTGCTGGTTCGCGAAGAACAGCGCAATGAAGATCCCGAAGAGCCCGCCCAGCACGAATATCAACCCATTGCGTCGTTTACTCCGCGGTCGCAGGATGATCTGGCGTTCCTGGTTCCCATTATAGTCTTCTTGTGTCTGGGTCTTGTCTTCGTGGGTTGTTGTCGGTGCTGGGAAGGTGGAGGCTCGGTGGTGGTCGTCGCCGTCCTCCTTGGGCAGGCGACGGCGGAGCATCGTCTAGTTCCGGTGGGTAATGATAATTGTGCGTGGGTAGAAAACAACAATGGGGTAGACGATAGAATAAAAGGAGAGAATGGAGGAAAAGAGCGACCAAGTTCGCAAACTCAAAAATTCAAGGAAAGAAAGCTGTCCGACGCGGGCAACAGACAACGTGATCAGCGAAATTCCGGACGTCATTCTTTCTGTTCCTCGGTCTCACATTCAACGCAACACACATACACCCCGAAGAGCAGCCCTCATGATCCCACAATAGTCACGAATAGCCAAAAAAAATCACCGTCAAAATGACCGACACAAATCTCACCTACATCCGCTACGACGCCGCCCTCGAAAACACCTACGTCCCCGCCATGCGTTCCCTAATCTCCCAAGAACTCTCCGAGCCCTACTCCATTTACGTCTACCGCTACTTCCTCTACCAATGGGGCGAACTATGCTACCTCGCTATGGACAAATCGCGGCCTGAAAACGACCAGATGGTGGGTGTTGTGGTGTCGAAGCTCGAGCCGCATCGCGGGGGGCCGCTGAGGGGGTATATTGCCATGTTGGCTGTGAGGGAGGAGTATCGGGGGAAGGGGATTGCGACGAGGTTGGTGAGAATGAGTATTGATGCGATGATTGAGAGGGAGGCGGATGAGGTTTGTCCTCCGGTTCCTGACTGAAGGTTGGTTATGGGTGCTGATGGTGATAGATTGCCCTCGAGACGGAAATCACGAATACCGCCGCGATTAAACTGTACGAGAGGCTTGGCTTCCTGCGGAGTAAGCAGTTGCATCGGTACTATTTGAACGGTAACTCGGCATATCGTCTCGTGTTGTATCTCAAAGAAGGCGTGGGATCTGTCCGGACGACGGCGTTCGATCCGTACGGTGCTATGCCAGGGGATCCTCTGGGGCCGGTGCCGCTACTCCAGGGAAATGGAGGCGGGATTGTTTGAGTTTACTATACCCTTCATGTTTGGGCATTTTGGTCATGACGGTCTTTGCAATGATAATGATATAGAAGTAATGTAGATGTACATATCATCCTTGGCTGCTGTAGCAAGGATAGGGATTATAATATACACAGATAGAATACATACAGCTCAAACCATCACGCCAAGGCCAAGTGAGCTGAGAAAGACTCGTCTATACTTTTATCCCAAGAAACAGGAGAAACGCTGACCGACGCCGGTGGAAAAGAAGCAGAAACAACAAATCGCCAAGACGAATCATCATGAGCGCTGAAAATGCAATCAGCTGGATCTAAGATAACCCTTCCATTCCACAGGCACCTGGATAGCATGTTGTACCATCCATTCAGGAGGCCGTGGAACACCCTTCCATTCGAGATCGAACAGCGCTGCTGCGTCCAGCATGGTAGACAATGGCTGCGTAGGCCGATACCGACGACCAAGTTCGATGTCACGACGGACCAGCGCCGTTGCCAACATCAGCTGTCGCTCGCGCTCTTTGCCTTGTTGGAATCCTGTCATCAGGGATTGAACTGGGTTGGAGTGAAACTCAGTAGGAGTAAGCTTCAAGATGTCGCCGGCGGAGGGGTATTCGCTCAAATGCAAATCAACCCCGACGATGATCTTGCCCGCGTTAGAGCGCCAGAGGATATCAACAAGGTTCACTTTCTTCTTCGAGACGTTAGTCGTCATTGAGCTGAGAACGGACATCTTCATCTTATTGGTGACTGCCCCGTTCATGCATGCGTATCTCCATATCACGCGGCAAATGTTATAGCACCGGCCCTTGTAAGCGATCAGGAAGAGCTTCTCCCATATTTGCGCTTCCTTGTCCATTCGGAACCCCTGACGAGTGATGTATCGGAAGACGTATAAAAGGGCCGCGTAGATATTCGCGCGGCAGATCGGTAGAATCCGGAGCATAGTCGAGCTATTGATGCTGATACCATGGTCATCGCAGATCTCAAGCAACCGATTCAAGGCGGGAAAGTTCTTGAGTTCGACAGTAGCATTGAACATCTTGTTGATCAACGACGGGGAGAACCAATTGGCTGCGTGGGTATTTTGGAACAGCGCGATATAGGAATCAACGCTGTGTCCGCTCTCGAGATGTTGAACCAGTGTATCCTGAACAGCTGTTTGTAAGGCTGTCCGCATGGGTCCAATCTGAGAAAGGTGGCCTTTCCGCATCATGTACATGAATAGACCCGTTTTCGCATTAGGGCTCACATGGCACTCGAGGAGCGCGACCCATGTGTTCGCGTCCGGTCGAATTTGCAGTCGAGACATGGAAATCAAGAGATGGCGAAATATACGGAAATCCTGTCGCCGTGCGCACGCTCTTAAGAGGATATTGAACGTATCCACCGTTGCGAGATGTTCGCACCGAAGAAGAACCTGCCGGCAGGCATTCATATACTCATGTTGGCAGAAAAAAGACAACGTACTATTCAACGCGGCGGTCGAGAGAATCCTCTGGTTTTCATCATTCATAAATAGCTGTGAGAGAGTTCTGAGAATTCGTAGGTTTTGTGGCGTTTGTCGGCGCGTTTGATTCTCCTGCCTGCGATAAGGACCTGACGTTCTAGATGCCAGCAGATCCTCAATATACTCTAAGAATTCCCTAACGGTTGTTGGTCTTTCGGTGTTCAGAATAGCCTCAATCGGCATGGGGGAGTTCTTGCTCTCATAAAAGTCCCAAACCCCGCGGATCAGTGGGACCTGAACATTCTTCTGTCTCATGGCCTCTATCGATGGAAACACTGGAACCACGGGTTTTCTGATGTCGACCAAAGGGTCACCAGAATCTTGCAGACGATGTGCACGCACAATCCGATCGCTAACCAAATCCACAACCCGTGGGGACCCGGAGATGATTGCTTTGCGATAGCGTCCCACGCTTTGGCTCGGGGACAATATGTGGACCCTACACCCGTTGTGAACCGGTACATACCAAATATTCTCCTTCATCGCCATGTCATTGATTCCTGAAAGCAAGGCCACCGTTTCCTCCGGTATTAACATCACTTTGTTTTTTGGTCCTTTCAAGGTCAATGCGGGTGTATTCTCCTGGATACGCTCCAGCATTTTCTGGGTACTATCCATCAATCCCCATTTCTGCGTTTTTCCAGTTTCCTCGCCTAGCTCTTTCAAATATGACCGATATAAGAGCTTCCTCTGATCTCTGTTCGTCAACCTTTTCCGCCTCTCTCGAGCTGCCACCAACGGGCGTGTATGGGTTTTGCCAGTAGCAAGCACTTTCTTTCCCTTTTCTTCCCACTGAAGCAATGGCGAACGATCGGATTCGATATCGGCGAATACATTGAATGACCTCCCGCTATTCGTCTTTGCAGTTGCCTGGTCGATCGGAGCTCGAACCCGCCTGCGTCCTATTGTCGTGTCCGTATCTTCACCTATTGTCCTTGACGCCTTTGCATCAAAACCACTTTCCTTGTCCGATAACCACGTCTGTTGCTTGAGCCGATCATTTCTCAGTGTGGCGCTAGACGACATCCATCGCAACGGAGAACAACCCCACGATGACCCCCGCGGCGGACGATTATGTCTTGAAGGAAGAATATTCGACGAACCACGCAGACACCTCGCAGACGCAGAAGCTGCCCGAGCAGCGGTAATACGATTCACCGTTGCAATTGACCTCCGAGACGTGACCCAGCGCGGGTAAAGGAAGAGTAGAGGTTCATCGGGCCCGACAGCGGCATTGTCCAAGACGGCTGATAGACCCCGTCTGCGTAGACAAGGCTGGCCGCGGGATAGCATGGGAGATAGGCCGCTTGTGGCGCCAGAGGCATGGATATCTAAACGAGAGCCAAATTGGTTGGTTAGGGTGAGAAACAGAGAGGCGTTGCTTTCCTTGTCATTTTGTGGTGTTCAGAGAATTGGGGTGGTTAGTTACAGAAAAAGAAGGCGGTAACAATCGGACCTATGGGCGGCGGCGGCAGATTGATAAAGTGACATATATAGGCCTGAGGTATCAATAAATACCATTTTGGGGAAATGGAAGCAGTGACTAATCTTACACGTGACTTCCACATGGTCTCGGGACACTTGGATGGCCAACGTTCGACTACATCCAGGAACAACATTCATTTGTTATGATTGTCATGATCATGAGATCTGCCAAGCTTAATTGAGGCTCACTTGAATTGCATTATATTGTCTGAGCTGGGCCTGTTATAAGTGGGCGATAAAGGACTGTCCTCCGTCTCGCGTTATTGGTCGCTACTGCTTGTTTGCATTGATACCCATTTGCTTGTCTCTTCGTTGATTTTCTGGGAACGACTATTCTACGATTCGGTTGAAAAGATTACGGTGAGAATGGCAGAAGGAGTACCATCATATATAGACTATGAAGTCTTCCTAGACCCAGGATTCTCGCCTGCCTCCTTTGCCAACTCGTTGGTCATAGCCACCAACAATGCAACGGACAGCCCACTGGATCTCTCAACCCCGTTGTCGCGGGTTCTCTTTGACCTCCAGGAGATCGACACACACATCCACACATTGACCAGCAAGTCCGCCTTGCCCCTCCTGTCATATACGCGGGACCAAACAGCGGCTGCTGGAAAGATCCTCCAGCAATCGGAAGAGCAGATCGCTGCAGTTACGCAGGGATATGAGCGATTGGAACGGGAAGTGCTGCGCAAGTGGGAGATAGCTGACGAGGCACGGTTAGCGGCAGAAAAATCATTGGCAACGGTGCGGCTAGCAAGAGCGGTTGGACGGTGCCTGAACCTGGGAAGACAGCTGGAGAGCCAATTGGCGGAGATGAATGGACGTGGCAGCACTACTGCTACGACTACTAGTGGTGAGGCTCTGGAGTTTCGCGTTCTGGAACGCGCGGCGTATACGATTTTGAACCTGCGACAGATGTTTTTGGCCACAGCCGAGGGGGAAGAAGGCCATGGGCTAGACCGGGTGAAAGTGGTGCGCACGTTGCGGAGTGATCTACTGAACCCGGCGGAGAGTTTGGTAAAATCCCGCGCGCAGCAGGCCATCAATCGATTCTCCATGTCATCTATCTCCGCAGGATCGCAAGCGTCGTCAGGATACAAGCAGGCACGGGATACACGAGCGCGATTGACGTCCGCCATAACCACTCTGTATATACTATCTCCCATGCCGAAGACCATGATTTCGACAACCGAGTATCGACCGGAATTGCTCCAATCGACACTCCATGGCTACATGCATACGGCCATCGGGACGTCCTTGACGACACTGTCCCGGGCGTTTACCATGCTCCCTACTTTGGAGCGCACGCTCTCAGATCTTTCTGCACGCTGCCAGGACATCGTAGCACTGGAATACATCCTTGGCAATACAAAAATACCATCCCATCCAATGCTGCTATCTGGCTTGGAGGGCGAGACGACAGCGGCGCAAGCGCCCAGGAAAAGCGCCAACCTCCTCCAACTGGTTCTCACCTCGCTGGACACGCCATCACTGCCATCGTACTTTTGGCGGTCGTTGGCCTCGTCACTGGCGGGGCGGGTGCAAGAGATACTACAACGCGGGGGCGTTTCGGCGCGGGCGCTGCGGTCAAACCGTGAGCGATTGCGGGGCGATATCAAAGATTGTGTGCTGCGGGGATCACAGCTTCCAGCAGCATCAGGCATGGTGGATAAGGGACGAGGGGAGGAGGGGTTGGCAGTTGGTAATTGGGAACGGGAGGCGGCAGTGATGGTCAGTTCGGTGGCGGGGGCTTTATAATTGTTACTCGGTATGCACTCTCTCTTATCATGTGCTACAGGGATTGCTTTGTCAGTACTCCTATACTAGTTGACTAACGCACGGATCCAGGGGCATCTCAGAATCAGGTACTACAGCATCATTGCTATCTACTACGAGACTGTGATACATGTATGTACTCGAAACGGCTATTGCCGGGACTTTTCACAGGTACAGGGTACTTGTAAGCTGCGCTGTATGTCAGTCCATATAAAGTAGGAGAAGGCAAATCCCCCCTCCGCCACTTGGGGAAATGGTTGACGATTAGAGTCATCGAAGACGTCAGCATCCGGAGTTCTTTATGGTACCTGCGTGAAACTTAGGATATGACGGGTTTTCTTTCTCTGGGGTAGGGGCGTTCCGTGGTCGTGTCTAGTCAGTTCCTGTGTCTAGTCACCAGACAGATGGTGTCTGGATTCCCTCGATGTTAATGGACCTGTTGTTATGGTGAGAAGTTAGCACCGTACGACTCTGCATCATGTCCGGTGCGTACTACTATAGCAGTTCTTTGTATACAGTCATGTATTCCGTACCTTCAGAGTACCTTGAGAGTATCACCGTCTTAAGTGTTTCCAGAGTCTATCTCAGCGTGGATTGAAACGATTCCGTTTGCAGCCAAAGTCGCAACGGGACCGTCGGCGTTTCAACCTGTTTCGCGGAGGTTTCGAAAGTCTAGGTCAGGCTGTTTGAAATGGTGAAGTTATCATCGCTTTTGTACACATCTTGTAGTAGTAATCAGTGTAGGAGTACCAGTGGTTAACGTCAGAGTCCGGTCGGGGCTCCGGCATAATACGTAGACACAGGATGAGTATACTCCGTACGTCTTCATCCCCCTGGTGCCTTGATCTCTTTTTATCTTCTCCTCTTCTGTTTCTCTTCCTGATTCTCCTTTTTCTTTTTTCCCTTTCTTTCACTTTACTCTTCCGTGTACTTTTGTGCTCTCTTAGTCGTCGGATGGTTTTTCCATCTCCAACAGTCGCCGAGTGTGCTTCTTTGCTGTCATCCCACGATCATCGTCCTTCGATCGGCTCTCAGTTTGTGTGGGTGTTATCTCTCTCTCCTCATTCTTCTCTTTTTTCTTCTTATTCTTCTATTTTTCATCTCCCCTCCTTCCACCTCCTTCTAATCTTTTTGTCTCTCACCTCTCTCTATCCTGAGAGATGCTCTTCTTTACATAGTCTCACTCCTTTCTCTCTCTCTCTTCTTCCTTCTTCTCTCCCTTCATACTCGTTCCCTGTCGGCCCTTGCATCGTCGGGCTCTCGGTTAAATCTCGTCATCGTCATTAGCCTCATCGTCTTTATCATCAACGGATCTCACCAAAAATTCAACATTCCTTCTTCGTTTCTGCAAAGTATTTTTCTTCGCTTTCCTTTCCTCTCCTCCATCTTTGGGGTGAAAACGATACGACTAAACTCGTATATCGAATTTTCGTCTTATTTTTTTTTTCTATTTATCTCCTTCGTTACCACCGAAAATACGAGAGGGAGAAGATCACAGAAAAAAAAAAGCATCCCACTGCCCCATACGCCATACGGAGTACACTAGGTACGTGCTACTATCTATCAGTCCCTGACCAAGACCCGCTCGCTTACTGTTATGTCACGGACAGCCTCGCGATCGTCACCGTGTTTTTTTTTCTCCTCACTTGCAGACCAATTTCCTGAACAAACTAAACTCTCCTGAAACGGCCGGAGAACATTGGCCTCGTTGCGGCCCTTGCCCTCACCACGCCGATCGACCTTCCTCCTGCCCTCCCTCTTTCTCCATCACCTCATCCCTTCACTCCGCCTTTTCTCGCACCTCAAAGAGAAAAGCCTAGAGCTTTAGAAAGGGTCTCTGCGCTGGTTTCGTTGGCAGGGTGACAACTAAACGGCACCTTGCAGACAAGAAAGTAGCAGGAGAAACAACAGGAAAAAGAAAAAAAGTTTCGGCCTCGAATCTCATACCGACAGTCGCTCCCTCGCCATACATACACCCACATTTTCCTCTCCTTTTGAAATTTCCACTAAAGTCGTCTCCTCGTTTCCATTTTCTTTCCTCCCTCCCCACATCACCATGTCTTCCTTTTTACCCGTGAACAATCAAATATCCTCACCGCAGGATCGTCCGATGGAGGATGCGAATACACCGACACCTCGCGCGAGTGCGAGCAACGGCGCACAAACAAAACGGACCAGCTCTTGCGACGAGGATACCCCGCAAAACTTGAAAGACCGCGACTACGATGACCCATCGCGGCCCGCAACGTCTTCCCAACGTGCCACCCCCACAGCGCCAGCGGAGGAGGCAACACTGCATCATGAGTCAGATGGGGAGCACTCAGATCATGAGCCGGAGAATGGGAGCAACAGCAATGCTCCGCCATCCAAGAAGAAAAAGGGTCAACGGTTTTATTGCACCGACTTTCCCCCTTGTAATTTGAGTTTCACCCGGAGTGAACACTTAGCCCGCCATATTCGCAAACATACTGGAGAGCGACCGTTTCAATGCCATTGTTCTAGGCGATTTTCTCGTCTTGATAACCTGCGCCAACATGCTCAGACGGTTCATGTCAACGAAGAGATCCCAGGCGACTCTCTCGCTGCCATGGGTACGCGATTTCAACGACAGATCCGCACAGACCGGGTTCGTCCGCAGGGCCGTGCTCGAGCGGGCACCGGCCCAAGTTCAACAGGTCATAATCGTGGTCACAGTCGGAATCTGTCCACATCCAGTGTCGGGTCGACCGCATCTACTTACAGTCAGCCTCCGGAGATCCGCCGGCGACCGACCTCGTTGATCATGCCCCACGACAATAGCGCTCGCACGCGACTGGCCTTGGATGGCATGGTCGAACCTCCTACCACCCCCCCAGCCCAGATCAGAGGAAGCATCCCTGGTCCATCGGTGGGGTCGCCATACACCCCATCGCATATGTTTACTGGTGCTCCGGAACATCTCGCGTCGCCCATGTCCACAGCCTCCCAGACCTCTGGCTTCTGGGACGGAAAGACTGCCGCCCGACGTCTTTCGGTTCCGGCAGGGATTAATCCATTCGTACAGCAGCAACCCGTCCATGCGTACCCGCCGAGTTATGTCGGTACGCCTAACCAAGCCCCTTATGCTGGCCCGGGAGGGGTATATGCCAGTCCGGTTAGCTCCAATTATTCGCGTGATGAGGCGGAAGCGGATTTGCGTAGAAGAACTTGGCACCCGTCTACTTACTCCGCATACCAGCGCCCCGCAACGAGTGGTTTAAGCAGTTATCAAACACCCGATGGGGCTCAGCAGCAGCAACCTCCATTCAGTAGTGCGAATGGACAGTCGGAGCAGCATCCGCCTCGGCTGCCTGGAATTGAGAGCTTTGACAAGGTCGTTTCGCAACAACGACCGTTTACGCCCCCGGGTCGTCGACCGAGTCCCATGCAGGTTGACAGCGGTAACCAGCAGCGACCTGCGCCCAGTTATGGGTTCGGAGGAGGGTTCAACTACAATGCTCCGGCAGTACGGCCTCCGCCCCCGGTTTCGGGTCCAGGTCATCGACGAGGCCATGTCTCATGGGATCTGTCATTGCACGCCAACTTGACTGGATTGAACATCCGGGACAAGCCATTCCAGCGCGATGCAGCCCAATGGGGCCAGCAGACCATTGCGGAGATTCAGGATGTCGCATCGCGACCATCTACATCTTACCAGCCGTCCGAATACCGAGGAAATCCCGGACCGGGCCATGGCTGGCACAGCAGCACGGCCTCGGGGTCCTCGCAAGCTACGCGGACATCTCCTGAAGACTCAAGCAGTAGCGAGGGAGTGCACACGCCCTCGACGGCATCCCTTGAATACCACCCCGCCATCGTGCACCACAATGGGTCTATCGAACACCATGCTCCCCATCACCATAGCGCTCTAGCGTCCGAGACGTCTCAATCGGTACGCACCCGTTACCCGCCCATCATTCGATGACCCTGACAACTAATTGGACTGTAGGGTTGCGCTCCATTTTCGTCTCAACCCAACGAGGGCGATCATATGAATGCTAAACACGAATCTCGATCCGATCTTTTCAACACAACCCGGGACTCCGGAATGGGCAGACTTGAAGCTTTGGTCGCTGTGGCCACAAGCGAAAACAAAGGAGCTGCCAAATTGTTTCTGTGAAACTTCATTCGTTTCTGCTTTGCTTGTTGAAGCTGATTTATATATACTCTACGACTGGATACGATCTTTCTTTTTCCTTTTAGCTCTGCTACGCTGGTACTATTTCGTTAAGCGACTCTATATTTCGTTTTTGATCTCGACCGCTTAGGGTTATACACTGCAGATGCGGGTGATTTTATGAAGTGACGACTGATGATTGACGCGTACGTCATCTGCGATGGGTTTGGTTTTGTTTGCTTTTATTTTGTTGAGGGAATCTCTCTTCTCATTATGTTCGGATTTCTGATTTCGGTTTGGCTTGCATGTTTTGGGCGTATATTGCATTGAAGATACCCCGGCCTCGATCTCGAGTTTTTACTACGAGATTCTGGAATGGAGTTATTCTACTCTGGTCGGTGGTTGTGCACTTTTGTTGGCGGTTTGCTTGGTTTTTTTTTTTTTTTTTTTTTGCTTCCCTGACTACTACAATTTGTATATATGTCTCATGTCTCGTTTTGCTATGGTTGGCGGTGGCTTGATTCGTTAGCATCATCTGTTGAAGCATTCCAGAATGATAGGAGCAGGTGGGATAGTTGTGCATGGCCATAAGCTTTGATTGCGTTTTGATTGAATTCCGGTAATATTTTGCCTATTGCTCCATAGCAGCGTAGCATAAAGTCAGAAAGTTTACTGCCCAATGATTTTAGGATGGCGTTGACGTCATGTATACAGATTCCGGGCACATCTACATAGTAAAACGACATGATACAGATGCACCCTGTATGTGCAATATTCACATGCATTTTAATCCACAGTACTCTAAAATGAAACAAAATCAAGCATAGTAGGCTACTGCCATGTACAGCAAGAATGGCTCCAGCTATGATACAGTCGAGCGTAGTAGTAAACGACATCCGGCCATAAAACGTCATCACGTTGTCATTGGCCTGCAACTCTAAACCAGCTCTTTTTCGACGTCGACTGTTATATACGACCCTTTTCCATTGTTCGTTTTCACACAACTCACATCAGTTTACCTATCTGCATCTCATATACTCTATAACGAAAAACAGCAATGGCCCAAAGCAGAGCTCCCGTTTACCTCGGTCTGGTCGGTCTCGGTGCCGGTGCCTTCTACTTGTACAGAGCAGGTGGTGATCCCAAGACCGCCACTCAAGAATTGAAGGGTATGCTGCCCCTTCTTTCTTTGTACAATAGTGAGAAGAAGGCGATGCTAATGTTGTACAGCCGACGCCAGCAAAGTCAGCGGTAAAGTCCCCAGCGGCGCGCGTGGGGTGGTTGCAGGCGAGAATGCCGGAGCGGAGGGCACTGCTGTTATTGATGAAGCTGTATGTTCCCCTTCTGCCCCTGTATTATATAGGTAGACGAAGCTAACAGAAATAGGTCAACAACGCCCGCTCGAGCGCCAAACCCGATGAACGCATTCCCGAGATCGCACAGCAGACCACCGGAAAACTTGAGGATGCTAGGGACAAGTTGAATGCAGGTGTTGACAAGCTTGATCGGAAGGTCGAGGAGAAAGCTTCGGAGGCTAAGAGTGGGCTGTCGGGGTGGTTTGGGAAATAAACTGTACTCTAATCTGTACGGAGTATGGTGATTGTATGATGTATGGCGACTGTATTTCTATGGTTCTTTGCGGGTTATGAGATATGTCTATCTACTTCAATGGAGCATAATGGATCTCGCTTAATTTACGGTCCGAGTACTAGTACTAAGAGGGCTAGATGCATTCCGATGTCATCGACAGGGTGCATCACCGGAGTGATGGAATGCGAGGCACGGACATGAATTTTTTCTTCTAATAATGCTGACTGCAATATCGTCAATTCTTTTTAAACATCTACGCTGAATTATTTCCTCAATTCTACAGAGTTACTTTCAGCGTTTAATCTATCTTTATCGTCAGTGCACGTCGGCTGTCAGATCAAACGCGCCGCGACTCGCGCGACGCGACTCCACCGTGAAAAATCACGACGCGCCCTAATTTAACCCTTTAAGACTAATACCACCTCTCCTCCTGCAGTACACACTACAACTCACTTTACCTTCCTATCTCATATGCTCTATTATAGGTAATATCGTACCTTCCTTATTTTATCATAACCGAATTACGAGGGAAAGCACGACCAATGCCTCGTACCTCCCCCCGATTAGCCGCTACGCTCCCCCGGGGGCAGGCGGGCATCCAGAATTTTGCAAGAACGATCAAGCCAGGAGCCACGACTGCTCCTTCCACGAAACTCGACAATCCCGTGGTCACTCCTTCCATTTCCTACTCACCGTCGAAGAAACGGAAGCTAGTCGAGATTGAGAATGTGGCTAGTGGAGGAGGCGTTGCGGCGACAGGGGCGGAAACCAAGGCGAATGTTGAGCAGCAGCAGGTCGAGAACGAAGCTGCTACACCCTCCAAGACACTTCGGTTCAATGAATTGTCCGTTTCATCGTCCCAGCCACGCAGTGGTCATCATGTTACTCGGTCCCCGTCGGTTCGGTCTCAATTGCGTTCGACGCGTGGGTCGGTTTCGGAAGGGACTCCTCAGACGCCGTCGAAGAGGAGTCGGTCGGTGAAGTACAATGCAAGATCCGTACCGTTGTCGTTGTCGAAGTCGAAGTCGCAGCCGATAACGAAGGTTGTTTCGCGTCCGCCGTTCTTCGATGAATTGTTGAAGTTACATTCGGCTTTTTTGAAGGCTCTTACGCTTCATTCTGCGCATAATGGTGTTGTCGCTCCAGTTGATCTGAGAGAATTTTTGCAGGCCATTGGACAAGTATGGAGGAAGAGAAAAATCGTGGTTAAGGATCTGCAGCGCTTGGTGTGGATTTGGGAACAGTCGCAAAAGCAGAACGGACCGAAGTCACCTTTCCGATTGGCGAACTACGGATTGGGTCGTGTGTGTCTGGAACGAGAATGGACGGGACAAATTGACGAGGTCGAATGGCAAGAGCAGTTCGAACAGACCCTCGACGTCCTTTGGGAGAAGACGCTCGACTCAATCCCGAATCTGGCCGATGATGAGAAAAAAGTGGCTGAGAATTTTGTCGACACCCTGGGCCTTTCCCCAATCCACGAATGCCTTACTCCCCTGACCTCGTTTCGGAAGGGTCAGCAACGATTGCAGGATCTGAAGGGTGGTGTGATTCGAATGAAGACCGAGAAGCTTCGGGCGGACTCTGCGAAGGATGACCATAGTCCTGCGCCCAAGACCCTCCTCGATGCTACGCCGAACCGCCGCAAGAGTCTTTTGGATCGTATCAAGAACAAGGAGCTTCGCCAGTCCACGCTCCCGCCTCCGCCGTCGAAGGATATGCTGCTCCGGCGTGCCGCCGTCGAGCGTGTCGAGGATGTGGCCAATGTGCTTGCCTCGTTGCGGCCGGTTGGATATGTCGGTTCTGGGATTAAGGCGATGTTGGCGGCTCAGAGGAAACCGTTCCAAATCCCGACGATCGTGCAGCATGTTCAGGATTCTGTTCGGAATCCCATCTCCCCGCGAGAGGTGGAGATCTGTCTCGAAGTTATGGCCCGCGCTGACGTCGCCGGGAACTGGGTGAACTTTGTAACCGTGAAAGCGGCCAAGATGGTTGTGTTGAAGTCTTGTGCCGACGTTTCCCCCAAGGAACTCGCGGCCAAGGCCTGTTCGATGAAGATTGGATATGACGACGAATCCGTTTCTAACTAACACCCTCATTTATCTTTCTCTTGTTTCCTTTGTATATACCATCTACACCAAGAGTTTTGAGTTATTTTCCTTCGTTGTTGGATATCTCATCCGTGGAGCCTGGATGCTCACGGCAGTGTCATGGATTGTGCATTTATTAGCGTTGCATGTATTATAGAATTCTACAAGCATGATAATAGGATAATCAATGAAAGAATCAGTATCTATTTCTTTTCTCAACTCCCTACTGATCTAAAGCTATCGTATTCCATATGCTCGCCGTACGGAGTAATCCACTAAACGCGCGACGCGTCACCACGTGACCGCGTCGCCACCGCGCGTCTTCCGCGGCCAAATCTATCAAGCGTCCGAGACTCGTCTCTCAAGATTGTGACAGTTGTGTGTCCAATATACCAATAAGATGTCTTCTCGACCTGACCTCAAGGTGAGTCTACAAGATAATATCGCCATTGCTACAGTCAAGTACTAACTAAATGCGAATCAGGTTGACGACGAAGTCGGTTTCATCCGCTTCTACCGCTCCCTCTCCGACAACACCAACAATGAAACCATCCGAGTCTTCGACCGCGGTGACTGGTACTCAGCGCACGGCACAAACGCCGAGTTCATCGCTCGCACAGTCTACAAGACAACTGCCGTCCTGCGCAATCTCGGTCGCAGCGAGACAGGCGGTCTCCCCTCAGTAACGATGAGCGTGACGGTCTTCCGCAACTTCCTCCGTGAGGCGCTCTTCCGGTTAAACAAGAGAATTGAGATCTGGGAGTCTGGCGGC
Organism: Aspergillus intermedius; assembly: GCA_039880815.1. NCBI lineage: Eukaryota > Fungi > Ascomycota > Eurotiomycetes > Eurotiales > Aspergillaceae > Aspergillus > Aspergillus intermedius. The sequence continues at coordinate 124,431 of JBDODA010000007.1, read as the reverse complement.
ACGGGCAAGGGACAGTGGAAGCTGGGGAAGCAGGCGAGTCCTGGGAACTTGCAGGATGTGGAGGAGGAATTGGGGAGTGTGGGTGGATTGGCCTTGGATGCGACGGCGCCGATTATTCTTGCTGTGAAGATCTCTGCAAAGACGGAGGGGAGAGGCGTTGGTGTTTGTTTTGCAGATGCCAGTGTGCGGGAGTTGGGGGTTAGTGAGTTTCTGGATAACGATGTGTACTCGAACTTTGAGTCGTTGGTGATTCAGCTCGGCGTGAAGGAGTGTCTGGTGCAGATGGATAGTGGGCGGAAGGATGTCGAGCTGGGCAAGATTAGGACGATTGCGGATAGCTGTGGGATTGCTATTTCGGAGCGGCCGGCGGCGGATTTCGGTGTTAAGGATATCGAGCAGGATCTGACGCGGTTGCTGCGCGATGAGCGTTCCGCAGGGACGCTGCCGCAGACGGAACTGAAGTTGGCCATGGGTTCTGCGTCGTCGTTGATCAAGTATCTGGGCGTTATGTCTGATCCGACCAATTTCGGACAGTATCAACTGTACCAGCATGATTTGTCGCAGTACATGAAACTGGATTCATCAGCTCTTCGCGCGCTAAATCTCATGCCTGGTCCGCGGGACGGGTCGAAGAGTATGAGCTTGTTTGGGTTGCTGAATCACTGCAAGACGCCTGTGGGTAGTCGGTTGCTTGCGCAGTGGCTGAAGCAGCCGTTGATGGATATCAAGGAGATTGAGAAGCGGCATACGCTGGTCGAGGCGTTTGTTGAGAATACCGAGCTGCGGCAGACTATGCAGGAAGAACATCTACGGTCGATTCCTGATCTGTACCGACTCGCTAAGCGGTTCCAGCGGAAGCAGGCTAATTTGGAGGATGTCGTTCGTGTGTACCAGGTTTCTATTCGTCTCCCTGGGTTCGTCAATTCTTTGGAGAATGTCATGGATGAGCAGTACCAGACGCCTCTGGAGACGGAATATACGGCCAAGCTTCGACAGCACTCGGATAGCTTGGCTAAGCTGGAGGAGATGGTTGAGACGACGGTTGACCTCGATGCGCTGGAGAACCACGAGTTCGTTATCAAGCCCGAGTTCGACGATAGCTTGCGCATTATCCGAAAGAAGTTGGACAAGCTGCGGAACGACATGGACTCTGAGCATCGCCGTGTGGCGCGGGATCTGGACCAGGAGGCCGATAAGAAGCTCTTCCTTGAGAACCATCGTGTGCACGGTTGGTGCTTCCGACTTACTCGCACAGAGGCGGGCTGTATTCGAAACAAGAGAGAGTACCAGGAATGCTCGACGCAGAAGAACGGCGTTTACTTTACCACGTCGACTATGCAGTCTCTTCGCCGCGAACATGACCAACTATCTTCAAACTACAACCGCACGCAGACTGGCCTCGTCCATGAAGTCGTCGCCGTTGCCGCGTCATACTGCCCGGTCCTAGAACAGCTTGCCGGTGTGCTGGCCCATCTCGATGTCATCGTTAGCTTTGCGCACTCATCCACACATGCCCCGTCCTCCTATGTGCGTCCGAAGATGCACCCCCGTGGCACGGGAAGCACAATTCTGAAAGAAGCCCGTCACCCATGCATGGAAATGCAGGATGACATCTCATTTATCACCAATGACGTCTCCTTGATTCGCGACGAGTCCTCGTTCCTCATAATCACCGGTCCTAACATGGGTGGTAAATCGACCTACATCCGACAAATCGGCGTGATTGCGCTCATGGCGCAGACCGGTTGCTTCGTCCCTTGCTCTGAAGCTGAATTGACCATCTTCGACTGTATCCTCGCCCGTGTCGGTGCTAGTGATTCTCAGCTCAAGGGTGTTTCGACGTTCATGGCAGAAATGCTGGAGACTTCGAACATCCTCAAGTCGGCTACGTCGGAATCCCTCATTATCGTCGATGAGTTGGGTCGTGGTACGAGTACGTATGATGGATTTGGTTTAGCTTGGGCTATTTCAGAGCATATTGTTACCGAAATCCGCTGCTTCGGACTCTTCGCGACCCATTTCCACGAACTGACAGCCCTCGCGGACCGATACCCCAAGTCAGTCAAGAACCTCCACGTCGTAGCCTTCATTGACGGCGCGGAAACCAAGCCAGAACCCGCAGAAGACGAGAAAACCAAGCAACAACGCCAAGTCACCCTCCTCTACCGTGTCGAACCTGGCATCTGCGACCAATCCTTCGGTATCCACGTCGCCGAGCTGGTCCGCTTCCCCGAGAAGGTCGTCAACATGGCTCGCCAGAAAGCAGAGGAACTAGAAGACTTCTCATCTGCAGAGCAGCCAGATAAGAAAGAACAGCAGTCTGCTCTTGAAGGATACTCTCAGGAAGAAGTTGAGGAGGGTAGTGCATTGCTTAAGGCTATGTTAGTCAAGTGGAAGGGGGAGATTGAAGCGCCTGGCAAGGAGGGATTGACGGCTGCTGAGAAGAGGCAGGTTATGAGGGAGATCGTTAATGGGGATGAGAAGTTGAGGGCGAATAAGATGTTTCAGGGTCTGAAGGCTTTGTAGGTTTCGCTTTGTCATGGTACATGGGGCATGGAATTTGTCGGTTTTTAAGCATATGGCGTCTGGGGTATATACATGAGATCTGGATTACATTTAATAAGATGAATATGAAAATCTCATTAGCTACTATTTCAATGACTATTTCAAATTTAATTGGTGTCATACTTCCCCGGAAGTCACATGACGAAGCTCTCGGTCTAGATGCTGATCCTTCCATTTCAGGCATTTGGCACTTCAGGAACGAACCTCATCTCGCGACCTGCTGTCCTCCATGTCCACGAAACCGGCTGTCTACTCTCTACCCAACAATCGCCGCCCTCTACATGTCGGTAATTTGTACTTTGCGACTCCAAAATAATCCTCCCTGCCCAGCGATGTGCGCAATCTAAGAATCAACCTCAGCCGCAAACACGAAACCTCTCGAACGGAGCGGCTCGAATTCATGCACCCCTTTTCTATACTCACACTCGGTATCTTCGTAGCGGGATATATCACCGCGAGGTGGGATCTGGTCACACGTTTATACGAACTGGCGATTTTCGCATGGGATCACGGTGTTGTGGTATGCCCAAGCTTTTGTGTCCGGCATGTGTGCGGCCTTGACTGATTGGTGATATGTGCTAGACTCGAACGGCTAAAGGATTCGTCTTCCTATCTTTCTTCTTTTTTCTTCTTATTCTTCCGATAAATCATCTCGCTGCGCGAGAGGGCCAATTAGTATGGTTATTCTGCAAAGGGACTACGTAACAATTTTCGGAAAAGGCTGACGTGGGGTATAGCATCCACGATACGTGAACTTGGGAGTTTCTGCTCGGGAACAACTGCGCCGTCGGGGTTCTTTCTGATCGCGATCGATTGAAGGATGACAACATGATTATGAGCGATGGGTTGCTACGGGTGTTTTGGCCATATGATCTCCCGCGCTCGTCGGCGCCAGGGGTGATTGTTGGATGGCGGAACTCGGAGCTGGATTTGTTTGTGCTTACGGTGTTGGAAGATGTGGAGGTGAGTATTACTCTTGGTCTCAGTGCGTCTACGTGTAGGGAGTAGCTGGCTAACGGTTCGCGATGATCATAGCCTCGGAATGTCGACAATGCGCTGCGGGCCGGGATCCTCTTTCGCAATAGCCCCCATCCTGTCGTACAGATTTTCAACCTTTGTGGAAGATCGATGATGCATGTTCTTGGGACGACGAATTCAAAACATCCTCCTGCGGCATTTAAGCCCTCAGACCTATACGTTACAACCCCGCCGTCATTTAGGGTGCCCCAGATTTATTGTCCGCCAGAGGCGAACCTCTCGGTCCAAGTTATCATGTTCCATCGCCCACATCCGACCCGAATGGAGTATATGTCATTGAACCCGATCTCTCTCGCGTTGGGCGACAAGACATCAACTGCTGAGGGATCCGGTGCGATGACCAAAAGCGACACAGAGGAAGCGCAGGAAAAGGTTCGATCAGGGAAATTGGTTGAAAAACTCAAGTTCCACACGGTGGTCAAACACGTTCCGTCGCAGAAAGAGCAGGCGCTTCCTTTGATCATTAACCAGGCCAATTGCGCATACGAGATGGGGAAACTCATGGAGAAGAATAGCCATCTAATTGGGATCCGCGCGAAGAGAAGCATGAGCGTCAGCGAGCGTGTGGTTGAATCTGCTACCACCCTATGGGATCTCTTCGTTCTTGGTGTCTCCTACGTATTCTGGCAGTGGATTTGGCCTGTTATCACTCGGCTCTTCGTTATCGGTCTTGTGTTCCACCGCGGAGTCGCAGAGGTAGTCCTGCAGGTTCTCGAATGGCGCGCTCGTCCTGATGCCGCTGCTGTGAAAGATATATCAGCAACGGCCCAGCAAGTGGATATCCGACTTCAACAGTTTTGCTACTGGCCTATACAGTACGTCAAGCTGCGCCAGAGAAAGGATAATTGGGAGAGCATTACGACGAGCCATCCAGACTACATCCGGTTCTACAACAGTCTCTGGCTGGTTGCTAATGATGTAATTATTGGGATTGCTTTGGGATCGTACATCATCGACAATGCGAATTGGGTGGCTTTTCAAATCAATAACATTCTCAGTGGCTGGACTGTCGAAGGATTGCAAGGGACAATCTCGTGGCTGATGGATTGGCCGGCTGGATTGAAACTCAATAATGAACTCGCTGCTTTTTTGGGTGACCTCTTTCTGTGGGTTATAGAGAATTGGGCAGGTATGTTGATCAACCATTCTTGTTTCACGCGCCAAGGCTAACTGGATAAAGCATGTATTGCAAATCTGCAACCTTATCTTCCTCGCGTCATCTACGTTGTGGGCTGCTCAAGCTTCGCTGGAGCAAGCATGCCCATAGCGCTTTTCTCCGATCTTGTCTCCATACTTACCGTCCACATCTACTCCTTCTACATCGCCTCGGCTCGTATCTTCAACTGGCAGCTTACGATTATAATATCCCTCTTCCATCTCTTTCGTGGAAAAAAGCGAAACGTGCTACGCAACCGTATAGACTCATGCGATTACGACCTCGATCAACTGCTTCTCGGGACGATCCTATTTACCGTCCTTTTCTTCCTTCTGCCCACTGTCGTTGTCTTTTACCTCACCTTTGCATCCGCGCGGATGTTGATCATCTCATTGAAAGCGGCGTTGGATACCTGTCTGGCGTTCCTGAACCATTTCCCACTCTTTGCATTAATGTTGCGGGTCAAGGATTCGAGGAGATTACCAGGTGGTATTCGGTTTGAGCTTCGCGAGGAGTATGACAAGTCGAACAATAACTTCCCCACTACTATGCCCTACATTCATCTCGAGGTATGTCTTCTCTTCCATGTCGCGTTTATGAAACCAGCTGACAAGCGAAAAGTCTATCCCCCTCCCCCTCCGCGCGATGTTTGACCAATACTTCCAACTAGGCCATCGTCTTCGAAAACATTATCTCTCTCCACGCGTTATCTTTTGTCTCGTGACCGGCCGTTTCGTACCCCCGATCCACCGCCGCAACCTGTACAGCATGCAATATAGCATGTTACCAGCACGTCGAGCCGGAATGGCAGAGGTGTGGGCCATGTTAACCCAGCCCAAGAAGGGCGGCAGTGGAGGTAGTAATTCTTCGTCAGGTAGTGGGATAAGCACGGGAGGGAGTGGATTACTCAAGGTCCCGGCAGGATTTGGACAGGGAGATGCTAGGAGACGCGGACATCGATGATTGCTCTTCTGATAAAATAAATGCACTATAATGTCTAGCTCCAATACATCAAATGCGGCCACCGTGGCCTGCCAATCTTATCAGACCAATGCCATATCGCCCAGATCAACACGGTGACGGCCGTCAAAGGGATCGTAATGACCCAGTAAATCCAGAATTTGTTTGAAACGGTGAATTCATTCTCTGATCCCATGTCAAAGAAGTTCATTCCGAAGACGCTCTATATTTTTATTAGATTAGTTTGTTCACTGTTTTTAGTTGTTGAATTTTGGTTGATATCTTACCGAGACAAATGATCCCGGTACATAGAGCAAACTGACGATTGCGATGGTTTTCATCATGGCGTTGTCGCCTTGGGCGTTTGTGCCTAAGTTCTGGGAGACAATGTTGAATGCCTGTAAATGAAATCAGTAATCGCTCATGTCATGAAAAGAGCATAGATTCAGAAATGTTTACCAAATTGATTTCGTTCTGCAACCGCTCACTCAGCGACGCAGACCGCGTCTTCAGAGAATGTATCTCCTTGGCCAGAAAGAGCAGATCCTGCTTGTTTTGAAGGCAGACCATGCGATTCCGCTTGACAGATCCAGTATTACCGTTATAATATTCCGTTCTCCAGTATATTTGTGCCTGGACCAGGCGGTCCAACGTATGCTCAGCGACCTGTAGAATCTCGTTCGCATGCGAGACATGGCGCGCGATGTCGTGGAGATTGGGAAAATTAGGTGCCGGGGGGTTAGGTTTGTTGCGTGCCTGTAAGATCCGGAACATTGGAAAATTGGAATCAGTTGAATCACTCTGGACAATCGTAGTCGAAGATATATACGTAGATGTATGATAAGGAACGCACCTTTTCCACTGGCCGTACAAGGTCCCGTACAGACCACACTGTATCGTCGTAGAGAGACTTTGCTTGACGCGAGAGAATCGTGTGCCAGATGAACGGGTTCTCGCTTCCTTGGTGGGAATAGGATAGCGATTTGTTGATTATTGAATCTTCGTGGTCGCTGGGGAGGCCGATGTAGAAGATTACTTGCTGGCCGGTTTTTGCGTGGAAATGTACCAGGACTGCTACTTGGAGCCAGTCGTATTCGATTTTTGGGGATTTATCGTCGGTATAGATGTTTTTTATTTTGAAGCAGCTCCATGATACTATTATATGTTATACCAGTATTGGGTGTTCTAAGTGATGGTAGGACTCACTGTGACTTGCTATCTTGCCCTCTTCGTCGATGATATATTTCGAATGGAAGGAGCCGTTGATATCGCTGTTGACGACAGGGTAAAAGTCATCGGGGAAGTAAATGTATTTCTCTGGGGATTTGCAGTCGGTGATTGCTTCTGCTGTCGTGAATCTATTGTTCTGTCAGAATGATATGTATGGTGGCTGACGCGAGGCATACATGACCGTGGTAGAGCGGCGAGTTGCATCCTACTACTCATTAGCAAAGCTGATAAGCATGTTGATAGTGAGATGCATTTACTTTGATTGCATGGCATAATTTGGAGTATTCTTCTTCCCAGTCTAGGTCTGTAGAAAGTCAATGGTAGGCCCTTAGCAGAACACATGTAATATGTACACACCACGCGGATAGTAGACCCTAACGTCGTCTGCACTTGAGCATGGGCTCCATCGTGCAGTCTCGTCACTACTTGATGATGATGAAGATAAACCTGACATGACATATGACATTATATTTAACGGTTATGGCATAGGGTATATTGCAGTCCAGAACAGAAAACAAGAGAACAAGAAAGTGGAAGGCTGGGGTTTTCATCCCGATCAAATGCAGAACCCAGGTGGCAGTGTATGTTGATTGCCGCAGCCTTGACTGCGTCTTCGGCCAACCATCTGACGGGAGCATTTACACATGTACAGTGGAGAATCGGCGAGATGCATAAATACGCAGTAAGCGTCAAAATGCGGAATAACGCCTTGCCAAAGGATCAAATCAAAACGCCGTATAGATATAGTTATCCCAAATGTTGGCATAGACAAATGTACATAAGTTCGTATATATCCAAGGGCAATCCAAAGAGGGGAGATCCAAAATAGAGAACGAGAAAAGCAATTATTCTCTTCGCAGAAAATCGGTGTCGCTCTCTCTGTTGTTCCTCCGCGCTTCTTCGACCATGCCTTCAATGCCTTTTTCTTTGAGGGCTCTCTGGAGATAGTCAATATGAATATTCATATAGAGAATGACTTTACATACATTCAAACATGTCTTGTACTTGGAAAAGAGGTCCTCGCATTCGTTTGATGAGGTTTTGCCGCGGAGATATTCTTTACAATGTCAATAAAAAACATTCCCAGGGCGATGGATGTTCGATACATACTCTCACTGTACCACTTGAGGAAACAAGTGTCATATTTTCTAAATTGAAGGTCAGTATATCATCTCATAGCGATAGTGCGGAATGAACTCACTCTTTGATATCATTGCACTCCGGAGCTATCGAGGCTGCCATCGTGTTATTGTTCAACGACGACGCTTCCCGATTTGCCGCGCTCTCTCCCATTACCAGCTTCGTTTCTGATCAATGTCTATCGTATATTGCAGAAAGAATAAATCAATTGATCGCGCATTTGTAGTTGTGCTTCTGTAGAGCGGATCGTCACTATGTCAGAGGATTTCTAGACCTAATTCGAATAAAGTAGGCGGTCAGTGCTATTTCCGCCGGCCGGGATGTTTCTCCACCTCCGAGGAATTATTCTTGCATTTTTTCGTTTTCAAGGCGAAATTCTCTGATTGTCGCCAGCACCTTCTGCACCGTTATTATTATCTTTAAGTTCTGGCAGGGGGGCTGCAAGTTTGTCTGGCCGCAACCATGGATTCCGCGGCGGATTTTTCCCAGTTTGAGGGACAATTAAAGTCGTCACTACTGCAGGTCACGCGCACAATTAACCAGCTCTCTGCGGGAGATCTCACCTTCCACCGTTCTGCGAATAGAGAACTCGACGAATCCTTCAATGAGCAAAGCGGAAGACTCATTTCCTTGACCTCGTCACTCCTCAAGGCCGCGACGACAGGAACGGACCTGCGACCGCCGAAGCTGCGCAACGATGAAGAATCGCTCGAGGATAACTGGAACGGCGTGGTAGATGTCATTGATGCGTTGTTGGAACGGGCGGATGCATGCTTGGACGAATTTACCGGCGTGATTAAGAAATTGAGTCCCTCGCAGGAGGATCAGAGTGCGAGGGCTGCTGCGACAAGGAAACCGACGAACAAATTCCCTACCGTTTACGATTATGGGCCGTCGAGGATCCCCAAGCCGCAGTTACTGTTCGAGCGCAAGACGGATGCTACCGATGAATCGCCTTTCCGGCCGCTACTAAAGACTAAGCCGCATGCAATTGTTCCGTTGGAGGAATCCATGAAATCGGACGAGTTAGGTGGTTATAGGAGCCCTTACGAAACGGAGATTCGTGCCGGCAAATATCCCTCCTCAACATATAACGTTTCTCCTCCGATCGACTATTTACCGTTTAATTCGACCAAGGCTACGTTTGTGGACACAATGGAAGGGGTGATAGAGATGTTGGGCGAGCTGAAAGCAGCGAAGGAGATTGCGATTGACTTGGAACATCATGACGTGCATGCGTATCACGGTCTTGTGTCGCTGATGCAAATCAGTACTCGGGAGAAGGACTGGGTTGTTGACACGCTCAAGCCCTGGAGAGAAGAACTTCAGGTGCTGAACGAAGTGTTCGCTGACCCGAGCATTCTCAAAGTGTTGCATGGTGCGTCGATGGATATAATTTGGCTGCAACGTGATCTGGGCCTGTATGTTGTAGGGTTGTTTGATACCTTCCATGCTGCCAGCGCATTGGGTTACCCGAAACGGAGTCTTAAGTACCTTTTGCAGAAGTTTGTCAACTTCGAAGCCGACAAGAGATACCAAATGGCCGACTGGAGAATACGCCCCCTACCCGAAGGCATGTTCGACTATGCTCGCTCGGATACCCACTACCTTCTCCATATTTTCGATCACCTCCGCAACGACCTTGTTCAACAATCGACCCCCGATAACAACTTGATCGACTACGTTCTAGAACAGTCGAAGAACGAGGCTTTGCAGCGCTATGAGCGCCCAGTGTACGATGCAGCCACCGGGCAAGGGGCAGGCGGCTGGTACGATTACCTGTCCCGCAACCCGGCGGTTTTGAGCAAGGAACAATTCTCCGTCTTCCGCGCCGTCCACCAATGGCGTGACGCAGTGGCCAGAGCCGAAGATGAGGGCGTGCAGTGCGTATTTCCCAAGCACATCCTATTCAAGGTAGCGCATATCATGCCGCTTGAAATGGGCACGCTGCTCAAGGTCCTTTCGCCCGTTACGCCGATTACGAAGGACCGATCATATGAACTTTTGGAAGTGATCAAACAAGCCAAGATCGACGGTGCCAACGGACCTGAATGGCGCGACTTTATCAAACCCACCAAGGGCGCTCAGATAGCTGTCGAGCCTGATCTTCTGGAGCCCTCCGCGACCGATAGTCCCATTGCTGAGCGCTACGAAGTGTCCCAGTTCTGGGGTAATGCGCTAGCAGCGCAGCCTCACGAGCCTCTCACACCGCCCGAGTATTCTGCCGTGGCGTCCGCGGAGGCGCTACGGCTTTCTTTACCGCTACCTCCCATGCCAAAGACGGTGACGGAGGTTACTACGGCTAAGCCACCGTCTCCCAAACCTGCTGCACCCGCATCTGCACCCGCCCCGACAACAGCGGAGGAAACAGAAGACCCGAACAAGCCGTTCACCGTGAAAGAGATGGGCGGCCCACGCAAGCGCAAGGCAGAACGTACACCTGCGACCGATGCGACCGACCCGTCCGACGAACCCGACATTCTTTCTCTGGACGTAGCCGACGAAACTGAGAAGCCCAAGCTCTCCAAGGCTGAAAAGAGGAGGGAAAAGAAGAAGAACAAAGCGCCCAAGCTGGAACAGGATCAACTAGAAGAGGCGCCGTTTGACTACGAAGCTGCGGCGTCTGTGCTGCATGCACAGCCTGCGCAGCAGGAAACATTGACACAGCGGACGAAAAAGAAGCCTTTCAACCCGCATTCGAAGCTGTTGGATACGCCGGCTGGAGCGCGCAAGTACCAGAGGGACATTCCTGGAAAGCAGGCTACCTTCCGGTAGACATGTTGCATTTTTGTATAATTGTTGCATTAGTGTCTTTAGCGATACCCGTTTTAAAAGAAAGGTATTTTGGTTTTGGAAGATCAATGGCCACGACCGTAGAGCGCCTTTCGGCGCTGCTTGACCATGTAGGAGCACATCATGATGGCACCTAGATTGTTAGCCAATGTAACAGAAAAAGACCGCAGGAGAACTCACCTGGTACATAAAGCCCTAGACAGAAGTAGTAGATAAACGACGGCGTGGTATCAGCGACTCGCGCAGCATTATACATCAAGAACCACTCACTCCCGATGCCAATAGGGTACAGAACAAAGAACAACGAATATCGCAACCATTTCAACCACCCGGGCACAGTCACTGACCCGGCCAACAAAATCACAAAATATGAATACCGCACAACATCCGCCAAGGACCAGGCAAAAAGCATCGCCACATAGACAGTCGCTCCGAGTCCGAGCCTGGGCTCGGGTTGTCCGACTCCGATGCCCGAAGCCGGAGACGGGGAGAAGAGTTGTGGATAACCCCGGTCAATGGCCCATACTTGGACGCAGCGGGTGAAGACCTGGGTGAAGGTTGTGAAGACGGGGGCGCGGGTGATTCCTACATGCCGTTAATTTATTTCCTAGAAGCGTTATTTTTTAAAAGAAGTAGTACCCAATGCAGCATGTAGGATTTCGGCAATGGCCAGGGATTGAGTACTCCGGGCCCAGGGTTCGATGTATGGATACAGAGAGGAAGGGGATGTGGTGAGGGTGGAGACGAGGATTCGGGCCCAGAGAATGGCGCCGAGGGCGTTATAGAGGATGAGGTAGAGAGATTTGATGCCCATGTTCATTACTGGATCTTCTGGCGTTGTGCGGTGCAATAATGAGCCAGTCCGGATATTCAAGGCGCTGTGGTGGTGAGAATTTTCATTTTCATCTGCAGGTAATTTCAAAGGCGGTCTGAACCATCAATGCGGAGAGCCGATCACCCCTGAATCGAATCCACATCCAGGCTGTACCAAAGCGCGGAGTACACAGTAAAGCATTCATATCGGAGGACAGGAACAAATAGGTAAATGCAATTATCGTTGACCATGGATGATGTACACAAAAAGTTTGCAGTGATCGGGGGATCCGTGGTTGTCATTTCTCACTTTACACTGTATACACATGATGTCATCGAGTCAGGGCGTTGATTGGCCGTGCACGACGCAGGTACCGCATTCCCCTGATTGTACGAGTGCAGATGGGTGCAGAATATATTAGAAGACAAAGAAAAAAAAAAAAAAAAACTGTTACATTGCAGGACACTGTCCAGCAACTTCGTATATACGAGTCCAGTACGAGGACATGCTCAATTAAGCGAATGATAGACATCCTATCCACACGCTTTGACCGAGGTCACTGATAACCGCTGTCCCAATCGGGTTAGTGTGTCAATCAATCCGCGTATGGATCCCAAAAAGGTAAGAGGTTGCTTTCGCTGGCTGAGAACTCGGTGCAGTGAGATATGCCCTCGCTCGACAAAGTACTCGGTACCCGGCTTTGGGTAATTCTGTACGAAGTACGACGCTCGAGGTTTCGTTGTGATTCAAACTAAAGGCAAAACAAAGACTGCGGCAGGTGATTGCCCTTGCATTGGCTTGCATCGACCCTCGCACCAGCGTCAGAAACGTTGGGAGGCAGTACAGTCACACTGGTCGGATGACAATCTTCCGTATGTGTGGTTATTCAGTGTATAGAATAGATAAAGCATGCATGTATAAGTGCATTATTGCCATTATATGATGACTTTGGGATTACTTGGGAGTTGATGGCTGGTGTACTTATACTTAACCATACTCTTATGGGCCCTCCGCCCTCATCCCTAACACTAACTTAATCAATCCCCTCTCCCCCCCATCTATCCCAACCCTGTCATTTTTCTTAATTTTTATTCCAGTGCTCTCCTTCTCTCTTCTCTCATCCCCTCTCCTCTCTCCTCTACAATCTTTAGTTTTTTTTTTTTATTTTTTTCTCTTAGATCGCCCTTTCACTGTTTACCGGCACTACTGTCTTTACCAACTGATAGGCAATCCGTTCCTGATCGAAGTCCCCATTCCTTAATCAGCCCCGTCTCCTGGCTCTTGCGCTCCCTCCCTACTTTATATCCGACTACTGCTAGACTCTGGTATGTATATCTTCTGTGATTCAATTTCCGTTATATCTGTCTCTCTTGAATCGCTGTTTTATGCTTTTTATTTATTGTATTCCACTCATACTCTCTAATACGGGTCCGAATCGCGTCCACTCCCCGTTCTTCAACTCCTTTCTCTGCGGATCCTGAATCCACTCCCCTCTCCCCTCCTGTTTCGACGACTTTTTTTTTTATCCCTCACACATTTCAGCCCTCTTACTCTTTTCTCTTTCTAATATTGTTCACGACTGACTTGCGATCGCTATTCTATATTTTAAAGGGATTCTCTCCATTGACAAACACAGCCGTTGTCGTTCTCCCCGTCTAGACTCATTCTTTCTCAAACGCGTGCGATAAGGAGGTACGACCGTTGCGTGATTGGCGTCCAATGACCCATGTCTCTTATATCCTAAACAATCGGACTCTAATACATTTCTCTCAAAAGAAGAAATATCAGCAGCAATAGGTTAAACTTGTCGGCTGTGGACAGCAAAACCAACCCCTTCGCTGATCGACCGGTCGCTGGCGCCCTGTCGTAAACTCTTCGACTCGCGCCCCTGCCCGCTCCCCTCGGGACTCGTTCTACTTCCAATAATGCCCGTTGCGACGATGCTCCAACCGGCCTCGAGATCTTCTGCCTCGTCTTCATCGTCCTTCCAACCCATCACCCGCCAGAACACCATGTCTTCCCACGACACTCGGTCCCTCCGTCAATCCAAGCGGATGTCGGTCACGGCCTTGTACCTGTCCATGTCGGCCAAGGACCGCGACTTGGAAATTTCAGATGAACTTGCCAAAGGTAAATACACTCCAATCAAGCACTCAATTGCGCGACGGTTTTATTGACCATGTACAACAGCCCAGCGACATTTGCGTGATCTGAAAACGAAAATCTCCTCCCAGTCCAAGAAGAACTTCGTCCTCGAGAAAGATGTGCGATATCTCGATTCGCGGATAGCTTTGTTGATTCAGAACCGGATGGCGCTGGAAGAGGTAAGCCAATACTCTCAACTTCGATTCGTGGGCGTGGATACTAACTCCGATCTATACAGCAAAACGAAGTCGCCAGCCATCTAGACGACGCCGCGGATCCGCAGGAAGGTTTCTTTCCCAACGATGACAAGACTCAGAAATATGGAAACCTGCTCTTCCTTCTCCAGACTGAACCCCGTCATATTGCTCACCTTTGTCGACTTGTCTCTATGGCCGAAATCGATTCCCTTTTGCAGACCGTCATGTTCACCATCTACGGAAATCAGTACGAGAGTCGCGAAGAGCACTTGCTGCTGACTATGTTCCAGTCGGTTCTGACCTACCAATTCGACAACACCCCGGAGTTCTCATCGTTACTGCGTCAGAATACACCCGTGTCGCGCATGATGACCACCTACACCCGTCGCGGTCCCGGTCAAAGCTACCTGAAACAGGTCCTCGCTGACCAGATCAACTCGTTGATCGAATTGCGCGACGTTGATATGGAAATCAACCCGTTGAAGGTCTACGAAACAATGGTCAAGCAGATCGAAGAAGAAACCGGGTCCTTGCCCGACTACTTGGCTCGATCGGTCACGGCAGAGACGGCCGCGGAGAATAAGCAGGTACAGGCCATTATCGCGTCACGACTGGAGATGTTGACGAAATTCGCAAATGGCTTCCTGACCACCATTATCAACTCGGTCGGTGAGGCTCCTTACGGTATTCGATGGATCTGCAAGCAAATCCGGAGTCTCACGCGGCGCAAGTATCCGGAAGCGCAGGATCAGACCATCTGTACACTTATCGGTGGATTCTTCTTTTTGCGGTTCATCAACCCTGCTATTGTCACTCCCCGATCGTACATGTTGATTGATGCGACGCCCACCGAAAAGCCCCGTCGCACGTTGACCTTGATCGCCAAGATGCTTCAGAACTTGGCTAACAAGCCCTCGTATGCCAAGGAGCCGTATATGCTTGCGCTCAACCCGTTCATCGAGCAGAACAAGGAGCGCGTGAACAAGTTCATGCTTGACCTGTGTGAAGTGCAGGACTTCTACGAAAGTTTGGAAATGGACAACTATGTCGCTTTGTCCAAGCGGGATCTCGAGTTGCAGATCACGCTGAACGAGATGTATGCGACGCATAGCTTGCTAGAAAAGCACAGTGGAGCCTTGGCGGCTGCAGACCAGCACTCGCATCTGCAGGAACTCCTGCAGGAATTGGGCTCCGCACCGCCCCAGGTCCCACGCAAGGAGAACCGAACGATCACTGTTCCTCTCTTTAGTCGCTGGGAAGCGGCCTTGGATGACTTGACCTCTGCTCTTGACATTACACAGGAAGAAGTATGCTTCATGGAGGCCAAGTCGACCTTTGTCCAGATTCTTCGGTCCCTGCCACCAAACTCGTTGATTGCTCGCCGTCCACTCCGCCTTGATCGCATTGCCGAGGCTGCAGCCACCTTGCGGAACGATGCCGTGATGGTACGCAAGGGAATCCGCACCATGGAGCTTCTGAGTCAATTGCAGGAGCTGGGCGTTATCGATCGGGCGGATGACTTTGGCCTGCTCCGAGATGAAGTTGAGCAAGAACTGGTACACCTTGGTTCTTTGAAGGATAGGGTATTGGACGAGACCAAGAAGCTTGAGGAGGTCTTCTCCACCATCCGCGACCACAATGCATACTTGGTGGGTCAATTGGAGACTTACAAGTCCTATTTGCACAACGTCCGCAGCCAGTCGGAAGGCAAGTCGCGGAAGCCGCAGAAACATCAAGAACTTGGTCCCTACAAGTTCACCCACCAACAACTGGAGAAAGAAGGCGTCATTCGGAAGAGTAACGTTCCGGAAAACCGTCGTGCCAACATTTACTTTAACTTCAAGAGTCCTTTGCCAGGTACTTTTGTGATCAGTTTGCACTACAAAGGTTTGTTCTCTTTTCCCTCCCCAACTACCTCTTTAATCATGCACATACTTACTCTCTTGGCAGGCCGTGCTCGTGGCCTTTTGGAGCTAGATTTGAAACTCGATGACTTGCTGGAAATGCAAAAGGACAACCTCGAGGATCTTGACCTCGAGTACGTCCAGTTCAATGTTACGAAGGTGCTTGCACTCTTGAACAAGCGGTTCGCTCGCAAGAAGGGCTGGTAATTATACACCCTTCCACCACTTGATGTTAAACGACGTCTTATGAAAAACTAGAACAACTGAATGCCAACGAATCGAAAGGAGAAGAGACGAAAATACACAAAGAGGAGCAAAAAAATTCCCGAAGATACCATTTCTCTCCTGACGAACGATGACCGAACCTCCTCTCCAGCATTTACGTTCTATACAACAGCACGGACCGGATGGGTTTGGGTTGACTAATTAAATGTTACGACCTGAAGATGGACGCCTCTCCTATATCTATATCCCGATTTATCGATGCATTGGCCCGAGTGGACGATCGAGGCGACTCGTCGCATATGTTCGGATCTTTCGTTATTCTTGTCCCCGGCTTTCTGACTGAGGAACTATATTATGATTCCGATGGATCAAGGTATTCCTGCTGGTTCAGGGATCTTGTATGTTCCTAGGGATGTTTTTCATTTCTTTACTGTGTTATACCCGTTACGTGACTTTTCCTGTATTCCCTGTTTGACGTGTGTTCTCTGATGACTTGATTGGCCTGTCTTTTTTCCCGCAAACTTAATACTGGCCGTTGATTGTTTATATTGGCATCGTTCCAAGGCCTGTCCCCCTTTTCCTGTAATCTTAGTCATGTGGCGGCTTTCTATATTACCGTCTAATTTTGGTGACCCATCTCCTTTCTCCCGTGTGGATTAGGTCGGGATCGACGCCGTGGCCATGGCCACTGCGTTTGGCTGTCAATGTGGATGTCTCGTTTTCGTTTTCGTCTTTTGCTCGGCTCTGGACATTCCTGTTGAATGTGTCCATTCAATACCCGTATGATCATTTCGTCATGGTGCAAGAACTTTTATATATGCAGGCTGTATGGAATGTGTGTCATACTGTGCTACTACTGAACATTTGATATCCTTAACGTGTCCTCGAAAAAATATTCAACCCTACACCCTGGAGCGGTATGTCCCTGAGCTGACAAGCACCCGGCTTATGTATCAACCGGCAAGTAATCTACGACAGCTGGTTCCGCTATAGAGCACACTCTGACCAGTGTGCTGCCCACATTTCATCTCAACCTACTCCGCAATGCCCGTTAGTACCAACCGACGCCTGACTCCGTCAGGGTCTACCTACCGGGTTGGAGACGATCCCAACCTGATTTGCCCATAGCGTTCGGAAAGAAATTCGATTATGGAATTTGGAATTCGGACTGCCCAAGCCGGAGTTATCAGAGTTGATCGAGTCAGATGGAGTAGAATTCCGTGATATCATGCCTTGAATGGTAACCTCGATATTAAGGAGAATAGACTATGGGGAGTCTGTGGTGTCAAAAAAAGATCAATTGATATATAAAGACCGCACGGTACGGTAGCCTTTGGAGAGAGACGTTCTATACATCTTTGTGCATACGTCTTTTGTATATAAAGTTGCATAGAGTATGTCAAAAGTTAATGCTCGCGGGCCTGGCCTTCTTGGCCGCCGAAGCCACCGCCAAGACCTGCCTCAACAATACCCATGGAGATCCCCGTTACGTCGCGCAACGGCGTCTTCGACAACTTCAGCATGCCCAAGACCAACTTCGAGGCAACTGCTTTTGCCATCTCCGCTACTCGTCAAGGCGCCAATGGCACCGAGCAGGCGTTGACGGACTACGCTACTATCTCGAAGACATACAAAATTTCGACGCAGTATTGTATTCCCAATGCTGATAGTCGCAATGCTCCGCTGCAAATCCTGACACATGGAATTGGATTTGATAAGACGTGAGTGGTATCACTATAAAGTTGAAGGGCAGCAGATATTGGGACCTCCCATATCATGACTTCAACTACTCGTACATCGACAATGCCCTTTCGCATGGCTACAGCACTCTTTCCTACGACCGCCTGGTATTGGCAACTCCTCCCATGGCGACCCGAAGAATGAGATACAGGCCTTCTTGGAAGTCGCTGCCCTAGCCCAAATCACCCAGATGGTTCGCGATGGCTCGTTCCCGGACATCCACCAGAAGCCGCAGAAGGTCATCCACGCCGGCCACTCCTTCGGCTCAGGTCTGACCTACGCCTTGTCCGCCACGTACCTCAGTCTCACGGATGGTATCGTCCTGACTGGATTCTCGTTTAACACGACTTTCAACCCGTACTTTGTCGCTGGTGCGAACTTGCAGCAGGCGAACCAGGTTCTCTCGTCGCACTACCCTCCTGGTTACCTGGTGAGCTCGAACGTCGTCGCGAACGAGTTCATCTTCTTCACCCCGCCGTACTTCGACCCTCATCTTCTCCCTTTCGCGGAGCAGAACAGAAAGCCCGTTGCCGTTGGTGAACTCTTGACTATGGGCAGTGTGCCAATGCAGAGTCCCTCCATGGGCCCGGTTCTGATCATCACCGGTTCGAACGATGTCCCCTTCTGTGGAGGCGACTGTATCAACATTGGTGGCGCTGCGGAGTCTATTCCCGCGCAAGGCAAGTTGGCATTCCCGTCTGCGAAGGCGTTTGAGGCATATATCCAGCCGAACACGGGACATGGCCTTAACCTGCACTACAATGCCACGGGGGGTTATGAGGTTATTGCTGGTTTCTTGAAGTACAATGAGCTGTAATTTAGTTGGGATTGACGTTGTGAGCATTTATATACGGGATTCTCTTGGATCTAATCTGATCTGTTTTATCTAATCTTGGTGGAATGTTTATGATACATGAGGTGCTGTCAATATTAATCAATTCGAGAATGGCTCCAGTTTGTTGGGGCTGCTACTGCTATGTATCGCATTTTCCGTCGTGAAGCCTGAAACGCCACTCAAAAGGGGCTGTTGGACGATGGTTTTACAATAATAGCGATGGCAATTATGGATCGATAATTGCCTCGTTCGAGAGTAAATAATTGCATAGTTGCTACGGCGTAGTTTTTCGGAGCCGAGATATTCAACGGTCAAGTTGCCTTAAGAGTCGGTCTGTCACTGACAAGTCATCTAAGACAACGTTTTTAATTATTCTAGACTTTATATTACTTTTTTATTCCAATGCTCCTGACCATTCTCTGTCCATCTGCAGAACACGCTCTGGCCTCGTCTTTACCGCCTACTGGACCACCTCCCCTCCGCCTCCCCCCTTTAACATTTCAATAATCTGTCCCATCCACCGACCGTTCTGTTCTCTTCTTCTTTTCCCTCTCCACGCCATTTTCCTCTGAACTGATTCTTGATTCTCGATTGTTCTGTTGATCTCGACGACCATCTGAACAAAGAAAGAGCAACAGTCTCTCAAATCCCGAACCGTCACCATGGCCGCTCCCTCCAAGTATGACGACTACGATTTCCCTACAACCGCCCCAGAGCCCCAATCCGGCCACCCTGGTCACACAACCCCAGAGCAGAATGCTGCTGTGGATCAGCTGCGGTCGGAGCTTGAGCAGTTGGGTTACACTGAGAGATTGGACACTCTGACTCTATTGCGGTTCCTGAGAGCCCGGAAGTTTGACATCCAGGCGGCGAAGACTATGTATGTAATCCTTGAACAATGGCATATGAGGTAAGGGAGGCTAATATTGGATAGGTTCGTCGACTGTGAGAAATGGCGGAAAGAGTTTGGAACCGATGATCTCGCCCGCGACTTCAACTACGTTGAGAAGCCGAAGGTTTTCGAGTACTATCCTCAGTACTATCACAAGACGGACAAGGTGCGTTGTACTTCCAGAAACAGTGAATAGGGAGAGTGTTTGACTAATTGGCGCCTAGGATGGCCGTCCCGTCTACATCGAAAAGTTGGGCAAGATTGACCTCAACGCCATGTACAAGATCACCACCGCCGAGCGGATGTTGCAGAACCTGGTCTGCGAATACGAGAAGCTCTCCGACCCCCGTCTTCCCGCCTGCTCGCGCAAGGCCGGCAGCCTGATGGAAACCTGCTGCACAATCATGGACCTCAAGGGTGTCGGCGTCACCAACATCCCCTCCGTCTACGGATACGTGAAACAAGCCTCCAACATCTCGCAAAACTACTACCCCGAGCGTCTGGGTAAGCTGTACCTGATTAACGCGCCCTGGGGGTTCGGCGCCGCCTTCAATGTTGTCAAGGGCTTCCTCGACCCCGTCACCGTCAATAAGATCCACGTCTTGGGCTCCGGCTACAAGAAGGAGCTCTTGGCGCAGGTTCCTGCCGAGAACCTCCCCGCTGAGTTTGGTGGTACCTGCAGCTGCGCCGGTGGCTGTGAATTGAGCGATATGGGTCCTTGGCAAGAAGCAGAGTGGGCCAAGACACCCAAGTGGGCGGCTCCCAAGGCAGACCCGGCTCCGCAAAAGGAGGGTGAGGAACAGGCTCCTCAAGCTTAAGCTCGTTTTTGTGTGTTCAGTGATTTCATCTTTTGGTTCAACATGGTATAAAGAAAAGAAAAGGGTTCATCCATTTACCTTTGCTCTTTTCCTCCTATTACTCCCTTTCTTTATATCTTATACCTGGGTCTGGGCTACATCAACTTGTCGTATTACTGCTCGTTGTTTCTGACTCGGCTTTGCCGACATCTGCATAGATTGAATAATCGTTTCTGCTGGCCCGCCTTTTTTTTTTTTTTTTTTCCTTCTTGTGATATGATGTTTCGTGAACTAGATATTCTAAATCTCAGGCGTGGTGTTGTGTTGATACTAAATGGAGACCGGGGAGTGATTAATATAAAAGTGACGTGGCCCAATTGGGCGGGTTAATTGAATCTATGTACTATAGTCGTAATCGTTCATCCTAGATCAACAGTAATGGAATAAGTACCAAAAACGCCAACGCCCTCCAATCCCAGTTTCCAGTGTCAAAGAGGGTATAAATTCCATCACATCTTCTCAACCACTTCAGCCGCCCGTTCTGCGCGTTCTGCCTTGCCCACCGTCGTCGCAAGCGCATTCCCATCCGTCCCTGCATCGGCGACAGCATCTGTGTCCTCACCCTGAAGCCGGAGTAACGTCCGCAAGGCATCATCGTAGACCTCAGCCATTTCCCCATTGCGCCAGCGCTCACTTTCCTGCTCCGACCCCAGGGGCACCTCAATCTTCCACTCTGGCTTAACATGTCGTCGCCGCCGCGTCGACGACCCAGCACCACCCATCTCAACGTCCCCACCATCCTCCCTCTTCGCCAGCCCCTCCTCCTCCCCAAACTCCTCCTTAAGCCCATCCTCATCATCCCCCTCGAGTACCTTATTCAATTCCTCCGCATACATCCGCGCCGCCCTCCTCGGCGCATCCCGCCTCAACTGCGCCACCGTCGTAGTCAATGATTCCAACTGCGCGTATAACGACGTCACCCGCGCCGCGAGCGCGGTGTCGTAGGGCTCATACTCGACTGTTTCGGCGGGCGCTTGGAGTGATTGCGAGGCTGTTAGGGGGTTTAGGGAGAGGGAGGTGTGGTCGTGGTCGTCTAGGCCGTTGATGTTGACGGAGTTGGAGGCGGTTATGAAGGTTTCTGTTATGTACTTTTACCCTGCGTCAGCACTTTCTTTTCAACTGGGGATGGCATAGAGAAGGAGGGTGAAGGGGTACCTCATCGACTAATTCACGGACACGCTCGCGCATGGGATCTGGGGCATCTTCGGTATCGTTTGTCGCGGAGGGGGGCAGATGGAGGTCTAGTTTTTGGCGGGAGAGGGTGACGGTGTTGGCGTAGAGGTAGGTGAAGTCTGCAGGGGCTTGGAGTTCAATTTTGCGATGCATTTTCTTTATTTTGTCTTTTTCTTGAATCAAAAAGTAATCAATACGTTAATGGTGGTGTGGTGGTGGTATGTTCTACTTCTGTGTTTGGCTCGACGCGTGATTTTGTTGGTGCCTCATTGCCTTGTCTGCGGGTTATTGATGCCTGAGAAGTGACTGCCTGATCGCCAAGGCAGACTGATCGACAGGCGATGAAATCATCGAACCAGTGTTTTTTGTCCCCTCGAACTGGAGTTGGTTTGCAGATTTTGAAGGGTTAGTGGTCTCGCGCTGCGACGGCGTAACTCTAAAAAGGAGGGAACGGTGGAGGAATTGGGGCTTAGTGTGCCTATTTAATTTGTATTTCTGTTGCCTGGTCTGTGTTTCTGTCTGTTTTTGATTACTTGCATTCTTTTCTCTCCTAGTTACTACCCTATATCATATCATTACTACTATTCTGGTTCGCTACAGGGATGGTTCAGTGACAACACTCATGATGACATGGTGATAATGCAATTTCTTCTCTTCTGAACACACTCCTTTTCTCTCTGATTTTTGCTTTCTTTTCACTCCTTCTCTTTCCCTTTTACTAGGTGTTACTGAGAGGTTGCCACCTGCCTCCAAGGTGACTGATTGGTTACCATGGAGCAAGACGCCACCAACATCTCCCTAATCGACAACACCCTTCCCCCAGAAATTCAGCAACAGGACACCGATCTTTTTCGTCGAACGTCCACAACTCTCTCCAAGAGTTCTTCTGCCCGGCGATGGTCCAGGCCCTCGGTCAGGGGTGAGCTCCAGAAACGGAAATATGCAAAGTGGCAGCCGCATAAGTTGGGCCTTACAGATGATGCTCCTGGGGGTAATGGTAATAACGGAAATGGGAGTGGAAGTGGGCAGGATTCGCGAAGAACGTCTCTAGCGGATACTCGACGGTGGTCTACGACAGATGGGTTGAGTACTGGAGAGAGCAGACCGTCGTCGAGGAATGCAAGTGTCGATGCGACGGATTTTGGGAGTGATGGGATCAATAATACCATCACCAACGGGACGAACGCCAACGGCAGCACCAACGGCAATGACAATGACAACCGACAGCAAGCCAATGCCTCAGACACCATCAAACCCATCAGCGAACTAGACATACTCTACGAAAACCAACGTGGCTGGTTCCTTTTCGGCATCCCCCTCTACTCACACAGCTCGCTCCTCAACTTCGACCCAAGCGCTTGGGTCACGCGCGACCTAAAAGACAGCCCCGTCGACATCACCAATGCACAACTCCCCGATCCAAGCTGGGAATGGGCCTGGCAGACCTGGTACGTCGACATGTCGAGCGACGTCGACGAGCAAGGGTGGCAGTACTCGTTTTCTTTCTCCTCATCTGCATGGCACGGCTCGCACCCCTGGTTTCACTCGTTCGTCCGTCGACGACGTTGGGTGAGGTTACGGGTGAAGCGCGCTTCGATGGAGAGGTATCGTGGTCGGACTGGGTTTGAGGAGGCGCATATGCTCACGGCGGATTACTTTACCATCCATTCGGGACGAAAGAAGAGGGTGACTAGTGTTGCGGATATGTCTCGTGCACCATCGACGTATGTTTCGGGGCAGAGACCGATGGACGAGGTACTGCCGTTGGAGGAGATTGGGAATATCCCGACTCTGATGTATGCGCTGAAGAGCGCTATCGTGGACCGGGAGAAGATTGATGTATTGAAGCGGTTTATCGATGAGGGCGGCGATGAAATCTACTATCTAGATGAAAAGGTATGTATTCCACACCAAACCCGCGCCGCCGAAACAGATATACTGACCCCTCAGATCCCCGAAATAATGTCCATCTTCGTCTTCCAAACCTCCCGCTGGCAATTCCTCACCCACCTCCTAACCACCATAACCACCCTCTCCCAAACCATCCCCCAAAAAACCGGCAAAGAAGCCATCGAACTGCAACGCAAACAAGAAAACCTCGCCAAAGCCGCCGAGGCCATACGCAACAACATCACCGGTCCCGAACTCCTCGCGGACCACCACCATATGCTCGACTTGACTCCAATATCGAAGTCAAAGGAGGGGAGTCTGCTGTCGAAGAGGAGTAGTGTTAGGGCAATGGATTTGGAGAATGTGAGGCCGGTGGGTAATGGAGGTGCTATCAAGGGGATTCCGAAGCAGGCGGAGGTTGGGAGGGAGGGACATATTTATCAGTATACGTCTTAGCATTTGTATTCTATGGGTTTGCTTTATTTTAGTGTTGGAAGGCGTTCGTTTACTGGACCGGCACTGGCACTTGCACTTGATATTCTTAGCATAGAATGATGTGACCTGTTCTCGATTATATTCTTCGTCCCATAACTTTTGTCGTCGTCCTGCCCACATTCCTTCCAATTTGAATCCAACCCTGTGTCCAGAAGGGTGCTAATTCGAGCCTTTACTGAAATCTGTGGCCGGCTGGTAACCCTGATGCTCGAACATGGGTAGGTCAGTTCTGGTCTGCAAATCACTTGACACTCACTGTCATGACGGACCCGATATGTCTTTGTCCTGCCGCTATGCTGTCTTAGTATTTGTACTGGAGGGCATGATCAGACATAAATCACCTTGAGCAATTTGTCACTAGTCTCTGTATGTTGTCTGAATGAAGGAGTCAAATAACAGACACTCAAGTGACAAACACCCAGATCTACCAAAAGAAATCAGCCTACATGACGCACAACTTCGATTCAATTTCAATTGTTAGACCAGGAAGGCTTATACACATGTTTGGTGTATCTTTGGCAACTCTAAAGGCATATCTGTTTGGAACAACGTCTTGGTTGAGTGATGGTAAAAGCATGCTTTTTTGGCAGTTTGCTCACATATCCTATCAGACCAATGTGTCGGTCTTCTTTGGTTGTCATACGGAGTATCAATGTCATATAGAATGAATTCTGTGACAGACTTAAGACACCCTCAGTGAATGGGAGTGATGCAGTCAATAGATAAATGCCCCCAGAGACAAGTGGATTGGTTTATTGAAGTCATGCTAGCTATTATAGAGCTCCTTGCTACCGCTAACAAGAACTAGAGAGAAAACTGACACCAAGTCCTAACATTCGAAAAACCAAAGATTATACCAAAGATTATATCAAGTAAAACCACATGTTGCGAATGATCACTGGAGAACCCTTCCATTGCTTTCCTCCACCGTCAACTCAAACTCAGGCTGAAATTCGGTATAGAAATTGTGCTGTATCACGTCAGGTTCAATTCTGTATCATTCAACATGAAAAGGTACTACTCACTGGATTTTGAACAGCGTCGGCCGTGAATTGGGCAACATCATGCGGGATAATCTTCTTGGGCACACCATTCGCGGCAGCGGCATCGGCCATCAACTGGGAGTGGCACGCATGGTCTAAACTGGCAAAGAGGAAGGCCGCTTCGTCAACAGTATGGCCAACTGTCAGAAGACCGTGGTTCTGCAGAATACACGCAATATTATTCTCCCCAAGAGCCTTCGCAATCTGTTGCCCTTCCTCCTGAGCCAATGCAATTCCCCCATGGCTGTCATACACGCTCAGCTTTCCATAGAAGTTACACGCATCTACTCCGGTCAGCATCTGACAAATCGCTATCAGTATAGGAGTATAAGGTGTCTGGGTACCCTGTGAAAGCATCTCAACCGGCTTACCAAACGCACTCCACGTCTTTCCATAGATCCCGTGGGTATGCGCAGCCGCGACCACATCCGGACGAGCCTTGTGAATCTCGGAATGGATCATGAACCCGGCCTCGTTGATTGGTGCCTGCGCACCTCCTTCAACTACGTAGCCTTCACCGTCGACTAGTACTAGGTCTGAGGCTTTCATGATGGAGAAGTGCTTTGCGTAGGGATTCATCCAGAAGTGGTCTTTTAGCACGGGGTCTGGACAGGAGGCTTATCAGCCTTGCAATGGCACAGAACATTTTTTCGTAGATAGGTATTTCACCTCTCATCGAGATATGTCCGGAAATACCCTCTCCATATCCCTGCCTTCCAAAGAACCGAAAAGCAGCTGCCATATGCTCCTTCATCCACTTGCGCTTTTCGTGCATATCAGTGAAAGCCGGGATACCCCGTAGCTTGAGAGTTCCATTACGGTCTCCACGTGCCGTAGCTTGGAACTGCTCATCTTCAGCTGCAGTGGTGATCTTGGTATCATTCTCCGGGGCCACTCGAATAGACTGGTCGGCTTGCTGGTTCGTGGTGATGGTCACGGTTGAGGTTGACATATTCGTTGCTTCTTTTCTGTGAGTGTATTTCAAAGCGAGTATGGATGGAGTAACTACACTCATTGAGTTCTACTCGAAAGCCCACATTTATATCCTCGTTGACGGCCTTATCTTAACCCCACA
The DNA here is from genome assembly GCA_039880815.1 of Aspergillus intermedius. NCBI lineage: Eukaryota > Fungi > Ascomycota > Eurotiomycetes > Eurotiales > Aspergillaceae > Aspergillus > Aspergillus intermedius. The sequence continues at coordinate 98,264 of JBDODA010000007.1, read as the reverse complement.
GTGGTACAATGGATTATGTATACGGAGTCTGCTATAGGTGCATGTCGCCGAACGGATAAGACTCCGATGTGTTTTGAGAGGGCGTGCATGTAGTGACACTCATCCTTTGGCTATATTTATCAGATTGATTGGTTTCTACTTCGCATTGTTTTAGAGGCAAATGGACTCTACTGTTGCTGCCTGTGTTGGCCGGAATCGTGCCAGGTCCCCGGGATGGTTAGTTATGAGGGGGGTGATCGATATAAATACCCCACGGCACCATAGCATTAGACTACTGCTAAAAGAACAAACCGAGGACATCCAGATGGAAAAGCACGATCACATTCCCTTAAGAAATTCGGTACAACGATAACCGCTAAACTTGTTATCAGTTACCCCGCATGCGTCACAGTTCGCCTCCAACATCGATATCGACCTCGGGCTAATGGATCTGCAAGCATACTGGACGGCTTCTTTCCTGCTCAATGGGCACTTGCTTTAATGCTTATACGGCTAATTTTATATTCAGAAAAGGTTCTGCAATTCTTCGATCATGAGCAGTCAGTCAATTGTCATCATAACCAGCAACACCCGAAATGCGGGGATCGTATTGTCAATCATATCCCCATGAAGAGTGATAAGCTTTTGCCTTTGGGGCTCCTTCCTTTCTGGTCCTTTCATGCTGTATTCCCGGATGGACGGACGACTATCATCGTCTCCCGTGGAGACCCCGAATTGGGGTCACGGCAATGTCGTCTGCCCTGTATCCCCGAATCGTTCCTGACTGGGTCATGGAGGCGATAGAAATATCCGCTGATATAAAAGGGTCAGTTCCCAGCTTTTCAGTCCCCGGAAAGCTAGCATTATCCTTATCTCCGACATAGCAACGTGCACACAACAATGAGTACTACATGGGAACACCTCGCGGCCGAGAAAAGGGGCCGCATTGACAAGTCCATTCCCGCAGAATGGAAAATTTCCAAGCCTACCCAGGCTAATGTTATGGATGTCCCTGCGAACTCGGGGATTCTCTCGACCGAGGAGCTCAAGATTACTGAGTCCACAGCGACGGACTTGGTCAACAAGTTGGCGAAGGGGGAATTAAAAGCGGTGGATGTGACGCTGGCATTCTGTAAGCGTGCGGCGTTGGCGCATCAACTGGTGGGTTATCTTATATAGGTGTAGCGCATTGTGTACTAATTATGAGATGGAAGGTCAATTGTGCTCTGGAATTCTTCCCCGAAGCTGCCCTGGCGCAAGCTAAGGAATTGGATGAGTATTTCGAGAAGAATAAGAAACCGGTTGGACCGCTGCACGGATTGCCGATTTCCTTGAAGGATCAGGCGCGAGTGAAGGTAGCTTAACACAATATACCTAGCCATTGTTTCTTGCACTAATTCGATAGGGAATCGAAACCTCTATGGGATACATCGACTGGATTGGCAAATACGAAACCTCCGACTCCGTCATAGTCTCCCTCCTTCGAAAAGCCGGGGCGATCTTCTACGTAAAAACGAGTATCCCGCAAACACTGATGGTCTGCGAGACCATTAACAATATAATTGGGAGAACCGTCAATCCCCGGAATAGCAACTGGTCATGTGGTGGTAGTTCAGGAGGCGAAGGTGCCATAATCGGGATCCGGGGAGGAGTAATTGGAGTTGGAACAGATATTGGTACGTTGATTGTTCTCCAAATATATGCATTCCTGGTCGTCTAACTGGATTCTTACAGGTGGTTCCATACGTGTGCCGTCGGCGTTCAATTTCCTTTACGGTATTCGTCCCAGTCATGGTCGACTGCCATATGCGCGACTTGCGAACAGCATGGAGGGCCAGGAGACAGTCCATAGTGTCGTTGGTCCAATTGCACATTCCGCAGCAGGTAGGCCACATCTTGGAAAGACAAAGATTTGTGACGAGGAACAGGAGCTAACAAGGAATGTAGACCTTCGACTGTTTTTGACTTCTGTTCTGAGAGAAGAACCTTGGAGCTATGATCCCAAGGTCATCCCCATGCCCTGGAGACCTCAGGAAGAAGAGGAGACCAGGAAGAAACTTAATTCTGGTGGACTGAATCTGGGATTTTTCAACTGTGATGGATACGTACGTTGCATTGATTACCATTGGTTCTTTCTTGCCTTGTAGTCACTGACAAAATGCAGGTCCTCCCTCACCCACCAGTACTTAGGGCTGTAGACACCGTCATCAGCACGATGGCAAAGAACGGCCATAACATCATTCCCTGGGCGCCCTACAAGCATGATTTCGCCGTCAATATGATCAACGGCATCTACGCCGCAGACGGCAGCACTGTATGTCCACCCCCACTTTACCCTGGGTGAGCCATAACCACTCATACAAACAACAAACAGGACGTCTACCGCGACATCAACGCCTCCGGCGAACCCGCTATTCCCAACATCAAAGACCTCCTCAACCCCAGCAATCCCAAAATCGACCTCAATGAGCTCTGGGACGTCCACCTCCAGAAATGGGCCTACCAATCCGAATACCTCACCCAATGGCGCCTTGCCGAAGAACAACTCGGCGCCGACAAAACCCTCGACGCTATCATCGCCCCCATCACCCCCACCGCAGCTATCCGTCACAACCGCTTCAAGTACTACGGCTACGCGTCAGTGATTAACCTGCTCGATTTCACGAGCGTGGCTGTCCCTGTTACGTTTGCGGATAAGAAGGTTGATATTAAGAAGGAGGGGTATAGGCCGTTGAATGAGATGGATAAGGAGGTGCAGGAGGAGTATGATCCGGAGGCGTATCATGGGGCGCCGGTTGCAGTGCAGGTTATTGGGAGGAGGCTGAGTGAGGAGAAAACCCTGGCAATTGCAGAGGAGGTGGGGAGGTTATTGGGGAATGTAGTGACTCCGTGATACTCTTTTGTATACTTTCGACTTGAGATACATATTGAACTAGAAGTGTGAGCTTTAACTAGTTGTTGTATCCCGCTATTCTTCCAAATTGGAACGCACTACTTATGCATTGAATGTTTTGTATGTACTTGGTAGGATTCAGTCCTTCTAATGGTCGTGTTTCAACTCCCGGAAAGTTACGGATTGAAAAGCCGAATCTGCTGGAAAAAGCGAATGTGCCACTGTATTTGCAATAAACCCGTTTTTTTCCTCTTATTTATGAACTCACCTAATGGCCGGGTGATAGGTTATCTGATGAGTGATAAGAAAAAACAGAATCTCGTGCAAGTGACCATAATAAACCCCGTCCGTGCCCAGACTCCCAGAAGAGAAGAGAAAGAAAAGGCATCAAAGCCAGTTTACCATGCCTTCAGTGGGAATTGACTTTATCTGCATGGTGAGCATGAGCCGCTAGAGCCAACAAGGCTTCGTCTGTATCGTCATATTCTTCGCGTTCGCCTGATGGAACCATCGGATCGTTGTACGATTAGTCCCTGGTCAGGTATAGTGAATTCAGACACCATTCAGTAATCTAGAAAGGGAACAAGATCGGGGTTCGGGATTCAGATTCTGAGTTCGCTTTCGTTGGGGCATTCCAAGGGCTCATCTACCCAGATCGCGCTGAGAATGGTTGTCATTTTTTATGCAAGACGAGAGATTCAAGATCAACGACCTGGTGGACCAGAGCTGCAACAGCGGTCATCTTATTGGAGCAGTTATCTAATAATTATTTCAACACTTCTGAAGATGGCAGCTCTTATCACAGATTTCTCCCAATGCAGGAAAAATGGTCCGTCTTATGCTGCGTTGTAGCGATGCCTCGCACACGCTTCGTCGCTTTAATTGCTTAGGATATTTTAAATTTGTATAGGTAACTGTAGTCGTGGTTGGACAAAACATGGTGCCGACGTCTGAGGCCAGGGTTGACCTGGGGGTTAGCATTGTTCCACTAGAATATAGATAGGCCAGTACGCATGGTGGCGACAAACTTAAGCTTCTTGTTCTGGATGTACTTTGGCCTTAAGAGAATCTGCGGGAGAGCAGGTCTTAATCTCAAGAGAACTGGTTGGTCAGCCAAGAGTGTTAAAGCAGCTCAGGATGTCACTTGTCAGCACTACCAATGAGCTTCTGCAGCTCATCTAAGATCTCCTGCCTGTCGGCAGTCGTGACGATTGAGGCGCCAGTGACGGCGGTGAGCTTACAGTCGTTCTTGAGGGTCTAGCTGAGATAGACGAGGGCATTGGCGACTGTCAATAAAAAGATACAAAGAGGTACGGAAAACTTAGTCTGCGCTGTCCAGAGTCACTCTTAAGGAGGCAATGAATCGGCCGTACTTCGCAGCTCTGAGACCATCGCCTTGATAACTGGGTAAAAAGAGCAGACTGCCGCGTCCTGTAATAGTATGAAGGTTCTGCCCAAGAGCTCCTGCCTTTCATCAGGTCGTCTGTTCCATTATTATTGTCTGCTAGTTATCTCACCCATTGAGTTGATTAGTTGATTTGATAGGCTAACAGAAAGGAGATGTAAGATCTGCGAGTCACTTATCTATTTGTCAATGGAATACTCCGTGCTCGTTTCCTATATACTCGTACTAAGATCATTATAGACAGGACGATTGAGATGAGAACTAAATAGGAGTATCACGTTGTATATTAGTTAAAGATATAACATATGGTCCAATTATAATCATACAGCCTGCTCCCCAACACCTTTCATCATCCCCATTTCAAACTCGTTCCCACGGCCTTTCGTGCCCCCTGACCCAGAAGCAAAGTCCCCGCCCCCCTGCCCTGAGAGATCAGACGCTTGCTGCTGATTTGAAGAAGACGAACTCCCTCCAATTCCAAAGGTAATCGGCTGAAGCTCACGGTATCGACAAGCCCACATCCCCAAGAATACCATAAGGCTTGCGCTGGCGAATTGAAGTCCCCACCAAAGCCAGTTGGCGGGGATTCTATGTGTGTAGAGGGACGTTGCGATGAGGTGGACAAAGTGGATGGTTAAGGCGAAGTCGGGGATGAGTTTGGAGCGGGAAACGAGGAGAAGCAGAAGGATGACACTGCGCATCACATAAAATCAGCATACATGTTGACTATATGGACAAGAAAACGAGACAACAGAGGCAAGGCATACCTAAGGAGACTATTCAACATCCACACCAACCCCAATATCCACCCGATGGTGGTATCGCCTCTGATCGCATCCCAGTTCAGAAGGAGGTCAAATGAGAACGGCCTGCCGTATACTAGCGTTGTGAATAGGATAAGCGCCGTCGCGGTCACATAGTATCCTAGTTGGAGCAAGAAGATCTTGCGGACGATTTTGAGTGGCGGAAGGTCGGTTCTGGCTCCCGCGGGAGGAGGACGGCGGCGGGGCATGAACTAGTGTGCATGTATGTATCGGCGTTTTTGAAAGGGGTAGGAATATAGGCCTTTGTTCAAAAAGAATAGGTAGCAGGACAGAACGTGGTGATTTCGTAAATAATGCGCGGAGGTTTACTTGTAGTTAAGGGGACTTCGCGGCTGACAAGGCTGGACTGGATCCACTTGAGCCGCAGCCGCAACCGCCTCTACACTGGACTTTGTCCGGACCTCAACGAAGCCATTTGCCTACACCGGCGCAGCAGTTTACCAAAGCAACGAATATTAAGAACGAATTACGAATTACCAGCCACCAATTTACTCCGACCGAGAACCCACAGGCAACAAGACACAAGATGGGCTGGTTCTCATGGTCCTCCGACTCCTCCAAAGCCTCCGACGGCGGCCGCATCGCCCCCGACAGATTCTCGCGCGAACGATGCTGGGAAGGGCGTGACCGCTTCTTCGCCTGCTTAGACCGAAACGATATTCTCGACGCTGTTAAGGATGACAAGGAGGCGAGGAGGAAATGCGGGAAAGAGATCGAGGAGTTTGAGGGGGCTTGTGCGAAGGCTTGGGTATGTGACGCTTGCAAAGGGCTACGGTTCCTTGTTCGAAGCTTTGTGTCTAATATGGTCTCTAGGTGAAATATTTCAAGGAGAAGCGAGTGATGGAGTATAACCGAGACAAGACAATTGAGCGGATTAAGAAGGAAGATGCGGAACGAGTGGCAGACTTGAAATCTCAAGGGCGCGCGACATAGTGAAGATCTACGACGGAGGATTCGCAACGAAGACATGTGATGTGACATGAGAAGATGGGGAATGAAATGAGAAAATATGATTGTACTATAGCTTACTTGTACTATGACTTGACTGAGGTTGTATATGTAATAATATCCGACCAAGTTCATCTATCATCGATAGCAAAGCTCTTTTCAGAGCAAATTGTTGAGCTCAGGTATTAAAATTGTAAAGTACCATATATGCAAATCCCATATATAGCAAATTTCCATCGCAAAGTCACAAACCTAGAGAAAAGAAAAACCATTCACATGTAGAAATGAAGAAACCAACGAGGGAATGATAAAGCACAACAGTAAATATACAGGAAGCACGCTTTATAAACCCTGTTGACTGGCACCATTCGCTGCCATTGAATGAAACGAAACCAATACGCCCGAGTTGTTGCAATTGCAATAGATGAGAAGGGTAAAGTGAGAAAAGAAAAGAAAAGAAACTGAACAAATCAAGCCGCTTAAAAGCCATGGATCACAAAGCCAGCGGCTAAAATTCCCATATTTACGAATTTGAATAACGCCTGGTTTTCGAGAGGGCTCGTCGACAACGAAAAATGATAGGGCAAAAGCAAAGGATATTGTCGAAAAAGAAAACATAAATAAAGATGAAGAGATTCATAATTCATTGTTTCCACTTTGTCAGTTGGTTGATAATGTTCTGGACCTGAGGACCCATAGGACCCTGATGGGCCTGGGGCTGTTGTCCCCCAAGGCCCTTGCTCAATAGCGACAAAAGGTTTGGATCCGGAACCATTTGCGCGTTTGGCGGTTGGACAGGGAAAGGCTGCGGCGGCATAGGTTGTGGCGGAGCAGCAGTAACAGGTGGCCGAGTGGCATTATTCAGAATGCTAGCCAGATCTGCAGGAGCCTGGGGAGTATTCGGCGGTGGAAACGCCGGTGGCTGTATGGCTGGGACGGCAGGCCGCTGCTGAAGCGCAGACAAAATTGATTGCAACGCGGAACCGTCGAGGGAGGGCATCACGTTGGCAACATTTGGCTGGTTCGGCAACGGCGGCAAAGGAGGCTGCGGCATCTGAACAGGAGGGGGGAGCGGCGGGATTCCAAATGGGGTGGCCGATGTGAAGGGTACCGGGGGGCCACCGCGCTGGGGCTGCGCATGGAAAACAATTTCAGCAGCCATATTGGGCTCCAATTCGGGATATTCTAGATGCCGTGATATTAGTGTATGGCGTTCGAAGTTTGCAACGTATAAAAGGCCCTGGCTTACCATTGAAGCGGAGATTCTCTGGTCCACCGCTGCGGTCGAAAACTTGTAACGGAATCTTCCTCGAGAATTGATTTGGCCGTGCAAGTCGAACAACCGCAAGCACACCTTCAATGATTTGGCGTTGAACAGCAGCGTTCAAAGGAATTCGCGGGCCCAAAACCAGGACATCGACACGCAAGCCACGGTTGCGAAAGGAGTTTTCGACATGGAAGATGAAGTTTCTGGAGATGAGGGGTTAGCTTGGTGTTGACACCAATTAAATAGTGCACGGAAGTTCTGTACTCACCTATCCACCTCCTCGAGAACCAAGATTTGTACATCCGGGATGTCCCTCGGCGCTCGTCTGGGCACGGGCAGATCTGCGTCATCATACGAACGACCCCGTGGGCTGGGTGTCCGATATCTTCGATCCCTGCCATATGGTGGTGACCGAGAACGCCTGCGATCACGCCGATCGTATCGCTCCGGAGTTCTGTCCCGAGATCGGTACTCGTCTCTTCCACGGAATCCACGAGGGGAGGGTGATCGGGGCAAAGGCCGGTAATCGTCTCGTCTCCGATGGGTCAACTCGTCCCGGAAATCACTGAATGGCAAGCGGCTAGCGGGCTCGTAATTTCGATCGTAGCGATCTCCGGGTGCTCGCAAACCGCGACCGTTCGATGGCCCGCCTCTGAATTCGGGAGGGGACCTGGATCGTCTGGGAGGAGGAGCTCGTGGCGGTTCAGGGGGAGCTGGGCCGGGTCTCGTGTTTCTTTGTGGTTTCGAAATTTCGAGGTCTAGTGGACGCAACGTTGTTAGCCAATCCACGCTTCATTTTCCCCCTCCAAGAAAACCATATCCTTCCATCGCAGTTGCAAGTCACTTACGAATCTTTCTCCCTCTCACCACTGCACCTTGTTCCGCATCCAAGGCTTTCTTACAGGCCGAAGAATCAAGGAACTGGATAAAACCATACGCCTGTTTGATCGACACCTGCGCCAACTTGCCATATTTGTGGAATATATGAAATAGATCACGCTTCGTAACTCGTTCGGTGGGAAGATTGCCTATACAGAGATAAACCAGGTTAGAAGCCATGGAATAAAAAAGAAGTTGCCCTTGGCTTTTTCGAATAATCGGCGAAACTAACCAACAAACAATCTCGACCCCGGAGGGAAACGATCCCAAAGACCTTCTGTTACATAGATTCTTTCGTTATGCAAGAAGTCGTCATACTTCCGCTGTACCTCGGGGCCCCAGGGTGCATCCTCGTCATTGTTCTTGGATGAGCGGGCAACGGGCTTGTCCGTGCGAACATTTTTTAGAGGAGATGAGTCCCGGGTTTCAGAACTAGAAGACTCCGCTTTCTTAAGACTGAGACCTGGTGGAGGAGGCAAAGAGCTCGCGTCCGAAGACGTGCCGGGAGCGCCAGCAGCTGCTAATGCCGGGGCCCCGAGGTTTGACTGATGATTATTATTACTCTGTAGCTGGGAGGAGGGATAAGTGGGATGATTGGAAGGAAGCTGATGATAGGCACTAACATCATCGCTAGAGTGGAAGTTTGGATGTGTGGCAGGGTCCTCCTGGGCTGGGGGACGGGGAGGGAGGCCCATGGGGTTCTGGAGGGCTTCATCAGATGCGCCATCTGCATTATTTGTTGCTTGAGGGATAGCAGAGGCATAATTTTGCATCGATGAGGGAGCCGTCTCCGAGACCGCAGGGGCAGATGGAACGGCTGAGGAAGAAGAGGGGAGATTATCAAGGAGATTCTGGAAATCCACACCACCCTCACCAGAGTTAGGTGCATTATCATGAGACGAGGCTCGGGTGGTATCTAGGCGAGCCTCGGGCGCAGCGGGCGCGGTCCAGTCCGTCATAGGGTGGTCTACCTCGTTCGCAGCGGGGAAACCCTGAGGAGCATGGGACGAAGAGGGAGGAGGGGGGCGATTAAGGGAGGCTTGGTGGGGCAGGGAATTAACAGAAGGATCTGAAAGAGGAAGAGCTGTTAGAGAAACGTTTCTTTCTTCCTCATTCCGGGTCCCGGATGTAGTGGCAGTAGCAGTAGAGGTAGTAGCGTTGGTGGTGGTAGGTGCAGATAGGTTTGGAGGAAATGCAGCAGCAGAGGAACTCGATTCATTCTTGCTCATCATTTCATTCTCCGAAAGAGAACCAGTGTGGTAACTACCTGGATGTTGATATTGCTGCTGCTGCTGTTGACCCAAGTCCTGCATCTGACCTGCGCTGCCCCTCACGCCAGCCGAATCCGACCCTGCAGCGGCATGTTGTTGTTGTTGTTGTTGTTGTTGTTCTAAGGGTGGTTGGCCATTCTGCTGTTGTTGCGGCTGGGACCTAGGAGCGGCGTGGGGGACATGCTGACCACCTTCGAGCGCAAACTCTGGCTTCTCGTATGTCGACGTATCATTGAAAACGGGGTCCATTTGATTCTGCAGCACCGGGATGTTGGCCGGTTCCGCGACGTGTAGCGGCCGAGGGCTCTCAGGAGTCAAAGTCTTGCCACGGAAGTGAAGAGCCTCATCTGGGGACCTGGGCGTCATGTAGACAAGAGAGGGCAGATGGACTCATCTACAAAAGAGCGAATCCGCGCGCTTTTGGGATAAGGAGAAGAGAGGAAGAGAGGGAAAGGAAGAGAAGGAAGAGAGAAGGAAGAATGAAAGGGAAGGAGAGGAGCAGAGGCAGAAGAAAAATAGAAAGCTTAGTTGGCGGAGTGGAAATTTAATTGCAGAGAAAAAAGAGAGCTGAGGGTGGGGCCAGATTAGGAAAAAGAACCGGGCCGTTGGAATAGAGCGTCGGGAAGAATATGTAGTGATTGGGTCAGGTACAGGGAATAGAAGGGACAATATCTGAATACCGAGCAGTGAAGCTGGAGATGGACGAGTATCTTGGCTTAGAGTAGTAGTAGTGATGGAGGGAAAAAGTACCGTGTCGTTGGCAGGGTGGCCACTCTATTTCTGGCTCTCCGATCAGTGCCGTTTTAACGCGAGTCAGGTGACCGTCACCTGACAGCGTTCCTCTTTTTTACTTTGTATACAGACACAGCAATCATCCATTTATGTCGGAATATATCAAGCCATCCGCTGGAATGAGACGATTAGAAGGTTAGCAGCAGAAATAGGCGGGATGTTCACATATCTCCTCATCTTTGCCAAGTGGAGGGATCGTGGGGGGCTAAGGATCCAGAGAATTCCAGGTATACTGTACGGAGTACCACTACCACTACGGACTGCCAATAGCAATGACAAGGTGTAATAATCATAATAGTCAGACTAGTGCATGAATTTATTGCCTGAGGGGTCGTATGCCAATCCGATCCTTCTGCATCTCCGGCTGTCCTCCGAAGACTCAATCCGGTACTATGTATTCCGTACATATCACTGGCGAAATCGGGCCTTGTCTTATCCTATGGCCCTAGTGCTTGCTGAAGATTCCTCTCTTAGCACGACAGTAGACTACCACATTCCCATCTCATTAGGTAACACCCTAACCGTCAGTCCCGGTCAGCAGACATGAAGATGCCGATGAACCAATACCTGGGCAAGGCACTCTTCTCCGGCATTCTCTACGTGTTGACAGCCTTCGATAAACTCTAAAACATCTGCGATTGCTTATTATAGACCTTCAAAATGCAATATCTCGATGCTATCACGAGGCATTAAATACGTATAATCCTTGATCCTTAAAGTGGCCAGATCAATGGTGGGTCGAAGGGTGCACTCCAGAGAAGGCGCAGATTTCTTCTCCGACCTCCACCACAAGATTCATGATCTAAAGGTGGCAGGGATTATTACTCCATGCTCTTAGTCACTGGGACCACCTGATAGAAAAAGGAGACCGCCAGAACATTCCCTCGTGGAGGGTTCTCGTTTCTGAGCCCATGAGAACAAAAATCCCAGTCAAAGCGCCATGCAACGAAATTTGTGACAGTCACACCTGCGTTGCTCCGGAACTGTGACTGGCTCATATCCCTGTCCGATATTGCCGAGAGCGCGAGACTACAATGCTTATTGGCGAATGGATATGTTATTGTGGTTTTGTCTTGTTGCATAGTATTTCGTAGTCACCGTCCTTAATAATGCTTCTGTCTTGATCTATGTATGTAGTTTGCTTTTCCTCGGAGCAGAGCAAAAAAAGCCGCTTGCTGTTATGGACATGTGCCCAGTGTCTCCGTATTGTACAACGCACTTGTCTGGAGTATTCCGACTCAGACAACATGGCTTATAAGCATGCTAGCAGTTAAACTTCATATAAACCTTGTTACCACACTTGCCGAGTCTAGACCCTCCGACTTACATAGGATGATTCTATGATCCTCAAAGCTCCCGCGAACTATCCGGCGGTGCCTGAGCCCGGGCGCCGCTTCTCTTCCGTATAACTCTATTTGGTGAATTTATCAAATTTTAAAGAGCTCTGGTTGGTCAATTCTTCAAATCTTTAGTCTCAACTCAAACTAATTGCCTATTTGGTTGCATTTTGCTGTCAATCAACCGACTTCTGTTCCGACTTTGACTCTTCGTCCATATTCCGGTTTTGTATGGCACATCGTTGGAAACCGCGAGATTTTATAGTATGGCGCTATTTCGCCCTCGTCTCCTGCCTAGTCATGTGAAAAATTTATTTCCTCACTCCCACAGCCTCTTCCTCACAAGATCGTTCGCGTCCAGACGCGCCGCCTCCCTCGGAGACGACCAGGACGAAGACATAGCAGCCGCTCGAACTTGGCTGGCAAGTCTGAGTCCCCAGACTATTCCGCGGCATCTCTGCGAAATCTCCTTCAGTCGCTCTGGTGGACCGGGAGGGCAGAATGTGAACAAGTACGTCCATTCGGTATCATGCAGTTCGATGGCGTTCAAAAGTGAACAATCGACTGACAGTAATTGACTGACTGGCTGTCGACAGAGTCAACTCAAAAGCAACACTGAAAGTTACACTCGACAGTCTCCTCCCTCTCATACCCCGGGTCATACATTCACGGCTACAATCGTCTCGCTACGTTGCTCAACGCACGAATACACTGGTTATCCAGTCCGAGGAGTCGCGTAAGCAAGCCGCAAACGTGGAGACATGTTTCGACAAGCTCCATCAGCTACTTCGGGCTTCTGCCAATGAGGCTATTCCTGGCGAGACATCGCAAGGCCAAAGGGATAAAGTGCAGAAGTTGTATGTCTTGTGTCCATTATATATCATTGACGGATTTGTACATGTCTAATCGCTGACTGTTCGCTACAGGAAGAAAGCAGAAAATGAAGCTCGAATCAAATATAAGAAACTGCACAGCAGTAAAAAGAGTAGTCGCCGGGGTGGTGACGACTAAAGCAGGAAACTTTTTTCGACGTCCTTCCAACTAAACGCCTCATGTCACCAGAAAAGAAAGAGACGAATGCGAACTCAATTAACCCTGGAGAGTCCGTTCGGCACCGCGGATAGTGACTGCAAGAACCTTCTGCAGCGCAGGATCCAGGTTCTCCGTCTTCTCCAACGGTTGCAGCCAATTGATAACCTCTTGTGCAAAGTCGCGATCCGCTCGGTACTCTCTCAGGCGCGAAAGGGATACACCCAGTGCAGGTGGGAACTCTGGTGAAGTCACCGGAATGCCAGCAATGGGAACCTTGGTGTAGCAAATATGCGTACGATAACTCTGGGGTTTGGTTTCCCGCATAGCTTCGACAATGTGCTCCAGAATCTTGCACAGACACGGCAAATCTCCAAACTCATTGACCATGTTGTAGTATTCTTCTCCAAACCGGTCGTCATCGTTGAAGTGCTTCATGGCGGTGTCAAAAATTGCCATCGGGATAGCACCGCTCAAAGCTGGGGTCGACGCAAGGTTTTGCAGCGCCTCATTGTCGACTCCGTTCTTGTCGCCTTCGCTTGGGTTGACATCCTCTCCGGTAAGCTTGGGCAATGCAATCATGTCGGCATTAGGATCATCAAATCCAGCTTCCTCCTGCTGTGTACTAGACTCAACTCTTCCGTCAAGTCCCAAAATCCGTCGTCGCGCAACAAGCTTGGCAATATAGATCAATTCCAACTTTCCATAGTGCACCCACAACTGCTTAGAGCTCTTGCAAAATCTCAAACCCCGCTGCATGTGACTCCGCGCTTCCGTCATATCCGCATGGTCGTCCAGGGCATACTGGGCAGCGTAGATCCACAAGTCCGCGTTCGTAGGGTGGAGTCGTAGAACATCGGTAAAGATAGACGAAAGCTTCTTGAAAGCCTTTTGTTGTCTCGCATATTCGATATACTGAACCCAAAGTCCAATATCTCCGTGAAACTTGCGTGTGGCCCGGTCCAAAATGAAGAAGATTCGTCGTTGGCCGTTGAATCCAGCACCCTTGAGACCCAGTCGCTTCACCCTCTTGCGTCGCAAAACGTCGAGATTCATTTCGTACTGCGCATACCGCACAAAGTCAATCGGTCGTGCGCCTCGAGCATTGAGCTTGTGTTCGAAATCTGACCGTTTCTTGACAATTGCAGTGATTTCATCCTATTGTAGAGGAAGAAAAAAAAATTAGCTCCTCTCCACTGACACCCAACAAAGAAATCACCTGCCATACCTTGCCAAAAATCTTCTTCTTCTCATACTCCTTCAGTTCCGGAACTGACTGTTCCAAGAAGAACCGAGCCTTATCAGTAGCAGCAGCCATGGTGATGGTTGTTGTGTCTCAAGATCTCTATCACAAGAAAAAAATAGTTCCCCGACTTTGCCTAGGCCGGTGTGCGCAGACCGCCTTCCATATTTGGTCTAGTGGAATTGGCGCCCGCGTGCTCCGGGCCTCAATCCGAATCTCAATTCGGCTTGTTGTACATCTTGTGCCTGGCTTCAGGGGTTTCTCTGGAGATCTCTGCTTTGCGGTCTCGGTGATCGTTTTTTATTTGCTTTCATATTCTCCGTTTTACCTTTCTGGACATTCTTTTATCCCCTTCTTCTGTTTTGTCTATATACTTCAATTGTTTTGAGGTGTGGATATTGACACCTACGCCGCCATGGCTCCCAGGCTTAAGGACGGCGATGCCGTTGTTACTGTGAGTGATAAAGACGCCTGGACAATTAGCGACAGTCACTCATGATTTCTTGTGTTAGTTCAACGGCAAATGGGTTTCTTGGGCTCATACCTTTTTCGCGTATGCCGCGTTCTTCAGCGCCCTGATCGTGGGAATGTCTCTGCATTTCAGGAAGATTGTCCAAAACGAACATTACGGTTACCCCGACGAATGGTTCCCTTCCGTGTCTGCAACCATTGGCGATCGATATCCCGAACGTTCTTTCTTCCAAGTCTTCATCGCTATCACTTCCGGTCCCCGGTTCGCTTTGGTGTTCCTCTGGTATATCCTCACTGCGCGGCCTAACTCGTCTCTTCCGAAGATTGTCGCTGGTGTTGGCATTTTCCGGACTTTTACCTGTGGTGGTTGGACATACGTTACATCGACGGATGACCATGACTGGCACGACATTTTCATGATTTCGTATCTGGTTGCTACTCTGCCGTGGACGTTGGGTTGCCTGGCTCTCAGCCCTAACAACCGCCACGCTGTGAAATACCGGAAGATCATGGCCAGTCTGTTCTTCGGTACTCTGGTGCCGTTGATTTATTACTTTATTCAGCACAAAGTGCACAAGGTCCCTGGTGGTAAGTAGTGTTACGACTGTCACCAGCTGGTCAGACATGTTTTGCTGACTTTCCTCTTTGCCCAGCTTACACCAAATATGCCTTCTTCGAGTGGTCCCTGATTTTGTTCGACGTTGGTTTCGATGCGGTCACCGCACTCGACTTTGACGCATTTGAACTTGTTGTGAGGGATGTCAAAGGTGTCAGTAGAGGGTATGTACAGTGGCTTCCAAAGTAGACCGAAGAAGAATGTACTGTTGCCGAATTGGTGTTGGGGTTCAAGGGAAAAGACATGGTCTAAATTTTATAATCATCAGGCAGTTGAAAACGACCGCCGATTCCGTTCTTGAGAAAGAGTGTGTACATCCTCGTTACCTGAATCATTGATCTCAGAAGTTAACCTCGTAGATAGGAAAGGAAAGCCTGTGGGAAACACCTTTGGCCATGGCTTCTTCTGGACTGAGATTATCGATGCGGCTGCTGATACCTACATTGGGGTATTGTTTCATCCAACCCCGTCAATGTTCTCTCACCTTACTGATCAAACATGTAGTTTGTTCATTGGTCACAAGTGACTGGGCTTGGTGTTCTCGTTTGGTGTAAGCGCCGTTTTGCTTCGGGAGGTTCGAGCATTTTGCTAACAAGAGGCAGATTTCCCTCTATGGCACATGGGTATTTCCGGATACGAGTTGGCTATTGTGGGCTACTGCTCGCCTCTGCTCCTTGCCATTCCCTCTCTGAGAGCTCTAGCCACCAAGAACCCCCGTCTCTTCCAGTTCCTTTCTCTGACGGGGCTGCTGGCATTCAATGTTCAGGACCCTGCCAATCGACTTTTCATGGTCATCTTTGCCGTTGTTTGCAGCTGCATCGCAGTCTCTGCTACTATGTTTGCAGAGAGAGGCCAAAGTATCCGACTGGAATCACGGATCTTTGGCTGGGGCATGGGATTGATCATGTCCTCTATCGCAAAATTCGCATTCAAGACTAACAATCCCATTTGGCCCATCATGCATGCAGGGAATGGCGGTTGGAACAAACTGGGATTCTTTTTGGCCGTCCTTGCTGTTCTTCGGGCTAACAGGAGAGCGCCAACCTCCGGAGGAGACTATTTCCCGACAAGCGGCAAGAAAGGCTCGTCCGTGCTTGCGGGCTTGGGTCTCGGTGGTCTTACGTTCGCAATGCACGCATTGTTGTCCGATTCTAGCACCATGATATCTTGGGTTTGGGAAGGATACCCAGTGAGAGGCCCTATTTCTGTGCCGCATGGTGCGCTCACGATTTTCGCCATGGGCGCTGGATTGGTGTACGGTCTGTATTACCCCGGAATCGCCGGTAGCTGGACTGCATACGGAATCGCTTCCGTCGGTGCTGCGTTGGTCACATACTTCAGCCACTGGACTGGATTCTACGGTGGTCTTGTTCTCGCATTCTACCTCTTGGCTGTTGCCCCGGTTCTGATCTCTTCTGCTGTCCGACACTCTCCTGCTTCCACTTTCGGTATCGGCTCCCTGCTCTATATTTTCTTAATTCTCTTCCATGTCTGGGTCGTTGCGTACGCTTTCGTTCCTGGAGGACCTCTTGTCCGGGAGCATAACGACTGGGTTATGATCACTACGATGCTCTCTATTGGCGCTGGAGTGTTCTCTGCTGCGGTTTCGAACTCCTCGGCCCCTAAGAACAAGCTCATCAGCCCGAATGGCAGGAGACAGCGGTCCTATTACATTTACGTTCTCGCCGCTTTGCAGCTTCTTTCCATTGCAGTGGCCTACTTGCGTTTCCCGACTAACGATTACGTCCCTTACCACAAGGATGACAAGGTTGTGACTGCCGGTATCTGGACCGTTCACTTCGGCCTCGACAACGACATGTGGTCATCGGAGAAGCGTATGCAATATGTGATTGAGGAACTCGAGATCGATGTCATTGGTTTCCTTGAATCTGACAACCAGCGTATTATCATGGGCAACCGTGATATCACCCAGAACCTCGCAGAGAACATGGGCATGTACGCTGATTTCGGCCCTGGTCCTAACAAGCACACCTGGGGCTCTGCTCTGCTTTCCAAGTTCCCCATCGTCAACTCGACTCACCACCTCCTTCCTTCGCCCGTTGGTGAGCTGGCCCCTGCCATCCATGCTACTCTCGACATGTACGGTGAACTGGTTGACGTTGTTGTCTTCCATTCCGGTCAGGAGGAAGATCCAGAGGACCGCCGCCTCCAGACTGAGTACCTCTCGAATCTGATGGGCGAGTCTCCGCGTCCGCTCATCCTGTTGAGTTACCTGGTCACCAAGCCTTTGGAGGGTAACTACAACACTTATGTCAGCGAATTGAGCGGCATGAAGGACATTGACCCTACTGATTGGGATCGTTGGTGCGAATACATCCTGTACAAGAAGTTGAAGCGTACAGGATATGCTCGTGTTAGCCGGGACAGTATCACGGATACAGAGATTCAGGTATGTTTCTACCTTTTCCATCTTCTTCTAAGTCTATCGAATCCAACTAACGGTCTCAACAGGTTGGCAAGTTCGTGATTGGCGAACCAGAGCCGGAGAACGAAATGATGATTCCAGAGGAGATGGTTCCCCAGGGCCGTCGCTTCCCAGGCCTGTTCCGTGGCCAAGGCGTCCGCGGTCACCGGTATCATGTCTTCAACGAGCCCAAGTACTGGCAATGAACGATCGGTCGTAGTCGACTTTGAAGTTTCATGACGACCGTTCGTAAACTTGGGCTTGTTTTTAAAAGAGTGGAGTATTTTACAATGTATACTGGGTTCCTTATTGAAATATCATTACAATTGCTTGTTTTTCTCGCTATTATTGCACTTATTCGAGTATCTAAACTCGTTCGTTCAATGGTTCTGCTCTTCTAGACTTGGGGTGTGTTAGCCCGGGCATAAAACATCTCTCAAACGGTAGAAAGCCATATATCCCAAATAAATACATTGATGGGTAAAAAAATAAGATGTAGGACCACTTTGTAGCGGTAAGTTGCTAATAATACGCCACCAGCTAAACCAAAGACTCGACTACCTACTCCGTTCGAGTACCACCTCACGAGCACAACCAACGCTCTTCTGTTTTTTTCTACTTTTGGATAAGAACGATTGTATCAGCACGCTTATCCATCCATTTTGTTGCTCGGTTCACTCATCCGATCTGTACTATAAATGAATCTACCGATGAATGGCTTCTTTGTTGCACTGCTCTTTTAGGGCAACAAAGACCGGGGTTTCAAAAAAGTACGATAAAAAAAATTACTGAAAGGGCCATAAAAAGACCACATTAATATGTGACTGAGATAGCAAACGAGTGATATTTGTCTGGTATTTTTCTGAAGATGATTGGGAATTGGGGAAATTGTTTTGCTTTTCTCTTCGCGCTCCCATTTCGTTTGCTTTCCGAGTTGACCCACTTAGGTGCCCCAAATGATATCCTAAGAAAGCTGGAGCTAGGTGGGCGGTTATCAAACGGGTGGTGCTTACTTTTTAATGTGATTCGATGTATAGTGCTGTTATTACAGGCCAATTCTCTCTCTTCCTCTCTCTTTCTTTTAGGATGGATTGCTATTCCTGGTCACAATGCTAATTATTCGGTTTCAAGTATCCTCCCTCCATAAAGAATTGACTCCTTGTATTTCTGGTATTTGTCGTAGTTTCCATATGAGAGTGAAACGCGCCATTGACAAAGACCGCAGTGTTCCCTAATTTAGATGTTGTTCTGTCTGATAATGCGACTCAAATAGATAAAGCAGAAGTCAAGCTACCTTGAGATAACGATTCCCAGAAACGACTTTCGCCAGAAATAATAGAAAGGTCACGGACTTCCTCGGCTACGATCCTTCTCTTCCAATCTCGCACAATTTAAACTACATCCACTGAACTACAAGGTAATAACAGGAATCTTCTACATTTTCTCTTTACACAGGTTGACAAACCCCAACAGCGCGAATACAGCAATGGGACGACCCGCAAAACGTCTCAAATCTGCCGCAGAGCATGGGAGTGACATGCCTGCTGGGGATATAGCACCCATGCTTGCGCCTGCACCAGCTTCCGCAGAATTCTCTGTCCAAGGGCAACAGTCAATTACTGACCAAATACGGGCTATGTGCGTAAACGCTCACCGGCAGAAAAGGTTGCGGTTGAACGCACCAGCAGGTGCTCCTGCTCCTGCGACTGCTCCCGCGACTCCACCTTCAACTGATCCAGAGCTGAACAGAGCCTTCCACGGCTCACAAGGACCTCAAATTTCCTTCGCAGAAGATGCAAGCTCCGGAGGAGATACAGTGCCATTTTCGCCATTAGATGCAAACAATAGCCGTGTTAATCTAGTCAGCCGGATAGGTCCCGAGGTCCAGTTTGGAGAGTGTGGGAGAAAACCGCGCTGGGTGGTTGTGCCTGCTCCTCGTGACAAGGTAAGCACGTTTGACTGGAGGCTGGAGGCCGGTACGCCCAATCTATGGAACGGTCTTACGCATGAGCAGCTGGTTGAATACGCTTACATGTACCTTGAGCACGCACTCGATGACGCGGTATTTAGGGAGCGCTTCCGGCGGGAGATTGAAACTGGCTCGTTTTCCCATTATTTGCCGCCTTATATCGAGGACACGCTACCTCCCCTTCCAGATGCTCCTAATACTAATTGGTTTTCTAATGCGGATGAGATGTACTTCTACTATAGGCACCAGAGCCCGTTTGTGGCATTGAAGCCAGGTATGTGTAACCAGCCCTTGGAGATTCTCTTTCCTTTGTGAACTATTGAGCTAACTGATGTATCAAAGGAGTCCGGGGATATCAGGTTGATGGCAATAGCCCCATTGTTGGAGGGAGGCGATCGGTTGAAAGCTTCAATGGGCAACTATCTGAGAATGAACAGACTCCGAGCCGTAAGTATATCCCTGTCCACCCCTTGGACATATTCCCTGTGTCTATACTTGTATTAAGAACTAATGGCTATGGTTATATGACAGGAATTGTCGAAACTGCCCTGCCTTCCGGGTATCATAACGGTATTCAAGAGCCGCCACCACAGCTTACACACGCCTGGGACCATGCAAATAAGCATCCAATCAGACATCCTTTCAACGGATATCTATATCCGGGCCCTGATGCTCCTTCACTGAGGCATATGCTAAATGAACATTCACATAACCCTCCAAACGGACTACCCAGCGTCAACCTTTCAGATGTTATGCCACGAACAAGAAGTAAGTTGCCTCCTTCATCCATTAGACTGATGCATGATGACGCTAACCATCCTCTTAACACAGCAAAACAGACTTCCAAAAAGACAGCACGAACCTTTCCCAAGGAGCCGCATACCAATAATAAACCTGCAGACGAAACAGAATTTATGCGATTTGAAAGAGAAGCCATAGAAAGTCTGAAAGACGACCAAAAATGTGCGAAAACATTCCCCAGGCGTACTTTCCGGCGCTTCAGGCCATGGGCTGGCTACGAGGATGCGACGAAGTACATAAAAAGGGAGGATCTGGCGCGGCTGCCTCGGTTCCCAACGGCCCAGCGAGCTTTTAATCCACGGGTTGGTGTGAGGGCAGCTCCCACGTCGAGAACTTCGTGCACATCGAAACCTGCGAAGCCTGCGAAGCCTGCGAAGTCTACAAAGACCACAAAAATTGCAAAGACAGCAAACACAAACCGGACTCCAGAAACATCGAACGATAGAAATCCACGCAGGAACCCGCCACGAAACCGTCGCAAGCCAGAGCGCTACTTATATTCAAGGCTGTGATTCATGGATAAGAAACCCCTTTATGTTTGCTTCTTGCACGTGTGTGGATATATATATAAAACCCCAGCAGCGAGGCTGTACATTATGACTGGCTGGACCAGCCAACGGAGTATAGATGGTAAGTATACCAAATTTTCTTGACTATAGATCTCGTTTATGAGCTATTCAAGGACCAGGAATTATATAGAGTTGCATTCATGTTTCTGGCTTTTTGGATGTTGCAAATATGTTAGGGCTTTGGCTTTTGAAGACTTCATACCTCGTTGAGCACGGAATTTCTATTGTATATCTTTCTTTTCCTTTTTTTTTTTTTTTAAAGCTGCGTCAAATATATTAATGTTACTACTAGCCTATAGAATAGAGAAGAACACTTGACTATTATCTTTAGTCATACATTTAACGATGTGACGGTTAGCCAGCGGTCGAAAATAGTAGCACTTGACGCCGTTTTACGAGCCTTTCTAACCCACGTCCGCCTTGGTGTCATATGCGGTGATTCCCACGGCCATGGGCTTTCCCTCCATGCAAGGTCACGGTTTTCCCTGCCTAACGCTATTCCATCTCGTTACTTATGTTCAGCAACGCCTACTTAGATGCTCATGCTGAGGGAGGGGAGCCGTTTTTGGATCCCCCCAGGACCATCATGTTCTCTTTACTTCTAAGTCTCATCATGTCGGCCATGCTCTTTCCTGCTGCCATCATTCCTGCCAGCAGCACTCACCACGCTTTTCGTCCAGTCCAACACTCTCCCCGTCCTCGAAAGCCCTGTTATCCCACGGTCTATTTATTCTTTCAACTTTTCCCTTTCGCCAATCCTTCCCAATAGACTGTCTCAACAATGGTGCTTCGTTCCCGACCAGTTGGGCCTGACGAGAGTGAGATTCAGGACGAGAGCGATGCCAGTTCCGCCGTGAGCGAGGTCCTCTTGGGAAACGAATCTGACAGTGACTCGAACAGCGACCTGGGACTCGACAGTGAGGGTCGACAGTGAGGACTCTGACGAAGGCGATGATGATACAGGTGATGATTCCTTCGACAATGATGGCCAATTACCTCCAGCGCACTACTTGGCCGAAGCAGAGAGCCTGGATGTCTCTCAGCTTCGACAGAAACGGTACATTGGCGGCACGCACGAAAAACTAGGAGGGACTCGCGTGTACTGGGACAGGTATGTTGAAGTCTCCCCTCTTGAACCCAGGTATGTCGGAGGCTAATTGGTGACTCTCCGGCAGGTACTATCAACAGATTGGGTGTGACCCAGAGCAGCACTGGCAATGAATCTCGGACTCAGATGGGACGGTCCGTTTCCTCCATGAACTTTTCGGCTGGCGGCGCGACATTCGGGGAGTAAGAACGGCCGACATTGCCCAGGTGTTGGATACAAGAGCTCCCTAGAGTCGTATTCCCTTTCTGCTCCAACCAAAGAAGGAAGGGATGCTCGCTGTTTAGAGGTAATTGCCATTCTGGCCGAGCTGAAAGGCCTAGAACTCACACGGCGGCCGAAGAAGAACATGTACACTGAAGACATCGCCGAGTTCCCGTGTCCTCTTGACTACCAGCAAAATGACGTTCGACTGCAGGTGGCAGTGCATTCAATTCCTCTTCTTCTGCGAGCCGTCCGGGGACGCTGCTCGACCTTGCTTCGCTATCGTGACATAGGGCTGACCCTAATCCAAGATCCGGAGGGAGGACGCCTTCGACTGTTCATTTTCTTAAAACCAGATTTTTACGAAGAAATTCTTCGGAAAGAAGGCTCCGTAGGCGTTCTTCATTATGGTAGCTCCGTGGCAGCTGGCTGGTCGGCTGACAAAGTTGAACAGGAACGAGTTCAAGATTCCAGAAATCAACCCAATTCAGGTCCTGAGTCCGCATGTTTGTTTTCTTGGTATGCTATTTCACACACTGCAAGGCATGACATTTCATTTATTCAAAGAAAATTCCTTTACTGCACAAAGTCCTCTGTTAACTAATCTACTCAATTCTATTGATCATTCCACACTGCTATTATCAATGGTTCTCTAATGAAGTAAATCTTTTATTTATGCTCAAACCTTGGTCTTCCAGGTTAGAAAGAAGTCAGATATCTTATTGGCATTATTGTCAAAACGATCTCTGATGCTTTGTTGTATATGTAAATCCCTGCATGCTTTATCAACCATCCATCTGATAATGTATAGGTTTTAGATGTCTCGGACTATGTTATCTTTTGCAATTATCAAATATTCTCCTGCTCCTTCTACTCCAGCCCCTGAGAAAGGAGATCAATGAGCCACAGAAACAGAATATTGTGTTAGTTAACTATGTAATTCTCTGCTGACTGAATACAGTGTGGAGGTTTGTGAGGAGCTTGGTAATCAAATTCTGGTTTCATTGGGAAGTCATTGGAATGTTAATGGGAAGGCTACAGATAATACGTGTCCAACCGCCGGCCAGTGGGTATTATCATTAATTTGAAGATCTAAACCCTCGTAGTCTCTCTTTGAAACTTTTCAAGAACGTGATATGAGTGCATGCAGGAAGTGGCTCGCTCCTTGCGCACTATGTCGACGAGCTACAGAGCTGAAACTCTGAAACTCCAATTATTCCATTCAAAGTTCAGGAGGACCAGTACCCTTTGGAGTATAAGCCGATCCCTCAACCTGCTCGACACCATTTGCACCACAGAGCCATCCCACACGGTCCTTGGTATATAGCTCAAATCTAGGCTTCAATTTTGTTTCGTGCAAACTGAAGTCATCCACTGTTCCGGTACGCAGGATACTGTGTCCCGGGAACACCTCGCTGATGCGGTACATGAGCGTGCCACACGTAGAACAGAAACAGTTTGTCATTGCCTTGCCGGAGGCGATGGTTTTCGACTGGCTAAATGTTTTGAGGGTTTCTTGGCCTCGTAGATGTTTTAGATGTGTGTCTGCGACGATGAAATTGGTTGCGAACATGGATGCGGTGATTTTGCGGCAGTCTGTGCAGTGGCAGGTGAAGGTGTCGATTAGGCCTGGGCCTTGTATTGGCTGAATTTTGTCGGTGATATTAGCGGGATATAGTAAAAAGGATATGTATGTTTGGAAACACCTACAAATGCCAACTGTACTGCGCCACAGTAGCATGTGGCAGTCGCCTGGTCTTCTTTTGACCAGCCATCATCGGCGCCGCCGGCAAGAGGTATGTAGGGTTTGGATTTATCAGCAGCAGCAGCCATGGTTGTGCTTTTCTCGACTTATCGAGTAAAGACGGGGAGATTTCAGGATATAGTTGAAATTAAAGATAGGTTATTCTTACTTTTGAGTGACGCACATTGATTTATACCAATCAATAAAGTCTGAGGAAGGAATACGACGAGGTTGAATGAGTCAATGTGGATTTATATTCGAGCCCCCGTTCCATACTAGATTTGCATCGCTGAGTTGATTGATAATCCGGAATCCCACCGTGGGTGGTGGTGTCCGGAGAGCCGGCGTGGCTCGTTGGCACACCTCGTACTTCACCAGTATGCTGAGTCATACCAGCTGGGTTCCTTTCCAGGTGTGTTGCTCAGCATGTGGGATGCCTGGGGACGTGTTGAGAATCGTTCCCGGTTGCTAAGCCTACAATATTACCCGGTTCTTACAAGCTGTGGGCCTTACTATAGTCTATCCCGATTATGCAGCCCGTCATATTGTGTAGTCCTTAAAAAGCGGTCTAGAGTGTAATCCACTTCCTAGATGAATAAGTATTCGTATCTAGGAGTTCATACAGATAAACAACCAAATTCTATTGTAGATGAGAATTTTCATTATTCACCGAAGTATGGCAGCCATTTAAATAGGTTTGAATGGTCGTGGAGGAGGGGAAAAGTCAGGAACATGCGAGACTTGCCCGAGACTCTTAAATTGCGAGAACATTACGTAGCGTACCTTATGAACTGTCTGATTGATTAGCACCATGTTGATAAACCTCAAATTAGCCAATTACTTCTGAATGCTTGGCCTTGCTGGATCGGCCATGGTTCAACAGTATGCCGCTCTAGTTTATTGATCGATTTAAGATCCAGATGGATCCTAAATAGCCCAATCGGCTTTATCAGCATAACGCTCGGTATGAATTCATTTTGACGGATCAAGAGTTGGTTGCTATCCGAAAGCTCAACCAGAATGGAAATCTGGAGCTTTCCCAATCAATCCCTTGGATGGCTGGGGGTACAGCTGCACGGCCACGGCTCACTGTTTTACTTGCTTTGTGGTATCTCGGAATTCTTGCATTCATGATTAAGGAATTAATTATTGGAGCATATAAAATCCTCTGTATCTAAGAGGCGGTGGTAAATGTATGTTCGAATATTTCGATAAAGCCAATTGTTCTTTGAAGTATTATTATTATTCAATCAAGTTTATTGTCAATACCGAGCCCTAGAGCTATGACAGACCATCATTCGTGGACTTGAGGCCGGTAACTATTCTCCAGTCTCTTGTTCTTATAAGTTCCTGAGGCACTAGCTCCCTTCTATAATCTTTCTGATCCTTTTCCTCGGCCCAAACCGCCTGTAACTTCAAGCCGTGGGCTTCCCCTTACAGGAAGCCATTCTCATGGACATGTTATCATTGAAATACGTCACCTTGCATTTGAGAGTGATTGTGATGGCTTGACACCTCCGTGGCTGATATCGACAAACGCCACCATCTGCAAACCAAGAAAGTACCTAGCGCGACCACACATCATGTAGATAAAAGCCCCCTTTCCTGTAGATAGATTTCCTCTTCTCTTTTCTTCTCCAGATTCGATATTCTCGTCGATGGCTACAATAATTTAGATAGGAAGATTGATTCATTATTATCTGCTATTCCGAGCCCGTGACACCCCCCCCCTCCCCCCCCAACCTTCTCGAACGCCGTATCGGCAACGCGCAACCCGTGTCTGTCACCAGGAAACCAATTTAACTTTTGAAGAATGTCGGGCCGCGTCTCCGGTGGTGCGAGCACCACTTCCCCTCCCTCCTAGCTCCCGATTCTCATATCAGAGTTATACATTAGCGAATACTCGCATGCGCCTTCACCAAGATGCAGATGCTGACCATGACGTTGTACTTCCTGACTGGTGCGCAGATCCCACGAGGCTCTTCCCCGTTGGCGTAGACTGACTCCAGAGGCATTCACTTGAACAGAACGTGGTTTGGGGGGGGGGGGCTCTTATCATGTGCTCCACGCTGGGAAAGCGGATATGTATGATTCAGGGAAGGCGACTAAGTTGGCGTTGTTTCGCGCTGATTATCCATTTAGCAAGATTACTGGCGTGTAGACCAGAGGCCTGGGTGTGTGAGGGAGACGTGTCGTTGTTTGTACGCAGAGTGCCTCATTCGGGGTGTTCTATCTTGGGGGGGACACAAGTTAGAGTTATGGATATTAATGGCATGTTAAATAGCATCAACATAAAGCATATTGGTTCGCGAGGGGGAGCTGTGGAGCAAGGGAACCTTTCTTTGCTGGACGATGGTGTGGTGGCCATGGACGAGGCAGGGGACATGGGTGATTGAAGAGGTTCATAATTGGTGTGAAAGGCGTCTTTCTCTTGTGCATTTGCTGGATCAGTATAGTTTATCGCTTGTCGATGAGCTAGTGAAAGACATTTCGTGGTTGGGGCGGGTTTGTCTTTGTCACCCAAAGTTGAGGACTAGCTTCGATGATTTTTTCTCGCCGTCAGGAGGGAGACGGAGCCCTAAAGTCCATATAAGCACTGTATTATGAAAGATGGCAATGGAAATAATTGTGTCTCCATAATTTCCGGCATAATGTCATAATAGATGCAGAAATGTCAACGGTAACGGTCTAGACTTGGTTGGGAAAGTGTGATATGTAGTAGTGACATCTTCCCAGGAAGGTGCCGGGCACTTTCACGGATAGGTGGCATCTTGTTGATACCGAGAACTCTCAAGAACCAAGGATCATTATCTTTGCAATCATCTCCAAAAATGGACATCAAACGGCTCAAGAGCAGCCATACCACATACCCATACCTGGCTGTCAATGACACCGATCAAGATCTGGACCGCCGCCCGGAGGCGGAAAAGCGTGAATGGGAGCACCGTCTTATACAAAGTATGTCAACCAAACCAAGAGGCGAGCTCTCTGTGCTACTAATATGAACAGGAACTGATTCAATGGAGTGGGGCACTAGTGAGAGGGCATCCTTGCAGGCTGGATTAGAGCCAATGACCACAAGGGACAACAAGAGATTCCTCTGAACGCATAATAGATCCCTATTGAAAGCCTCGATCGTATATATCACCACCTCGCCCTTCGCTAGACGCATTTGGTTGATATCATGCAATGTCCCCGACATCACAGCTGGCGGGCTGGACATCCATATCCTCCCCACAGGTTATCCACTGAAGAGCCCTCTCATACCGACCCCAGCAGCACAGTTCATACTGGCGCAGAGCCTGGTGAAGGGACAGATCAACCCACGAAAATTTCTGACAGGACAAGACCTGGAGTCGTTGCGCATCCTGTTCCCGAAAGCAATCAGGGCCCAGCTACTGATTGCAGGCTTCCTTCGCATGTTGTTCAATAGCATCGCAGACGTGGAGCGGACCCACAACTTCGGCTACCCGGGTGAGGTGGGCGGGCTTGTTGTACTTCTAGATATAGCAACGTTTAGTGCAACAGCACAGAATATCGAATCGGGTGCAGTCGTCTCGGATACAGAGGCAAAATCAGTCGGGTGTCTGGGGTTGAAGTTGAAATTGCCAGAAGGAAAGACGGTTTTAACGATAGTGACCCACGCTTATGTGCGCAATCCTGCATTGCTGGTGGTTCTTATGCGTTTTGCAGATTGGGTGATTCAGGCAAAGAACACACTCTATCGTTTCTGAAATCCCCACTTAGACCGGGATTCTCGCGTACGGTGTATCAGACCAGAGCCTGTCCAATAATCCGACGGGCAAGGATATTCTGCTCTTTAAAATGAACACAAAGGTATTTCTCATCCGAGAGCCATACACTCTTCCCAAGGAGTCATGCTCACCATTACCATAGGTCAGGACGATTACCCACTGCTTCGACAACCCGAGCCCTATACTCCCGTTTCCGGTCGGGTACCGGCATGACCTCTCCTTAATCGAGGGAGAAACTCTACCTGAAGCAGTGAGCTCTCCCGGGTATCCTATCATCTCCGCATGGGCCTCGTACGAAAAAGTCTTTGCGGGGGTGCCGCTATATGCTGTGGCCCTCAATGCTCAGACACAAAACTGGAAAGTGGTTGAAGGGACAAAAGTAATGCCCGCAGTGGCGAATTCAGTCCTGCTAGGAAGAGAGTATGTTTGGGACCATGAAGCGAGTGATCAGGTTGTTGCGATGCTGTGGCGGTCTAAGGATGATGTGGACAGCGCGGGAAATTACTCTGGCTCAGTGCTGTGTACCGGCACCTAGGCTGCGGCAGCATCCGTAAGATCCGTGGATGTCGTGTCATCCGCTCCGCAATGCGGATGCGAATATCATATGAGATCCGCAAATCCTCAGCTTGCGGATGAGGATGTTGAAGTAGGATCCGCACGATATCCGCGGAGTATTTGCAGATGATAGAACATATAATTATGCCTAGACTCGTGACTTGTTTCTGCGTATATTCAATCAGTGGAAGTCGGTTAATTTAGAAAATGGTCTTTTCGCTGTGTATCCGGTTAGAATATACAGTACTGTATATTTTCTGCTTGTTCTGAGTATCTACTATAGCTACGCAGGTTGGGCAGGATGCAAACAGAGCAAACACTGATAGACCGTGTTGATCTCAGAAGCGCTTCAATGACAACTTCAATGCTCTGTTCTCGACAGCCTCCAGCCTTCTCCTCTTGGGAAACCCTCTCGATTTACCTTTAAATCAATGCGGTAATTGCGGCTGTCGCCAGGGTTAATCTGTTGCCCGCGTTCATGACCGTCTCACCGAGTCCCGCAGCAGACTTCAACCCCCGTCAAGCTGATCATCACCTGCAATCACGTCCCAATTGAATTAGCGACATCGAACGACCGCGAAGATGTTCACATTCACTCCACTGCTGGGGGCACAGTCCTCATCCTCGAAAGCTTCGCAGTCGATTTTGGAACTGGATGGTGGAATCAAAATTCTTGTGGACGTTGGTTGGGACGATACATTTGATACCCTCGATTTGGTGGAATTAGAAAAGTGAGCTCCTAGCCTCGATGTCGCCTCTTATATCACAAATGGAGAAGGTTCTAATAATCCGCTTTTTCCAGACACGTGCCGACCCTCTCCCTCATCCTTTTAACCCACGCGACACCTGCGCATCTCGGTGCCTTTGCGCACTGCTGCAAGACGTTCCCTCTCTTCACGCAGATCCCCGTATATGCCACAAGCCCCGTCATCTCCCTCGGTCGCACGCTTCTACAAGACCTCTACGCTTGCTCTCCGTTAGCTGCGACATTCCTACCGAAAGCTTCCATCTCCGAACCGGGCGCATCCACGTCGGCAGCATCCGCAGCAGCCTCCGTGACCGAAGGAGAAGCAAATCCAGAGCCCAGCAGCGCCGGACGTATCCTTCTTCAACCTCCTTCCGCGGAAGAAATCGCGAAATACTTTTCCTTGATCAACCCGCTGAAATTTTCGCAACCACACCAGCCGGCTGCCTCTCCGTTCTCTCCGCCGCTGAACGGGCTTACGCTTACCGCCTACAGCGCCGGACATACCGTTGGTGGTACGATATGGCACATTCAGCATGGAATGGAATCGATTGTCTATGCGGTCGATTGGAACCAAGCGCGTGAGAATGTGGTAGCAGGTGCAGCATGGTTTGGTGGCTCCGGTGCCAGTGGAACAGAGGTTATCGAACAACTGCGAAAACCCACGGCATTGATCTGTAGTAGCAAAGGTGGCGACAAATTTGCTCTTCCTGGAGGGCGGAAGAAGCGCGACGATGTGCTGCTAGACATGATCCGGAGCAGTCTGGCCAAGGGTGGTACTGTTTTGATCCCGACCGACACCAGCGCACGAGTATTGGAGTTAGCGTATGCCCTGGAGCATTCCTGGCGCGATTCCAGTGCAAATAACGAAAGCGAAGATGTGTTGAAGAGTGCTGGGTTATATATGGCGGGCAGGAAGGCGAACACGACAATGCGGTTGGCAAGGAGTATGCTTGAATGGATGGACGAGAATATCGTTCGCGAATTCGAAGCGGCCGAAGGAGTGGACGCCACGACCGGCCAAACCCAGAACAAAACCAGCAATCAGAGACAAGGTCAGGATAACGGAGGAGCTAAAGGGGCAGGTCCTTTCACGTTTAAGCACCTTAAACTCGTGGAACGGAAAAAGAAGATGGAGAAGATCTTGTTGGACCAAACACCTAAGGTCATTCTGGCCTCTGATTCTTCGCTGGATTGGGGATTCGCAAAGGACTCTCTTCGTCTGGTGGCCGAGGGTCCAAATAACTTACTTTTGCTCACAGAGCCGTTGCATAAAGAGAATTCCCCAGAGAGCCCAGAGTCCCGGAAGATGAGCATTGGTAGCATGATCTGGCAATGGTACGAGGAGCGGCAGGATGGTGTTGCTTTGGAGAAAGCTTCGGATGGCGAATTGCTCGAACAGATCCATAGCGGTGGTCGGGAACTGTCGTGGACTAGTGTGCAACGAGCACCTCTTGATCCTGGCGAGCAATTACTCTACCAACAGTATCTCGCCACCAAGATACAACTCCAAGACACTTCCCAGGGCCGAGGCCAGGAGAATCTCGATAACACTGCGGACGCACTCGATGACCGGTCTAGTTCCACAACGTCTGAAGACTCGGAAACAGAGCAACAGGGTCGAGTGTTGAATTTCTCCACATCTCTTGCTCACGCCAATCGTAACAAACTCGGACTCAGCGACGAAGATCTCGGTATCAACGTTCTTCTACGGCGGAAGAATGTCTACGACTACGACGTCCGGGGTAAAAAGGGCCGTGAACGCATGTTCCCTTACGTGGCACCGAGAAAGAAAGGTGATGAATTTGGTGAATTCATTCGTCCCGAAGAATACCTGCGTGCAGAGGAACGTGAGGAAGTCGACATGCAACAACGGCGGTCTGATTCTCAGACGAAACTCGGTCAGAAACGGCGGTGGGACGAGACAGGAGCGAGCGGACGACGGCTTTCTGGTAGTGGCAACAAGCGGCAGCAAGGGCTAGGAGATGATGAGAAGAGAGATACAGCAGATGATCTCAGCTTCGCTGATGAAGGCGAGGGGGCTGATGGTGCTGTATCTTCAGAGGATGAAAGCGACGAGCAGGCGTTTGAGGGACCGGCGAAGGCTATCTACAAAAAGGCGGCGATCACCATCAATGCACGTCTGGCCTTTGTGGATTTCACAGGTATACACGACAAGCGAAGTTTGGAGATGTTGATCCCCCTCATCCAGCCGCGCAAGTTGATTCTCGTCGGCGGAACAAAGGGCGAGACGACCGCACTGGCCACTGAATGCGGGAAACTCCTGGCCGCTAAAGCCGGTGTGGATGTCTCTGCAGCTGACGCTTCTGTCATCTTCACCCCGACCAACGGCGAGGTCATCGACGCCAGTGTCGACACGAATGCCTGGATGGTCAAACTGGGCAACAACCTCGTCCGCCGTCTAAACTGGCAACATGTCCGCAGCCTAGGTGTCGTCGCACTAACCGCCCAACTCCGAGGCCCCGAACTCCCGGCCCCAGAAGAAGACTCAGAAGAATCCGCTACCAAGAAACAAAAACTCCTCAAAGAAGAGTCCACCTCCGACGCCGTCTCCACATTAGACGGCACAAGACCTTCCGCCGATAAATCCGACGTCTTCCCCATGCTCGACGTCCTCCCCGCAAACATGGCGGCGGGTACACGGTCCATGGCCCGGCCCCTGCACGTCGGCGACCTCCGCCTCGCAGACCTGCGCAAAATCATGCAGAGCGCGGGCCACAAGGCCGAATTCCGCGGAGAAGGGACGCTGCTTATTGATGGGTTAGTTGCGGTGAGGAAGTCTGGGACGGGGAGGATTGAGATTGAGGCGGGGGCGCAGGCTGCTGCAGCGACGAATGGGACGATTGGCATGAGGCCTGGGAGAGGGAGCTTTTTGGCTGTCAAGAGGAAGATTTACGATGGGCTTGCTGTTGTTTCTGGGGGTTAATATTGTGTGTGTGTGGTTATGTTTGAGTGCTATGGCGCGAGCTTCGGTCTGTTGTGCTTCATTGATTTAAAGGCTTAGAACTGCAGGGGTGTATTATATGAATATCAATATATTTACCTGAGCATGTCTTGAGGACTCAAGTAGTATCTAGAGTGGTGTGTATAGTGGAATGTCTGTAATTTCTTTATATGTGCTTAACATCTATCTATTTCAGCAAGTAGACACTATGGCCGAGTGGTCTAAGGCGGTAGATTAGAAATCTACTCTCTTCGGAGGCGTCGGTTCGAGTCCGACTGGTGTCGTTTTTTTGTCTTTTTTTGACACCTCTAATCTCCACAACATATAGTATCTTCTTTCTCCATCTCCAAATTTTCTTCATCTCCAATTAATACCAAACTCAAGCAGAAATACAATAAATCTGTACATTTCAAGACATCATAATTACTGCCTACAGTCGCGGTTCATAAAAAGCATCCTAAGATAGATCTCACGCTGGTTACCATTCCCGGAATAGCTCAATTTCCTCGAGAGGGTTAGTCCAATCTTCTTCAGAGAGTTAGTTTATGCGAGCCGGCTAGAATATCATAACATGTATATCTCAGGAGTTTCGTCTTATCTGCTCACTGCTTCCCCCTGTTCCGAAATATGACGACACATTGCGCGGAACGGGGCGGTCTTGGTCAATAGCGATGAGTATGGGTTATAGCCGGTTGCCTCACGGGATCGCTAGGGTATTGCATCGCCTCAAAACTTGTGTGTTTGTATCGATGTTGTCATTGTTGATGTTGGAGTCTGTTGAGGGAAAAAAGGAAAAATCTGAAAAAAAAAAAAAAAAAGGACATACGGAGAGCTTAATGCTGACGGGAAATTTATTTTTTTTTTAGAAGAACCATGAGGTATGAGATATGAGCCCTAATCATTATTTATCTTGCTGGGTACATGAGTACATGACATACAAGCAACATTATCGACAAATATCTCTCAGGAAAGATAACTATCAATCCTTTATCCGTATCTACACACATACGTAAAATAGCTTATCCCCGCATTTGATTCCATTTACTCTCAAAACCTAAGATTGTCTTACCGTGTTCTATGCGGGGACAACAGCCAATATAAACGCCGCATATCGAAAACAATGAGGCCCGATAGAGAAGCCGAGCATTCGCTTTCTACCAATCATTTTGTATTCTTTTTGACACCGGGGCGTAAAAACATCATAGTACTTCAGCTCCTGATTCTCCCCGCAGCATGTTACCCCAAAAGATACGCAGCATGCGAGGGGGTTGGGATCGGTGGTATAGAAAGCGGCGGAGTCCCAGATGGACAGACGCCCCGGATATATTTTTGACGGCTTCTAATAGTTTTTGTGAATATGAGTCTGAATATGAATCGAGATATGTCAGAACCAGCTAAGATAGAAAAGAAGGATGAACACGACCCTGAGGGACTAGGTCTACATCCCTATCCTTCAAAAATCGGTGAAGTTCAGGATACTGAAACTCCAACCTACGATGCGGTATTTGGAGAGATCACAGAAGACGGACCAAATTATCGCAATGTATGTCTGCCATCCCATTCCCACCCAATGGCAGAAACTAACGTCTCAGGTCGGTTTCCTAGGTACCGTCGCCCTCATGATGAAGACCCAGATCGGTTTGGGTGTTCTGTCGATTCCCGCCTCTTTCGACGCACTAGGTTTAGTGCCAGGTGTCATCTGTCTTTGTGCTATTGCTGGTATATCGACCTGGTCGGATTATGTCATTGGGCAGTTCAAGCTTCGACATAGGGAGGTATATGGTATTGACGATGCGGGTTATTTGATGTTTGGACGTTTTGGCAAGGAGGTTTTCGGGGGTGTTTTCTGCCTTTGTGGGTATAACCCCCCCGGATGAAAATATGATGCGTTGGCTGACAGTGTAGATTGGATCTTTGTCTCCGGCTCCGGAATGCTTGGCCTCTCGATTGGCTTGAACGCAGTCTCGACACACGGTACATGTACTGCTGTCTTCCTCGCTATCGCTTTCGTTATAGGGTTCGTTCTCTCCAGTATCCGGACACTGGGACGGATTACTTGGATTGCATGGGTTGGGTTAGTATGCATCGTCACCTCAAGTAAGTTCACCTCACTCCAACTATCCCGGCCACAGCTAACAAAGCAGTCTTCATCGTCACCATCGCCGTCGGCATCCAAGACCGTCCCGCCGCTGCGCCCTCGCCAGAGGAAGCACTCGTCTGGGTCTCGGATTACAAAATCATCAACAACCCGTCCTTCACGTCTGCCATCAAGGCAGTTTCGACGCTCGCGTTCGCCTTTGCCGGTACACCGGCTTTCTTCGCTGTTGTGTCTGAGATGCGGGAGCCACGGTACTATACCCAGGCTATGCTTGTCTGCCAGGGTGGCGTTACGGCTATCTATGTCACTATCGGCGTCGTCGTGTACTATTACTGCGGGTCGTATGTTGCGTCGCCAGTCCTAGGGTCTGCCGGGGTTACTGTCAAGAAAGTTAGCTATGGCTTCGCGCTGCCGGGGTTGATCGCCACCACTACTATAGTCACCCACGTACGTCCCTATCCTACCCCCACCCTACACATATACTAATGTATACAGATCCCAGCAAAACACATTTTCCTCCGCCTCCTCCGTAACACCCGCCACCTGACTGCCAACACCCTAACCCACAAAATCGTCTGGCTCGCCAGCACCTTCGCCGTCGCCATAATCGCCTACATAATCGCCAGCGCAATCCCCGTCTTCGACAGTTTGATCTCCCTCATCGGCGCACTGCTGGGCACATTCATGATGTTCCAGCCGATGGGGTGCATGTGGCTGTACGATAACTGGGGTCGCAAGACGACGGAACACGGGTGGGCGTGGTGGAAGTGGGCAGGTATGGTGTGTTGGAGTGTGTTTGTGGTGTTGGCGGGTTTCTTTTTGACGATTGCAGGGACTTATGGGAGTGTTGTTGGGATTATTGAAGATTATGAAGGGTCAGGGGGAAGTGCGGCATGGTCTTGTGCGGATAATTCGAATTCAGTGTAGTTTTATTTTCTTGTATTTGGGTTATATGGGTGTTGGATGGGTTTGAATCGCGATGGAATATATTCTAGAATTCATTGTAAGCTAACTTTGTCGGATTAGTGTTGGTCTAAATTATTGCGCTGCTGCTAAGCTCAACATATAACTACACTTCAGAAACAACTCAAAGTCAACCAGCCACCATGAGCCACCATGAGCCACCATGACTAACTCAATGCACCACCACTAGACCTAGGTTATTCCACCTCCCAAACTCATAAATGTAAACTCACACTTAATCCACTTCCGTTGCACCTTAACCTAAACCCTACATCCGCATACACTACGACTCACAAAACAACGTACTTTGTACGTCCATATCACAATATCATCACACAGCATCCCACAACCACCAATTAATAATCACCGACTAACTAAAATGCCGCATCGCACACGCATACGGAAACACACCCCCATCCACCGTACGCCTCCGCGGACCACAACGCCCCAAACCCGATCCGCTCGGAATAACACGGAAATCCACCTCCAAGTACAGAAGAAAAGTCTCGACCAGACCATACTGCCCTGTCAGCTAGCCCGCCCGCCAGCTCCACTACCGTACAAGCCCTGCTGAACAGGGCGAGTCCTGGTGGATACAGAGTCCGTTCTGTCCGCCGAGGAGTTATACCGTTTCGAGTAACCAGTACGTACGTAGCTATGGGGCCTGTTTGCTTCTGGAATGAATCATATCATAAATCATCGTGACGCATGCTTTGCTTATGCCTATTTCTTTTACCGGGACTGGGACTGAGACGGTGAATGGGGACGGTGACGGCATGCGTGGCACTTTATTGTCCTATCCTGTCCAAAGTACCATGCAGAACTCGTATTGGCGGATATGTAGGTACCATGTACTCTGTTGGTACGGCAATAGGAACGTGTGCCATTGGAGTGTGGTTATAAGAACTCGTATACCGGTGATTGACCGGTAACTAGAGAGAAGTAGAGTAAGCGTTGGGCAGGATTACCATTACTTTGTGCCAACGCCAGCGCCAGCGCCAACGCCAGCGCCAACGCAATGCTTGCGACATCCAGACCGATCGATGAATTAAGAAATCTGGATACCACCGGCGACTAACCAGTTTAACCCACCACATCCACACACCCACACACAGCTGAATTCGAGTTTGTGTGCGGCTGCTGTGTGCAAAAATTCGTGCAGTGGAGTACAAGGAACCAACCACAAAACAATACCGATAAACTTTTCCCGAAACCACCCAATTGGAACGCGATCTTAGGTTTGTGCCGCCGGGTTCCACCAATAAGGGTCCGGCGGTGGAGATGAGGGGCAGATGGAGGCCCAAAATGAGGAAAATGCGAGAAAAGAGTTTTTTTCGGCGGTTCGTTCCTGCAGTAGTTTTGTTTTGTAGACTTAGACGAGAGAATAGGATAGAGGATTAGCGAAGAATAGAGGGGAATGCGAAGGATGGATGTGAGAGATGTGAAAGATGACTGGCGGTGTGATTGTAGAACGAGTCGAGTCAACGGTGTACATGTGTCAGTTGACAGCTCAGCTATACGGGTTATACATCAGTCGGAATGGGAATGTCTGTAAAACCAGTTTCTTTTGTCACATATTCAGTGAAATCGTCTAGATACATTTGTAAAGCCAATAACAAGTCTATAGACAGGGGGGGAAAAAGCAAGAGCCAACAACTCCAAATCTATCGATCCATCCATCCCCGGATATCAATCATTAATCATAAAAACATTTTTTCGATGTCAAATCGAACCACTCAACCAGCGAGTTCAAAGATCATATCCTCCGTCCAGACAGAGCAGTCCGTTCAGCAGACTGGTATCCTGCCAGCAGAACATTGTACATAGCGGGAATGGAATAAACGAGCGAAAGACGCTTAGTTGCCAATGTTCACAGTGAACTGGGTGTTGATAGGGCAGCCGTGAGTCGCGTGGTCGTCCTTGGGCTGCAAGTAAGCCTCAGCGCACTGCGAGTCGCCGGCCTTGCAGTTGACAGAGGGGCAGTTGCTGCTGGTCTCGGAGGGCTCGACGGTGAAGCCGTACTTGGTGAACTTGGAGTCGGAGCCCATGTTGATGCACGACATGTCCCAGAAGATGGTGTCACCGGACTGGGTGTACTCGAACTGCAGGACGTCATCCTGGTTGGGCTCGGTGGACAGCTTGATGGAAACGCCGCCGCCGTTGCTGTTCTCGCGCCACGATTCCTCGTAGGAGCCGCCGCCCGCAGAAAGGGTCTTCATGTCACCAGCGCTATTGGAGACAGACCACGCGTAGACGGAGCCTTCGAGGTTGTTGTGGATGGTGACGCCGCCGCTGCCGCCGCTACCACTGTCGGTGGAGGTAGTGTTGCGAGCCTTGATGGCGTGAGGGAGGGCTGCGGAGAGGGCAGCGAAGGAGGTCATAGTAAGAGCGATCTTGGAGAACATCATTTTGATGGTTGTTTGAAGAGAGTGTGTGATGGTAAAGTCAAGTGAAAGAACTGTCTTAAGACTTTAAGTGAAAGACTGGTTGGTACTCGATCTCGAAAGAGAGTAATAGAAAAGAGAGTGTCTTGTAAAGAGAAAGACTTTGTTAAAGACAAGAGAACGTTTTGCTTGTTGATGAGGATGGATGTATACCGGGATGGCCAGGGGTTTATATAGATTTTGGACACCACCTGTTCGGACCTTCATCGGCCTGAAGGAAACAGAGAACCAACAGTATCCATACAACAAAAAGAAAAAACCGAGCCATGCAACGAATCACATTGTGTCCCGAGTAGAACTTGTTCCTGAAGGGTCGCCGTGGGACGCCACAAACTCTGGAGTCCAGACATGGATCGGTAAGATTCTAACAAAATTTAGACATAATTGGAGACAGGGCACCAATCATTGTACAAGTTTTCTTCCGGAACATGGATACGGTCAGGGGACTACTGGGAGACCGTGGCAATATGTACCCCAAACGGAACCAGTTGACATGTATCCACGGTGTCTCTCAGGGAAACAGGAGAAAGAAACAGAATAGAAGCGTAAAAGAATGGGGCAAGTATCAATCCGTGGTTCTTGACATATGGCCACGCGGAAGCCCTTTTTTTTTCTCTGAACCAAAATGCGGATGTTGAGTGGTTTCTGAATATTTCTGCTTGTCTCATCTGTCGCCTCCGTATCTACACTGGATTGGTTACTCGTGTGCCTTTCTCTAACCGGTTTGCTACTGGCCTTAACACTGAGACATAGTAATCCACCATTGTAGGGGAAAAAAAAAAAAAAAAAACCAGCCCTAATCGCCCTGACTAATCCTCCCCCACCCCTACTCACCCAATCAGCATCAACTCAGCATAATCCGATCTAGACCATAACCGCCCCTCTCTCCGCTTACCTTTTCGGGAATATGGACTGATCTTTGTGCTCTGTCCCAGGACCAAACTTGCACCCGCTGCTTCCCACTGATACTGTACTCCGTAGTTAGGTACATACTCTCCAAACCCCAAGAATTGTTAAGACTCTTGAGCCTTGTACCATCTCCCTGGGCCCAGGGATCTGGATCTGGACCTGCCAAGAATTCGGCCTTTGGGGTTCTGTATCGAGATATCTGGATCTGTTGATGTTCGGGATGTTCTCGGGGGTTGTTTGTCTTCTCCTCTTTACATCTGTGGTTCGGGGTGTTTGATGTGCTCGGGGACGCGCGTTGAGGTATTTCTTTGTAAATTCCAATACTACACATCAAAACCCATAATGGCAAATAAAGACAACGGCTGTCATTGTAGGCTACAGAATACTAACTAACCTGTTCTGGCTTACTGCTTACTGTTCTTCCGTAGCCCTCCGGTACTACAGTTCTCCAATAGGGCAGGACAGGGACTCACGTGACATTCGCCATTCTGGACCCAAGGACGAGCCTATCAAATCCGCGGTCCGTCATAACTCCGCCAGTTCTTCGGCTATTGGCCCACTGCCGGCTGTCCAGAACATGTTCCCAATAAACTTTGCTTTCGCACGCTACCCATTTCTACGCTAGGAAACTTGCTCGACGAGCTACCGAGCTAAACTAGCTTTCCGGACATGTTTCTGATTATTAACGTTGGGAAGTAGTACAGGAAATGCATCAAATGCAATTGGTAGAAGAGAAAAAGATCTCACCAGTATGGCGTCCGCATCGCTGCCAGCGTAGAGAATGTCCCTTCTCCCGCCACCTCGTCCTTTGGTCGGTGACCCGCCAGCTCCAAGTTGATTTGTCGATGCAGATGCACCAGCCAATCGACGTAGCTCTGGGCCTCGTTGTTTCGGTCTTCCACCAGTAGCCGCGCAAACTCGTACTCTGCGCCATCCATGCCTTGGCGTGCCAGTTGGATTGTTACTGCCTTTGACCCGCGGATTTCGGAGAAGTACTGTAGCAGGTTGCGCACTTGCGCGTTGAGGTGTGTTTCCAGGACAGGTAGTGAGGACATCTGCGCGCTGAGTGATTGCAGCGATGTGTGGTCCGGTCCGAAGAGATCCTCGAGGAGGTTTGGTGATACTTGCGAGTGCAGCCACAGCAAGCACACTTGCCCGTTGTCTACCAAGTATGCGCCGCCTTCCTCGACCTTCGAGAAACTGGCCCGTAGCGATGGGGGAACCTGCAGTTGCCCTCTTTCGTTCGGGAATCCGTCCTCCGGTTGCATGTTGTGGATCGGGATAATCCTGGGATACAGATACAATGACAGTTCTGTACATCCAATCGACCGGATCATCCGCATGTCATGTACGCGGCGGTCAGACGATTCGTGCCCACCTGCACGTCACTTATCAGCTTCGATTCCACAGTTTCGCAGAACGTAGACCCACCCTTGAATGCCCGAGATTTGACTAAGCTCAGCATGAACATTGAGTACTCCTTCAGGTTCTCCGGCAGCACCAGCTGTCCTGGCGGATGAGACCCTGAGAAGATCCTACGGTAGCCACTAAGAATGTCCACTGTTTTCTCCAGAATGCTCGCCCGAATATCTTTAAGCGACTTGTCCAACGTTTTCGAGGCGGCTGTTTCGTCAGCAAGCGAATCAAGATTCTGGATCGATAACCTTACCCTCTTTGGCAACAAGACTGATAACCGCATCCTGGTCAATGCTCTTCATGGTATCCATTCCCCCTTCGTTGGCAGCCGCCACCACGTTAATACATCGTACCCGACGTTGCCCATCGGCTGACGTGTACAAAAGTGCGGCTTGAAAGTGCGCATCCAACTTGGGATCCAGTTTGCCATCGTAGCTGAATAGCACGCCAAGCGCCTTGTCCGCATCAATGCTACCGATCTCCAAGTCGGCGCCGAACGTGTGTTGCAGGAAGTTCCCATGGTAATTCGAAACCTGGAGGCCGTTCGAGCATCGAACCTTCATCAACGCTTGATACCCGGTCTCACGGGTGACAGCATGTGTCAGTTCCTTCGATAGCTTCAGCAGATCTCTAGGGGAATGGAAGTTCGGATAGAAGAATGTCTCTCCGCCAGTGACACCGGAAACGTAGCCTACAACGGCGTTAGTTGCCTTCATAACTTGGCGCTTGCGCAAGGTCTCAACTCACCCATGGTGGCAACATCCATGTAGACGCCACCAGGTGCTGCGATGAACATGTCCACTCCAATGCCAGCCTCCGCCAGTTTGGAGCCGGTCTTCTTCCAATCCTGGTGTTCCGTGTTGAACAGTTTCTTCTCTGCATCCGTACCGTGCAGTTTCGGGTCTTCTCTCATGACCAGTTTCCCGGGGCTTGCGGTTGGCAGGCTCGCCACTGAGCAAACAACCTTTCCGCCGGTGGCCTGCAGAGCAGACATTGCAGCGTTCAGGGCAGGGAGCACCGCAGGTTCGGGGTTCTTAACGTGGGAGAACATCGTCGGGATTCGTTGCAGGAGGGAGGATACCACGTCCCTGAACATCAGGTGTTAGTCATATTCACGCTCGTTTGCTCATACATCTATCACCCACTTAGACTCGTAAGGGTCAACGAAGAGCCCTTCGATAAGAGGAACAAAAGGTTCTTCGAGGTCGGTCATAACCATCATCTGCGCTTGATCGAGTTGTGCCTGAAGAGTCAACATCATTGCCGCACCCAGCGATCACAGGCGATGAAAACATACACTGAGGTTATAGAACTGCACTTCCCGATCAAAAGTGACAATACCAATCTTCGAACCTTCAGGTATCCTTCGCACCAGTTCCTCCTCTGGATTCTCCTGGTTATCCTCGCCATAAAGAGCCTCCAAGATACCCCTGCAAACTCCCTTCACAAACCCCCTGTTGATCGAATCTTGACTAACATCGATCAAGAACAGCCATTGCAAACCGACAGGCTCCTTATTCCAGTATTCCTTTGGAACCAAAAACTCCACTGTACCCATCATCAACTCCGGCCGCTGCATACGGTCGATGCGCGCTCCCGTTTGATCAATTGGGGCAAAGTACTCCGGTGGCACATCATTCGGGAAAGTACACATGTTGCAGACAAATTTGTTCCCTCCAGATCTGAATGTCATGAAAGGATTGATGTAGGCCCTGCATCTCCGGCACCGCGGAGGGCCAACGTCCCCAAAGTCCAACACAGGTATCTGTTGTTCTCCCGGGCTCAAGCGCGCCAATGGCTGTAGGACCATACCCAGAGGTAAGCCCGTAGAAGCGAGGAAATTGGAGGTAGTGGGGATATTATTGAGCGTCAAGCGAGCATACTTGGGAGACGAATTGCCTTGATCGTGGGCGAAAAATGGGACTGCAGCCGGAGGAGGGTTATGCCATTCCATCGTCGGATACACCTGGTTGTAGTAGTACTGCGTGTAGACGTCGCGTGCGCGGGGCACACTGGGAATCTGCTCAGGGTCGACCTTTCCTTGAGTAGGCACAGAACCACCGCTCATAGTACCCGGGATTCCAGGCTGGGGGATCATGCCTGGATTGGCGCCGACCACGGCTTGAGGAGCGACAGCAGGCGACTCGGCCTGCGGGGCCTGGTTCAGACCGGTATTCAGAAACTGCGACGCTGGCTCTCCGGTGACTGGTGCAGGAGCTGCGGGGCCGCCAATATCATGGTGCGCATGTCGGTGTTTCTTCTTCTGTGCCCGGGGAGCGCCGTCTCCCATGATACCCAACCCGCTCATTTGCGACGTCAACCCCGCCATGCCCGGATCGGCGGGGACAGCTCCCATTGGTGCTGGTGACCCTGCATAGGCGAATTGGGAAGTAGGGGCGATGCTCGTAGGTTGTTGCGGGAATGTGTATTGCTGTTGCTGTTGTGGTTGAGGAGCCGGGGAGCCATAGGCGGAGGGGGCCCACTGATTCGGAGCAGGCGAGCCGTAGGCGGGTTGGGAAGGGACGCTTCCGGGGGCGTAAGAGGGAGGAGGGTAAGGAGAAGGGTATTGTTGACGATTGGGATTCGAGGGGTCCTCACCAGGCGCCGCGGCCTGGCCGTAGTATTGATACATCGGATTATCCGCCATGGTGCTTCATAACGCGGCGGGCAGCGGAGGGAGGGATTCGAATTCTGTACAATCAGCACTGGACCATCAGTAGGCGCAGACTGGAGCCGTCTGAAAAATAACCAGGCAGGAAAAGGCCCAGCAGGCAGGGGACTGGTCGAGGAGTTGGAAGTTATCAACAACTGACCACCTAACTCAACTCGGGACGGATTTAT
This sequence comes from Aspergillus intermedius, assembly GCA_039880815.1. Lineage (NCBI taxonomy): Eukaryota > Fungi > Ascomycota > Eurotiomycetes > Eurotiales > Aspergillaceae > Aspergillus > Aspergillus intermedius. Next base: position 55,802 of record JBDODA010000007.1, on the reverse strand, counting down.
GTGGATCCGGGCGGTCATCCATGAGTTGTCCAGGGCATCGCTAACTGATACGGATTTTTATTATCTTCATAGTGTCAGTTGCCGGAATATTTATTGATTTGTCTGCTTTCTGCAAGGACAATTGAAGAATATGAGGTGGCGTTACGGTGCTGGTATTCTACCCCTGACGATTAATAGCTAAATAGTTCCCGAGTAAACAAACATCGGAGTGCAGACGGTCGAATGCCGAAAAAAAAATATCGCAAGACAGTGGTAGTGATAGAACAAGACCTAATCCACCGCTTCAGCTCCTCCAAGAGTATCATTTTGTCCAACAGCCACTGCTCATAGGCTCTCGGATATCCGCAATATGACAGGCCTCGGGACATACTCCATGAACGCCTGCATTTCCACAATCGAGACAAAAGCAATCAATAAGAACCGGTATGACAGGGCTATCTCTCGTCCAGTTTCTGCATACTTGCACATCAAACTGCAGATCTTATCAACGTTGCTCCGATAAGCGGAGTCTGTAGCGCTCATGCCACCTGCCAGTCCTTTTCACAATCCTCCTGTTTGTGCTCTCAAATCCGACTGCTTAATTTTTCTTCTGATTCAACCTCAAGTGAATGTCAATTTATTGTCCGTGTCGGGACATGAAGGTGCTGTAAGAGTCATTTCGTAGTCTGCCCACCGTCTGTTCACCCAAAGCGCACCAGAACCAGTATGCACCGACATCCCATTCGCGATACAAGAATCTAACATGTGCACCAGAAGACCGCAAAGATGCCCCCTAGCTCAGACTCAGACACTCTGCTCCTAGCCCGCATTGGCTACAAACAAGAACTTCGCCGCGAATTCTCCAAATATTCCACAATCTCCTACGCCATATCCATTCTCGGCGTCCTAGGCTCCGTCCCCGCAACCTTCGGCGCCCCCCTCGCATCCGGGGGCCCAGCTACAGCTGTATGGTGCTGGTTCTTGGGATCCTGTATGGCGATGTGCATTGGCAGTTCTGTGGCGGAGTTGGTGTCGGCGTATCCGACGGCTGGGGGTATGTATTTTGTGACGAAGTATGTGGTGCCGGAGGAGAAGGTGCCTGTTTTCTCGTGGGTGCAGGGGTGGTGTAATCTGCTAGGACAGACGGCGGGGGTTTCAAGTGTAGCGTATACGGTTAGCCAGATGGTGCTGGCTGGGGTGAGTATGAGGTCGGATTTGGTGGATGGGAGATATTCTTATGAGCCGTATGTCTCACATTTATCCTATTTGATCGCGACTGACCAGAACTGAAGGACTGCGCTGGAGACCGTCATATTTTCCATTATTCTCTTGTGTATCCTGGGCATGATCAGCTCGTTGACAACAAAGACACTGCATCGGATTATCCTCTGGTTTGCGCCGATAAACAGTATGCCTTCCAAACCCTACACTCGGTATGCACAAGAAATCTTAACACAGACAGTTTCCGCAACAATTACCATCTGCTTCGTCCTTATATACGCCACTCCAGACAAACAACCAGCCAGCTGGGTATTCACCCACTTCACCGACGGCTCAGGATGGGGTTCCAAGATATTCTCCTTCTTCCTTGGCTTCCTCTCCGTCGCATGGACAATGACAGATTATGACGGGACGACCCAGTAACCACCACCCCCAATTCCCTATTCGCATCTAGATACTAACCAAGAATAAAAAGTATGTCCGAAGAAACCCACAACGCAGCCTCCCTAGGCCCCCTCGCCATTCGAACCGCCGTCCTAGTCTCCGGCGCAATGGGCTGGGTGCTAACCGTCTGCCTGTGCTTCTGTGTGACTGACCTGAACGACATTCTGAACACGCCGACTGGTCTCCCCGCAGCACAGATCTTCCTCAATGTGGGTGGGAAAACAGGTGGCACCATTATGTGGGGACTAGCGACGCTCGTGCAGTTCTTCACTGGTTGTTCAGCGATGTTAGCTGATACACGGATGGCGTATGCCTTTGCTCGCGACGACGCATTGCCGTTTTCTTCGTATGCCCTGTTCCCTCATAATTAACAAAAGCGAAGGAAGCGCTAACGCGCAATACAACAGGACCCTCTCAAAAGTCCACCCAAAAACCCACACCCCCCTCAACGCCGTCTGGTTCGTTGTCTTCTTCAGCATAGCCCTCAACACCATCGCCATCGGCTCCACACAAACCGCCACCGCAATCTTCAGTATCACAGCGCCTGCCCTCGACCTATCGTACGTCTCTGTGATCTTCGCGCACCAGTTCTACAGGGATCAGGTGAAGTTTGTCGCCGGGCCTTTCTCGCTGGGGAGATGGGGGAAAGTTGTTAATGGGATGTCGGTGGGGTGGGTGGTCGGGCTTAGTGCGGTGTTGTTTTTGCCGCCCAGGGTGCCGGTTACGGGAGCTAATATGTGTGTTTCTTTTTTTTTTTTTTTTTTTTTTGGTATTGGGGTTGCGGAGATAGTGCTGACAGAGTTCTAGGAATTATGGGATTTGTGTGGGCGCATTTATTGCTGCTTTTGCGCTGATTTGGTGGCGGGTTTCTGCGAGGGGGTAAGTCTATGCTCGTTCTCTGTGGTCTGGTTGAGACGCTAATGGTGCAGGAAATACACCGGTCCAAGGACCAATGATTATTCACAAGTAGACGATGACGACTACGGAACTATAGATCATGACCTAGAGGGATAGATTCATCAAGGTAGATATAGATACTTCCAATTGAATGCTAAACTATACAACGACCATACTCCAAATTCAATAAATTCAATAAAAACATAGCTCATATACCATAAGCATAGATAAATACAACAACAAGCGTTCTGTACTGTTCTGATATATTGCTGTATATCCATGTCCAACCATAATCGCCAACACGTTAGACGCCGTGTCAAAAAGATATCCTGTTTTCTCAGGTCCTGGTCCCCGTTGCCTGCCTCCAGTCCTGCCAACCGTAATCGCAACGCCTGATACCATGCGCTAAAAGGGGATATAAAAAAGATGGTGTTGAGAAAGAGAAGCAAGAAAAAGCAAAGACAATATCATACAAACATAGAACATGACATGCAAAGGGGAATCAAGCAAATCAGTCAAAATAAATGCAAGTAAAATGGGCAAAGAAAGAAAGGGATACAAAGAAAATGGGTCGAATGAGGATCAGGTGATAAGGAAATCCATGTTCATATCCTTGATGATCTTCTCCCAATCCCAACTCTCGTCAATTTTGGTGTCCATCACCTCCCACACCCGCTGGACCACCAGCAAGGCCTGATCGATGTTGCGGAGGTTGGAGTAGGCTTTGAGAGTATCGAATCCATTCTTTATCCGTACGCGTTGGTGTGGGACGAACGCGGAGCATCCCAACAGGAACAATGGCATGAGTACGATACTGTACGCTCCAGCATCTTGCGGCAACTGATCCAAGTAGGCCAAACCATCATCGACCACCTGCGCAATCTTGTCGCTTGGTCGCGAGGGCCGGATCGTTCGATAGAGGTACACCCATGTCGATTGCCGATACAGCTGTGCCAGGTACCAGTTGGCCGTGTCGGGTACATGCGAGGTTTCCCAAACGCGGATGGCTGAGTCGATCGAGACAGCGTCGCTCAGGATCTCGTAGTCGACAGCAGGCTCGTAGCCTTCCTGGTGTCGCTGCCGAATCCGGTCCCGTAACCGCGTGACCTCGGAGATGTAGTTGAACAAGCCGTCAAACACACCCAGGAACATACCCGCCTGCGCATGAGGAACAAAGTCGGGCAGTCGCAAATCGCCATTCAGATGGGCTGGCCGTCGGTCTAGGGAGGTGATGGCATTCGAGACATCATGGTACTGGAAGAATTCGACGATGAATTGCCGGAACTTCTCGTTGCGCGGTCGTTGCGTCACCAGTAAGTACCGGGCGGCGTCCATATGCGGTCGGTACTCGCCATTGGTCTCTCCTTCACAAATGGTATTCAAACTGAGCGCGATGGTGGATGCGATTATGGGATCCTCGACCAGGAGATCGGCTTCGCCCTCAGACGATGATGCTCTTGCTTTGGAGGAGGCCGTGATATTGTCTTTCAGGTCGCGAATCGCCCGATGGAAATGATAATATTTGCGCTCCTTCAACATCGGCTCAGGATCCAGGACGGACAAATGCGAACCGGCGAGACACATGAGCGAATGCATGAGACCGCGATGTTGTGTGGCCATGGGGAGCAGGATTTCTTTGAAAGGATTGGAATCATCGTTGATGAGGGTCAAAACGCGACTGAAGCCGAAGACAAAGTGATCGAGAAAACGACGATCGATTTCGGTTTCGACACCATCGATGAGGATTGGAAGACCACGAGGAACAAGTGCGTTTGTATGAACCCGGGCGGCTAAAGAGAAAAAACCGTCAGGTATGGAATTCCTTCGGGCCGTCTCCCAGCACTTACCGTCCTCTAATTTTTGTCTCCCACTCTTCCAGATCTCCTTGGGAGGATACCCTTCGCAGACGACGGCATTTTTTTGACAGTTCAAACACCTATAACCGGAGAATTCTTATCAGCCATCAAATCCGGGGAAATAGAGTATTGGCGGGGCGTGAAGTAAGGGGGACAAGGGATATTTACGCTGGCTTGGTCTCATCGCATTTCTTCTTGCGTCGTCTGCAAGTGACACAACCTGTCTTGGAACGGCCCTTTGTGATTTTGACCTGCCCACCCGGCACTGGCAGAGGATGTTTGCGAGGACGACCCCGTTTCCGTGGAACATGAACGGGAGCGCCCGGTGGTTGTTGCGTAGTCAGCGAGGAGTTGGTGGTTGAAGCGGTGTGTTGAGAGACGTCCACCTCGTCGACTTCTTCAATCTTTGGAATCACAGCGTCCATGGAGGAAGAAGGATCGAGATCGAAGACGTGCGACTGGTGCGGCTGAAGTTGGTGGTCGTGTAGTTGCTGGCTCAGCCGATGATGGTGATGGGCAGCGATCAGACCAAAGGTAAAAGGTTTTGCCGCGGCGGTGGGGGTGTATTCGACCACTGACTGGGATGGCGCGCCGACGGGGGGAGCAGTTGTTGTTGTATTTGGAGGAGGAGAGGTTTCACCATCCCAGGAACGAGGAGAGTCATCATCTGTACTGATGCTGGCGCGATGAGAAAAAGCGTCGTCTGTAGTAGTGGAGGTGGTGTTGGAGTCGCGACGGTCATCGGTGGTCGTTGTAGTATGGTGTTGTTGAGTAGGGAGAATGAAACCACTTTGCATGGATAACAAGGACATCTTGCGTTAAAATAAAGATAATAATAACAAAAATCAAATATAGAGAAGGAAAAAGAAAAGAAACAAATGTCAGTCAGAAGGACTGACTGCCGGGAGTGTAGGAGGATAGAATATTGGAGAGAGTCACCGAGAGAGAGGGGGGGGATGAACGGGGACTAGGATCTCAATAACACGCAATCATGCTGTATAAAACCAGGATAATGTCATAGCAGGACTCGGTCGTATAGCAGTAGATCCAGCAATAGCAATGAAAGAAAGGAGAAGAGATCAATACATATACCCAGCGCAGCACCAGCAGTTCTGAATGAACCAATCAAGTGGCAAGATTAACAAGTCTTTTTGGGGCCGTCGTCAGCCCGAAGAAAAACAGACTAATGCAATGAATAATTACTTGTACAGGTATGTATAAGTGAGTCTCCTCCAGAGTAGTACGCTGTAGTAAAACTCTGTTGTTCTATTACCAGAGGACAAGTACCCCGTACAGAGAGGGATTCTCTCGTTTGATTTGTGCTCGGGCTAAGCGAGGACTGTGGCCTAGAGAGAACAAAAGCAAATATGCCCAGATGCACGGGTCGAGTACGCAATACGAGGCTACTGTAAGAATGCAGGTCAAACTGAGTTTGGACTATAAGAGAATCAATCCATCCCACTCTCATTTGGGCAGTGCGGGGTGTGTGTTTCATAGAGTTAGGCCCATGCACCCGCCTCTGTATTCTACAAGTATGCCTCAACATACATACGAAGTAGATACAGAGCACACGGAGTACTGTCTGTATCTGGGGAAGTGGATCGATCTTCTACTAGCACGGACATCGGTTGCCAGCTGTACAGAGTCCCATAGATCTTAGCTATGCGAATACCGTAGTAGACTGGACTATTGTCCAGTATGAAGGGAAGAATTGTCATCATCTGCCCTGTGCTCTGCCGCTGAACCGGGCAATGCATCCAGTCCAAGCTTTTTGTACCGTACATGGTATAGTACAGTATCGTACAGTATCATACCACACATGACTATGATCGACTAGTTGAATCGGGTTAATGGTGGTATTATCGGTAGAAGCCGTCTGACCTGGAATGCTCGAGTCCATCTTATTCCATACTTAAAGAGACAAAAAGAAATATCGCAGTCAACTTCACTAGCGGTATAACGGTATGCACTCCAGATCAGAGGCCAGCATATACAAGCATATACCTTGATGGGAATGAGGGTCTTATTTGGTTACTGTATTTTAGGTCCGTGACAGCGGGACCAGACGGGAGGGTCTTCCCGAACCAGACCATACGGAGTATTTGAGTTATTGTCCTACACAGAGCAATTGACTTAAGTGACTTAAATTGACTTCAATGACCATGGCATATTTGTAGACTTGAAATTGTATACTGTGTGCTTGTATAGAGTACGTCTTTATACTTGATGGCAACCCCGCCAGACCACATGACCCCCTCGTGTCGATTATCACCCAGCATGGAAACTGATCCGGGGCGATCACTGCTTGTAATTACTGTTCTGTACTGTCTGTCTGTAATTAACAATGCACTGCGATCATCATGATTATAACTGCTCGCCTTTCATTGGTTGATCGGATGCTTTCCGGGGTTTGTAGATGCATTCAAGGGGGTGCATTCTGTTCAACTGTCCCGTACACTAACTCCGTACATACCTAAATGAACTCATAGAACGCATAGTGATATATCTACTTATTCAATACTGCTACGGAACACCCGGAGCATTATAGGAAAGATCCCGCAGGATCAGGGGCAATATCCCGCCCTGATGGTCTGAGCTCTCCATGCATCACATTCATTGCCGTGTCTGACGGGCGATTTCTAATAGCGGCTCGTTGATTCATCCATAACCACTGCGTCTGCCAACTCACCGTCTTTCGGGCGGAGGCAGATGTACTCTGTACCGAATGCTTGTCTGTCTCGTAGATCACATGACAGGTCCGTCCGCGCTGTTCCAGCTGAATGCACGTCATCCTGCTCACTCCGTACAAAGTACGGAGCCCCCCATTCTATCCAAAGACATCATGACTAAAGGATTCAACTTAATGCAGGGATGGAAACCTTCTTCTGGAACACTTCTTTGATGCTTCTGACAGGTCGTCATTCCTGGCTCTCAGGAAGCCGCAGGCTTTTTCTCAGCTGAATGGGAGCCTGCACGGCTGACGGCTTCAAGATCTTTCAATAGCTTGCATTCTTAAAGAAGCAATCAGATCTGGAGAAGAATCAATGGTCTGTCTATGTCGCGATCAATGTATCAATTTACGATCTGGTTACAATGAAGCTAGAGCTGAATATGCTTCATTTGGCTAAGACCATGTGTCTCTTGGGCTGATCTTATTTGATAGCTAATGCGATTATCATAGATGTATCGATGATCTTCCACGAACTCATGCTACAAGTCGCGAACTCCTGGAGGATTCTACCCGCATAAGCTGACGATCTGGCATGCCATTTCTCATCCTTTTGATCGATATATCGACGATATCACTAAAAATACTTGTATGGAATGCCAGCAGAGTTGGGTCTATGATAGACAGGTCTTGCATGTACAGCCTCCAGGATTGACTCTCATGGAATGCATTCGATCCGAAGCGGTATTCCAGGTACCCTGGACGACTCTGTATGGATTGAAATGCTGATCATGTCTTTCAACGGGGTCTGATTTGTCGTTTCCAATGCCACATGACGCGCTTTCTTGACAGTTTTTGGCGCAATTTTATTGAAAGGATGGGCTATGTGTAGAACATACTAATCAAAGATCTGTAGATGATTTTCCCGACGATATCTCCAAGTATCCCTTGACCTCACGTTATTTCTAAGGCATTACCAGATTACTACAGAAGGAACGAGGTATAACCACTGGCATCAGGAGCAAGGAAGCAATTAAAGACTACTCTCGAGTGAAGCTGCCTCAGCGCTCCATCAGGTCATGCCACAATAGTCGTGTGCCCACCCTCTTATGTGACTTACATGCAGCTCTTTGCAGCGGTCAAGTTTCTGAGTCATTCGTTCATGTAAAGTGGGTACCGAAGATACTCAACAGACTTGGTACTTGGCATGAAAATGTGTTTCAGTTAATTACCATGTTGTTTATGGGTAAAAGACATGTGGCCAGTGATAGCATGTACAGGCCTGGTCATGATACTGCTCATTGCAGGTCATGCAATATGTTGTACCATTCTGTGTGGTGAAATGCTTAGGAGGATGTCGAGGCTCTTGACATGTTCATACATATCCTTGTGTTAGCTAGCTCCTACACTTAGAAATGGGAACAAATTCATATATATTTGCGTTCAATGACGACTTGCGGGATGGTAAAGTTTTTCTAAATATATAAAGCGATGCTAATCGGATAATCTTAGGCTATGAGGTTGGGCTCTCATCTTCTCCCTTTTCTCTGTTTATTTTCTTTCCTCGTTCTTCATTTTCTGTGTACATCACTCCGCTTCCGCTTCAGTCCGTTATACAGCGTACTAGTTAGGGCATGGCATGCGGATGACTAATATACAACATTCCTATTCGTCCGAATTCGGTAATACTCTACTACACCCCTCTACTTCTACATCTCATCTACATTATTATACAATGCTTCTTGAGCATTGAGAATGTACCTGACGATAATGAGGTGAGCAGAAATTTTACAAATATGTAGCGCAATCACCATAACATCACCCACCATCGAATGTCTACATCATCGACTCCCCAATACAACATTACCTCCGGCCATTCCGCTACCCTACCCATCACCATAACAGAATGTCTTCTTCCCAGTTCCCACCTCTCCTCGTCCAGGACTCCAATATAGCGCCAATTGACAAGTATCAGCGGCATACAAAATGCCGCTCCTATACGTTAGGGCTGTCGCCCCCTTCATGCCCGGCCACAACGCAACAGACGTATTAATCAACGAAATCCACTTCAACCGCACCGCCCTCGACCACTACAACTATACCCTCTACACAAACGGCACCCTCTCCAATGGCACAGACTGCTACCTCGCCTTCCAGCACTTCCGCCCCTACATGTTCGCCAACAACGGTTCCTTCATCAACGGTACTTCTTGCTACGCGCCTATCCATGATATTGGACGCCACGCAGGTGTGGGTATGGCGTTCGCATTACTCTTCGCTATATCCATTATATTCAATTTAGTTGGGTTGAGGAAGCACGGACGACGGTACTTGCCGCCTCCCGCAGATGATTTTGAGAGAAGGCTCAGATTGAATTTGAATTTGCCGATTGATAAGCGCTGGATGCCTGTTGGGAGACGGTGGAAGTGGTATTGGCTGCTTGGGTTGAGTGTGATTGGGGCTGTGGGGGCGTTTATGAGTATTGATGTGGATCGGGACCATGTGCAGAGTTCGCCGTTGGTTATTCAGAGTATTTTTTATACGCTTTTGACGCCGGTTATGATGGCGGCGGTTTGGGAGGGTGTGCGGCATTGGTATTTTCCCCAATATTCTCTATATATTGTTCGAGATTGGAGGCCGGTGCTAATGATGTAGGGCAACCTTCCAACACCGCCAAATCACATCCCGCGACCCCTACGCCTTCACGCAAAAGTCCACCCGCGAAACACAAGAACTCTACCTCCCGCTCATCTTCTACATCTTCGCATTCATCAACTTCTTCCTCGCCGTCCCACGCAGCTGGGACAGCATCGAGCTCCAACGAAGCCCCTCGCAGACCATAAACCGCGCAAAACCATTCGCCACAGACTCGCGCTTCAAAGCAGCGGGGTTCATGGCCCTCGTCGCAGTTGCTGTTATCTGCTACAGCCTTGAACATAGTGTTTACCGGTACATACCGAAACCGATCTCCACTGGTGCTCGAAGAAAGACATGGGGAAGACAGGTTATGTTTTACATCCAAGGTGCACCGTCTCAATATCTCCTCGCGGTAATCCTGCTTCTCATCAAAATCGCCTACGACATTGCCTCAGCCTGGGACTGGTATATCTCACCCCTCCGCTACGGTGTACACCCGGGCTGGATCTACGGCCTAGGCTTCACACCAGCCATACTACTCATAACATTATTCAACATCGTCGGCCTGTGCGAGATAAACGAAGACAAAGCAATCATCTCGCAAAGCATCGAAATCGAAACCGCGCTCGCCAGCGACACTCCCCTAGGCAAAAAGAGTCGGATGGATAAATGGATTGGCCGGTTGCATTTACCCATGAATAAACATAGACGAGAGAAAGAGGCGCGCGCTGTTGAGATGGAGACTATTAAGAAGGACGACGGGGTTGAAGTTACTACTGCGGAGAGGGATAGTCAGTCTAGTGAGACTGGCGCTGGGGCTAGGAATCCTTTTTTGGATAATAGTAGCGCGGAGGATTTTGTAGATGAGATTTTTAAGGAGGTTGAGGAGAGGCAGCGTGTTTAGTGGTGATGCCATGGGTTGATCATTTGTTTTATTGTTGGGATAAGGTAGATTATAATATACCTAATCGATAATGCGTAGTATTCATGTGACTTTCCGGACTACTGCTGAACGAGTACATAATCAACAAGCACAACACAATCAGACAACGATAGACAGACCTGAAAAACGTCAATAATTCCTCCGTAAAAAAAGCCAAACATAGTATCGTTGGCAAAGAATGAATCGTCGGTGTCTGCACTGAGATCCCAAGCCTCGTCCATGCCTGCTTGCCCGAACCCTAACCCGGGGAAGGGCTCTATATCACCTGTTATCACTGTTAATGTGGCTCATTCAAAGAAGTGAAAGCTACTACTCACCATTAGAAACCGGAAAGCCACTAGCAGCAGCAGCGGTTCCCGGGTTTCCATCAATGTCAACACGCTGCACCACCCTTTCAACCCGCCTCATGAACGATTTAAGTAACTTCAACGGCCGTTTCAACCCGTGACCACAGCCCCTTTGATACTCCAACAATTCAGACCAGAAGAACTGAATGGCCTTGATGTATTCATCACAGTTTTGATCCTCGTGCTGGACCAGGATGAAGACTGCGCTGTACATGGCGTATGAGATACCGTATTGGGCGTGTCGGAGGGTGAATGCGCTTTTGTATGCTTCGATCATGGCTTTTATTTTGAAGAAATCTTCGATGCATGTTTTTCTTGATTCGTTTTGGGATTTTGCGTTTGGGATGGTGGTGAAGCGGCCGCTTGTGAGGAAGGGTTGCTCGGTTAGGATTATTAGGGTCCAGTATGTTGAGGGTCCAGTATGTTGTGCTGAGTTGGTCAGTAAGAGGGATCTGGTGATGGGAATTATGAAGACATACTACAGGGTCGTTTGGTGTGGTGGAGGGGTATCATCGGATATGTTTGGGTTGTACACTAGATGCGTTGGAAGGCTTTCTCTCCAACGATCCAGTTTGTGTTTTGATTTCTTGCCTGCTTTGAAAAAGAACATGCTCGGATGTCTTGGCATTCTGAGTGGAATAAAAGCATTTATAATCGTCTCTGTAATGATTGAAAGCTGCAGCAAGCATTGAAACTGGGGGTCGCCCCAGGTAAGGCGATTGGGCTTTGTCGGTGGCATATGCCCCCCAATAGACCCTCCTCCTGATCTCTTTCTCCAAATCTGACAGCCTCATATCTTCCTCACTACTGTGGGAGAACTTTGAATCATATGCCGCAGAACATTCAACTAGCGCTCTGTTTGCCATACTGCACCAAGCAAGACCGCACGTCAGTAGCGCAACTACGGTAGGCATACTGGGCCTGTCTACATAGTGGGCAAGCAAGGCCTTGAATCCATCATAGAACGCCATGCCCGTTGTTTGCGGGTCTGCAGGGTCTGAGCGCAATGAGACTCGATCGCTGTATAGACTGCTCTGGAGCAGTATGCACGTAAGGCCCATTATTGAAGAAACTGTCCATGATCATCGGGTGGTATGTCAGAAGATACATGAGATGTAGCCGACAATGCAATTCCAGCAGATGCATCACCATGTCCATAAGGACGCCGTCAAAATCGACGTTCACTGCGATACTAGGCACCAAGTAAAGAATTGTCTCTTTCTGCCTACTAATTGCCGAGAAGGAAATGAGTCCATCCTGGGCAGTGCTTTTCAGAAACGAGTCCTCGTTACCCTCTGACAGACATTTGGCCGGTGATTCGAGGTGGCCATGTAGCTGACTCGTAGCACCATAGGCTTGTACTTCATGGAGATATGTGTTGTGCACATCCAAAGCGCCTGCTGAGCTGTTTTGCTGGCGAAGACGACCGTGTAACTCTTCGACTTGCGTCTGAAGCAATCTCATATCCTCATTCTTCGCCCGCACAGCTGTTTTTCTCGCATCCCACGGATACTCGCAGACTTGGTTTTTCTGGAGACATGTGCCGCATTTTTGATGCATTCCGTCACATTCTACCTTTGTGCTAATGCCAGTCACAGTAATCGTCAATTGATTCGAGATAAGATGATGGCTTACCTTCTTCTGACGACAACCCTTGCATGCAAGGCAGGTGGCGACAGCTCGAGGTTGGAATCGCCGTTGGGAAACCTGTGGGCCCATAGCCCATATTGCTTGGACTTAATTCCGTGACATCAGGTGGGTGACACTAGGAATGCATGGTGTTGTGGCGTATGATTCAGGAATGAGCTAGGAGTGAGTGGTAATTTACGGAGTCTAGTAGACTGAGGCTTAACCGGGCAAAAATCACGTTGTTCAAAATGTCATGTGATTTGCTGACGTTTTTTCTAGGATAATTGAGCCTTAAGTGTAACTGCTAGAAAGTTATTCGGTACAAACCAATCCGTATAATCTATGGGTTTTATGCTGAGGCTCTTAAGCGCACAACAACGCCTTGATCAGCCGTCGACAACCAAGGAAAATATGTACATTGAGCTTCTAGACGAGGTACAGAAGCAAGCGCCTATTTATCATCTTTATCATCAAACATCAAAAGTCGGCGATCACTATCTTCCACGATAGGCGACGACGATGTCAAGTTAAAATCCTTGGCGCGCTTCGCTTGCTTCGATACCCCCTTCTCCGCCGAACTATTCAACTAACTCAAATACGACTGCTAAAATACCGTAAACTAGACGTAGCAATCGCTCTCGACTGCGGCCTCACATAACTAAAATCGAACGCCGTAATCAATGGCCAATACAGAAAACTTCTCGGGATGCTAGTCGGAACCGTATCCCCGACCCCCTCAACAGCGCCTCCAAAGCCCATGGAATGCAAAAAAAAAAAAAAAAAAATACACTAGTCGAGTAGTGCTAGGGCTGGGTTCCCATGTATTCTCTTTGGTCTCGATGGGTTCGGGTGTGATGGTTTACGCTTTGTACAGAGAGTCAGGGTCTGTGTGCGGGTTTGGACAGATGGTCTGAGTCGAGGTGCTATCCGAATGTACTGATACGGTCTGGTTTCATTGTGAAATCCCGGATGCCAGGCTTGCCAGCAAGGATGAAATGAGTGAACAATACGCATATGTGGTGCCTGCCTTTTAAAGAGATAATAGGAAATGTCTGAACTCCAGCCAAATAGATAGAGAAATTTGAAGATATAATCACCTTTTCCTGTTTATATTGAACCGCATGTTGAGTCTCCGAATTATCTAGGGCCTGGCACTTCAAAGTTCCGGTAGAGGATGGGAGGCGTCGGAACTCTCAATGTCTGAACTGATGTATACCAAGAGTTCCCTTTAATACCAGGGTTATCTCTACGAGTTTAGGAGACTCTTTCAGGTTTGTATATTACTCGTCCAAATGATCAGCCGCGCAATCTTTTGGCTCCATGTGAAATAGACCTTCACAATAACCCCGATGCAGTGCCATCAATAATGTATTATGAAGCTTACATACGGACAAAAATAATATAAACAAGAACAATAGTGATTCATCATGCATATTCAGGTTAACTAAGTAATAACAAACACCACAGGATGCAAATGACCCGACCCATGCTATAGTAAAGTAATGCACCTCTGTACAACGCCGGATCCCGTCCGAACCAACAATCAACGATCAGCAATCAGCAATCAAATAAATCAACCGTAAGACATTCTCCATAATGCGGATAACGCTGAATATGCAATGAAAGAACAAGAAGTGAAAAAAAGAAATGGAAGATGGGTGATTGTGATTAGGCGGTGAACACTCGATCCAACTGCCGGAGTGCGCGCATGTCCTCTCCTCCAAAACCAATCTTTTCGCTGGGAATATCCCGTGGTCCTTCGGCGCGGATACCAGCTCCGTGAGGGCTCCCCGATGCAGGTGTGATGGCGGGCAAGGGGCCTGGTGGGGTGCCGTTGACTAGCGCTTCGATGCTAGGTACTGTTGTGCCCGTGCTTGCCTCTGCTGTTCTTGGTGGTGGGTTTGGGCTGGCTAGGGGTAGTGTTGTCGGGGGCTGCTTCAGCAACCGCGGACTGACGGGTCTTGGTGCTAGACCGTGCTGTGGGGCGTGATGCGACTGGACCCGGGGAGAGACATTCGTGACAGCTCCGTAGCCCGGGGGGCTGCGTTGATGTGCATCGTCGACTAATCGAGGAGACCGACCGGGAAAGGCAGGCATCGAGGGTGGTCCGGTTACTGGCACGTTAGATAGCGTGGATTCGATTTGGTGATGAGGCGGATGATGGTGGACGGGCCGTTCGTAATGATGAGGAAGACCGGGCTGTGTCGAGGGCGGCGGCGGTAATGAGTGATGTGGCTGTGCATATGCTACATGACCATTGGCAGTTGTCACTGGAGGAAGATACGAGGGACTGGGACCATAAGTGACAGACATAGCCGGCGGAGTGCCCATGGGTGTTGGGGGCCATGCATATGGCGGAGTGTATGACTGCGGATGGCTAGCGCCATGACGCGGATACCCGCCCATGGGATGCGGAGAGATCGTATATGCAGCACCGGGCATGGGTCCTCTTGTGACGACGGGCAAGTTCTGTTGGTCATTGACGGTCGATTCAGGATAGAGACCCTTTTGTGGTCGGACATGTCGCAGGGCGGGATCTGTTGATGGTTGTTGAAGGTTGGCGGCAGCGGGATGTGATCGGGAGTAGTAGCTGATGAGATGGAGGTGTTGGCCAGCAGAGGTGGTGATGCTGAAGGACTGCTTCATGAGACCGTCGGGTTTATATCGATAGCCGTCGGGGCCTTCATCGGGGCCTTCCCCCCGATCGTCGTCGCTCCCCCGTGTGCTTTCTGGCGTTTTCCCTGCTCTGGAGACGGCGGACTGCGCGACACTGCTGCTTCCACCTCCCCGCTTGCCTTCCATTTCACGATATGTCAGAAAACTGCCGGAGACACGACTTGCGCTCCATGATTTTCCATCTGTCCATCGTCGCATGCCTGCTTCGCGCTCATCCCACACAAAAACGGAGCCGGATCTGATGGATTGACGTTCTTTTTCGGAGAGTCGACGCTGGACGCGAGGAAGAAGGCCGATGCGACATGCTTCGAAGAGGATGATGGCGTCCGCGGGAGTGCGGACGTGGCCGTAATATGTTTCCATTCCTACTAATCCTTTAATGAGGGATGTGTTAGTCTGGGAGGTGAGGATAGGAGTATATAGGAGAGCGACTTACAGAGAGAGTGTGTGTCTATTGTGTCGGTGGGGTTGACGGGAAGAACCAGTATCAAGCCAAAGAGGCAAAAAAAAAAAAAAAAAAAGAGGGAGGAAAAGGGAAAAGAGAAGAGGAGGTAAAGAGAGAAAAAGAGAAAAGCGAAAAACAAGGTAATAAGAATAAAGAAAAAAAATAAAAATAAAAAAGAAATCTAAGCTAAGAAAGCAAAAGAGGGGTGGTAGCGTAGTCAGCAATAAATAAGGCCCGACCAGCGAACAGACTCAAATAAACGAAGGCAGGGAGGGTGGGTCTGTCTCACTGCCGAGACCAAGTTAAAGAGTCTGGCACCGGCGAACCATGGGATGTGATATTACTGTATATAGATACCTCTAAGATCGGATCTTATTCATAATAATAAGAATATTATGATACGGTATTACGAGGTCTGATCGCGAATGGTGCCAACTTAAGCTTAATTGAGCTGTCGGATACAGTCTGATAGTGCAGGTAGTGTTAATATAGTACTGTATTACTGTGTAAATAAATGAATAGATAAGTATTTAAATATTGAAATATGAACGTTTCTATTCATATATCTCTATATTAATTGGCATAAGCGATATCTTACAAGTGCTGTAGAATAGGCACCAACATACTATCCAGCCTTATGCTCTTATTCGCCGACCAACGGATGCGCGCGGATAACATTAAGCGTATCGCCAACAAAGTGTGCCCCACCCGGAATTAGTGGGAGTTTATTTACATACATTACCATACACCCATATCACAGGATCACGTATATCACAGGATAAGCATAACCTACTCCGGAGTAACTATCGCACGGAACCGTCTTCCGATATGAGTACAGAGTATCCGTACATGTACTCTGTTCCGTACATATTATTACTTGTACTCTACTACGTACTTATACAAGTGCTCGAAGCTATACACTTGTACATGCATATGCATCCGATCATCCGAACGGCCTATTTGGTGGGGTAGCGATGGTGGATCTTGCGGTCCCTGCCGACTCACTTACACAGCACTTGTACGGGGTACAAGCATCCATAGTACAATTCTGTCCATATTCCTATATCCCTTGCAATAATGCTTGTATACATACCAATGCAACTCTGTGAAACGTCACATGAGCTTATCTCCGCATAATCTGAGGCGTCAATCATGCCATTAATCGTCCATAATACTAGAATAATAACACACGCAGCACTCCGTAAAATACAGGATACGTACAAACACCCTGAATATCAAAATACCAAGCGTCAATGCGCTGCAGAGCCAAGCGTCCCCGCTTCGGGGTATGACACTTAGCCCCTAGTGGTTACATTATTAGTATGGAGAGCCACTAGTCATATGCATCCTTTGCCATACTACCAGAGGTTAATCTATGTGCTAATATACTTGGCATTTACACGCTGTATCGTAATATTACCTAATGTCCTGCATAGGTAAGATCAAGCGAGAATAGAGTTATCGCCGAGTCTTTGCCGACTAACCTACGGAGGGAGCGTGACTCGTACCTATCGCTTTTATTAGCGAGCCCCGCCGTCTCAGATCTATTCTCGTATTAGTATTATCTAGCTTATCCGACTGCATTAGTTAACCTCCTACCTGTAGTTACTCCGGAGTACAAGTATATTTGTACGTACTGCACTGCTTATGTACTTGTAGAGTACGTACTCCCGCGGAGTAATACAATAAAGTAACCCGCAGATCGGTGTCAACCATTTTAACCTTACTCTCTCTCCCGTCTTGCCTGTGTTTAATAGCACTGCAGTCCCCGCTTACTGCCACGTGGAATTTTTCAATACTGTATCGTCCTATGTATCACTCCCATACAAACCTGTTACATACGGAGTAGGTAACTGTATCAAAGTCAGCGACTGCCGACTTCCGAATTACCCCTTTTGGATTCAGGGTCCTATGCAGGTAGACACATAGTACCCATTTCAGCATGGACCACGAGGCACAACTCCATTAGACTTTAATAAACTATTTGGCTCTGTACTGGTTACGAATTACTGGAACCTCACGTCAATGGACGAATTTGAATGGGTCTGCATAGTGTAATGCCAAGCTCGTGTCCACGGTTGAGGTCGGCGTTCACCGGCTAAGCTTAACTTGTCGTCTGTTTAACTGTTTACGCTTATAGCACGGGGTACACGTACAAGTTGAGATTCGTACACATATACATCCATACATACAGTTTCATGATCATACATATTGTACATACAAGCGCTAACAGTCCGCCCGCTTGAAGTGCCGCGGAAACGCCACCACATCCCGCACACTCGACACCCCTGTCAAGTACCCCAGGAACCGATCAAATCCCAACCCAAACCCGGCATGCGGCGCCGTCCCCCACCGGCGAAGGTCGGCGTACCACTGTAGTTGGCCGAGATCCTCTTCCGGTGACAGGTACGGATACAACGGCTCCTTTTCCTTTTCCTTTTCCTTTTGCTTGGCCGACTTTTTGCTCACACCATCCAGCAAAGAGGGCCGCAATTTAATTAGGCCGCTCGAGCGCATGTTGGAAATGAGATTTTCGAGGCGGTGCTCACGGAGAGAGCCACCAGCAACTTCGCTGACTTCTGGGAGAAGGAGATCGAAGCAGGCAACTGTTTCTTCGGAGGCGGAGGGGTCTGATGCCTCAGGAGAAGACGGGAGCATGTAAAACGGCTTAACCGTCTTGGGATAGTCGGTTACGAACACGGGACGACCCTCGCTGAGCGCATCCACAATGTACTTTTCGTGTTCTAGTTGCAGGCCTTCTTCCCAGACTGGCGGGTGTTCAAACGATGCGCCACGTTCTTTGACGGCTTCTTGCAGCGCCTGGATCGCCTCTGTGTATGTCATCCGCTTCCATTTCGGACCGTTCATCAAATTGTCCCATCTCTTTGTCAAGGAATTTTCATTTTCCGTAGAAAGGACCTCCTGTCCAATGGGTGAATCGTACAGTCGACGAGTCAGATCACGAAGAATATGCTCAACCGAATCCGTCAGCTCATCCATACTGTACATGAAGTTCATCTCAGCCTCAAGCATGTAGAACTCGCTCAGATGACGGGGCGTATCACTCTTCTCAGCTCGGAACGTAGGCGACAGAGTCCACACATTCCCTAGCTCCGCAGCATATGCCTCGAGATGAAGCTGCGACGACACAGTGAGGTACTTGGGTGCCCCGAAGAAAGGTTTCTCCTCCTTTGACTCCACCGCTTCCCGCGGTAGGACTGTGAATGTCTCTCCAGCACCCTCGCAATCAGACGATGTGATCAATGGCGGTTGTACCTGTGTAAATGCGCCATCTGGATGGGACCGAAACACATTCCCTAGCTGGTGTATACATTCTGACCGAAATCGCGAGAGGAGAGAGTTGAATTGCGTTCGGAGACGAAGATGGGGGATCTGACGGAGGAAATCAGGAGAATGGTATTTCTTCTGGATCGGATATGTCTGTCGTTCACTGTCAGCTAGCGTTCGCAACTTCCATCTCGTATAGCAGGTAGCTCACCTCTGGCGCCGCCGCGCCCACATAACTCACGCCTGTCG
Source organism: Aspergillus intermedius (assembly GCA_039880815.1). Classification (NCBI taxonomy): domain Eukaryota; kingdom Fungi; phylum Ascomycota; class Eurotiomycetes; order Eurotiales; family Aspergillaceae; genus Aspergillus; species Aspergillus intermedius. The sequence goes on along the minus strand of JBDODA010000007.1, from coordinate 36,523 downwards.
TCTGAAGCTCATGAGTCTGACTCTTGCCCGGCGGACAAGGCATCCAATACCCAGATAACTGAACAGCCGCACCAGTCGACAATCTAAACCAACCAATCCATCAGCATCGAACCACCAAAAACTCCGCGGGGAAAGAATCGTACTCCGCAGCCTGCTCCGGCTTCAAAATAGCCTGCACCGCTTCCAACGACGACCCATCCGAGATCTCTGCAAAAGCAAACTTTTTCTGTTTCCGTACGGACCGGATCAACCCCCTCACTTCAATTTGTTTATCCTCATGCTGGCTTTTCTCGCCGTGTTTGCTTTCTCGGAGGAGCTGCGCGCATCGGAGGAACGCGGGGCGGGTTGCGGTTGTCGGGGGGTTATGGTTTAGCCTCGCGACAGACGTGGCAAAGGTGCGTCGCCATGTCTGCATTTCTTGGATTGGGAGTTTGGAATTGGGTCGTTGTAATGGGAGGTGGTGGCTTTGACTTCTGGCGATGTCCGCAGTTGAATCGGCGCGGTGTTCGGTCCGTTCCAAAAGCGGAGTTGAATAGTGAGCTATCGACTTCAATGAGACAAATTGATAAACTACTACAATTTTGTTTCATATTTAAAGTATCAAGCATGTATTTTTAAGGGCTGCAAGTATCCATATCCACAGATCCATCAGCACAAAGATACTCAGGCCGACAATACAATTCCAGCGCGCACAGCCATCACGATTTATTTTCGGGATTTATTATTGGTATAAAATCTCTACATGCACACCGTTTCGATGATATACCCATCACCCGATTCTTCGATGAGTTGCTGATTTCTAGGTCCATGATCTTGCGTTCGATGCGGGCATTGGCAGCCGGGTCGTTAGTATTGTTCAAAGCTCGAGGCATATTCGTCCAACAAAGATTGACGGCGCTCGGCCTTGAACCAGGATGTATGCAGATTGGACCCAGTCGACCGCTCTGGAGTCCGCCTTTTGCTTCTTCAGAGGCACCGTTGAAGTGGACGATCGCCGCAGCAGCTTCGATTTGAACAAGCGAGAGAGACGGTCTTCTATCCTACTGACAACAATTCAGGACTACCCTTTGGCAGTCTTAGTGTGTTCGCCGTATGGCAGCGAACAATCGCACCACTGTCCCGATGATAACTGTTTTCACTAAGATCCTGGGCCCTGGCCGACGTCCACAGATGGCTCCCTGAACCCCGCCAGGGAAAGTCTATTTACACGAAGTCTTATATGGTCGTGTGTGGCCTCGCTAAGCAGCTGTTTGTCTTGATTGCTCTCATAGCATTGTTTGCCATGTTTGACGGTGACATCTATAACTAGAGCAAATGAAGCTACCACCAGTCAATGTCATTTATGTTTACGATACATAACAGCAAAACAACAGTATCGCTTCTTACTTTTTCTTTGCTTCTTGCCAGCCACGATGGGGTTTATTTCACCGCGGCGAGATTGGTGAGTCTTTATCGCTTATCATTATGCCGGACAATTCATCCATCGAAAACTGAATTGCATAAACTCCACTCCTTCACTCTCCAAATGCTTCGCAAGACCAGAATCGATGCCCAAGCCCTCCGTCACAACCTCGACAACGCCAGCAAGCGGTAACCACTTCACAAACTGATTGTAATCGAGTACATGGCCTCCTGAGAGCAAAGTGACGCGAACGAGAGGAGCGGTTTTTTTTTTTTTTGGGCGAATGGAGATATGATGATATGTTTGCGATAATGTCATGTGACTCATCACTTGTAAGCCATTGAGAAGTGACAGCAGTCGGTCGCGTGCTGCGACGACCTCCTCATCTTCATTCTCAGTCATCACCACGTTTCGTGGAAGTTGACTCCTCAATCTCAAATAACACACCCTTTCGTCCTTGGATGGCCTACTTCATCAAGTAGCCGGGTGCGGAGTTCAGGGTCGTCATCAGGAACAAACAATCGGTTTCCTTTCAGTAGCAGGCCATCTTGGAGACTGCTGGAAGGCAGCACCCTCGGGAGCAGCTCTCGCGATGACGAGCGGGGAGGAACGCGGAGACAACGGAGGATGGGCTCAAATAGCTTCTTGCTGGATTCGTCGTTTTTGCATAACAGCTGAACGTCTCGGGTATTGCCAACTTGAGGAATCATCACAATCGTGCGCACCTCCTTCACCTGCTCGTTATCCGGCGCCAGTCCCGACGAGCACTGTCTGTTGATCGTGTGGAATGGAACAGTACTGGAGAATCAAGAAACCGATCGAACGACGGCAGCGCAAGAGACGACGCGTATCCCGCAAAGTGTCGAAGCAGGCTGAGATAGAGGAAAAGCCTATCTAATGGCACATGACAAGTTTTTCGATAATTCAATTTATGAAAAATGTACGAGAATTCTCATGAAAAAAACTCAGTCCGAGTGCTGGGGCGGATGGTCCCACGAGGCCTTTCAGAACTTGGGTACTTTTGCCCGATTGGCGATTCTTGGAATTGTGCACGTAGGTGATGCGGTTCTACAGCCCGGTGGGATATTTGGCGTCCCTGCCATCGAGGACCCGGATCCTTTTAGTGTCAAGGCATAGATACCTCCATTGGTGAAGGGTATCAATAGCCCGTTTATGTTTCTCCAAGCCTGGTGTGCTATGCCCACACAGAGTTATCGCCTTTCTCCTCCTCAGTCCTTTTCCAATCCCACAATTAAGTATTGGTCCTTGCGTGGTGACAAATTATCGAGCATAAGTTGTGACGGTTAGCGGGGCGCCAGAAACAGCTCCCATTGAACCATCCTTCTGCCGAGTCCTACCGCCTGCCGTCGACGAGGATACCATTGCCCTTTGCGGTATGGCGTCTACTGTATCAGGGATAGCGCCGCCTCGCGCTGCTTTTAGGCCGCTCACATGCCGCCTCAACACATCCATTGCATCTATAAAAGCCCGACATCCCCCCCTCAAAGAACCACGCACTTTCTTTTCTCTTTTCCCCTTCTCCTGTCTGCCTCGCCTGGTGCACTGCCCTCTTACCAAGATGCTGCGTTACCCGACGATTACCCTTTTCCAGTATGGCGCCGAAGTGGCCGACGGTCATCTGAACAATTGAGACATTGAGACCTTGTTACTGTCGCTTTATTGGAAATTGAGCTATCCACATCACCCCCTGATGCTGTACTGCTGCTTATGATTGCAGTTATGGGTCCCTTCGTGCGTGGTCCGCCAGCTGATCAGCGACTTTTGAGTTTTTGGCTGTTGTTTCCGGCCATGCCATCCTATTTGGGCTTTCCCTTGAGGACTCCTGGATGCTCAGCTGCCTTGCTATAGCCTTTTATCTCAAAGTTTCATGATTTATTCTTCAGCCAGGCTCCCAAGTTTCTACATGGGAAAGGGAATTTCCTGGTTATCCGGCATCCAGGTCTGGCTGTGAACTGAATGGCGCCTCTCCCCCTCCACAGCCGTCTTTCGACCCCACCAAGATCAATTCATTTACGCCTCGCCATATTTACCAGCCAATAGTGAAATTACCGCATCCTTCTCATTTCAGCGTGTTTGGCACACGAGGCTTGGAGCTGCAACACCCAGATGCGATTGGCGCAGGGCACCGGAACTCGGCCTCCAGGCGTCACTAGTAGATGAAGCTAGACACCTCAGCAGTCTGAAATGGGATTTTGAGGACGAGCGGAATTCGCCTAATCGCGTCTGCTGATGAGAAAGGTGGAAAGATGGACTCGACGGACTGAGGGCAAGTATAAAGAGGACAATCGAGGCCGCAGAGGTTGCAACATCTCAACTCAATTCTCCCACAACCCACACTCTCCCTTTCAGCTTCCAAACCCATCCTCTTCCCTCTTTCCAATTACCTGTCTGTCATAATATACCCCTGAACACCCCCATTTCCTAAAATATGCCCCCTACCTTCACATGAACAACTTCAAGCCGTGGGCTCGCTCTTACAGAAAGCCATTCTCACGTACAATTCACCCAATCCATGCACCCCAAAGACCCAAAACTCCCCTCGCCCCAAGCCTTATCATAATTCTCTTCCAAGCACTTTGCCACTTCCCAAGCATAATCTCCCTGTGCGGCCACCAGCCGAAGTTTGTGTGCATATTACTGCAAACACTCAGCCATGTACATCATCAAGCTCTGAATCTCAACCACTGGAGATATCTGTACCAGAACAGAATACATGTCCGGAGACTCCTGAACATGGCACAACATCTCCCCATGATTCAGCGCCTCACCTCTCAGATCCGGATTCAATTCCCCGCTGCGATATTCAAGACGACACTGGTATCCCAATCGAGCCGCCCGCCTTTCGGGGAGATTTGGCAGAGAATGCTCTATCATCTCCTAGTATATCTAGCTCGGATGACACAATCTAACATATACAATGCACCACCAGGATCAGTTGATGAGGGCCAAGGCCTGCACAACCTCATGGAGCAATCATTTCCTTCTGGCCCCTGCCTCACAGCTGGGGACTTCAATCTCTGACACCCTGTGTGGTAATCCTCCGCCCAACCATCCCTGGGAGCGGAGCCCTTCCTAAGATGGACAGAATCATTATACTTATTCCTAGGATGGACGAGCGCTTCAAACCGCGACGGGGAAAGGCGCCTTCTTCTGCACTGCTGCAGACACGCGTTTGACGACGTGGTCGTGCAGGATCTTGTACTCCCGGCCGGTGAGGTACAGACGGAGGGCGCCGCGGGCGACTGGAGGGATGTCTGGGTCTGCAGACATGGTGGGTGGATTAGAGCGGCATTTGATGGATTAATGTGAGTTGAGAAAGAGAGAGAGAGACTGAGTGAGTGAGGAAGAAGAAAGAGAGATGAAGAGATGGTGAGATGAAGTGGCACAATTCACCGCCGTGATCCGACCTCGGCAACTCCATTCGATGCCTTCAATAGCAGCGTTAATGTTGTTTGCTTAATGAGATACAAGGAATGCCGATAGATATAAGGAGAATGGTTGCTAGATCGCGTCTACATTCTTATACAAATCCATGAAATTCACGTCTATTGCATTCATGTATTCCTCAAACGACCATCCTAACGCTCGCACGTGAAACCATGCCCGAAGCATACATCATACAAAACAGTACATGGAAAGGGAATATAAAACCAGTCCGTTGAAAATAAAAGAAAAGAATAATGCTACATAAGTAGAACGAAACACATGAATTCGGATCATCCGCGCCATGCAAACAAATTACGTCGTATCACATCCTGCAATCCTGCGCCATAACACTCCAATGACAGAGGAAGATAGAAGAAAAGAAGCCCCTCGAAACCACCGATCACCAGAAACTGCACCACCCGATCCAGTGCTGGCAGATATTCTCTACATTCGTCGACTGCGCCAGCAATTTGTCCACCTGGTCGCTCACGTTGAGTTCCTCGTACAGCCTAAAATCACGGCCGGTCAACTTCTCCTTGACGCGGGCGAGAACCTGCAATGCGCGTGCGTTCTGGAGTTCCTGGGCTTCGTTGGGGATGCCTTTTTGGGCATCTAGGATTCCGCCCTCGAGAATCGATGGCCGGCGGTGACGCGAGTAGTTGCTGGGCTGGACGCCGTGTTCCGTATTGAGATTGCCCACCATGGACTGTCGTCGTTCGGCGGCAAATGGTATTCGGTCTGGTTCTTCGCGGACTCCCAGACGCCAGTTGATCAGGGGGTCGTGGATGAACTATAGTGCATTAGCTCCAGAACACCTGGAAAAATAAAAGAAAAAAGAACTTACAGCTTCCAAAACAGCCATCAACGAATCCTTGTTCTCCCTCAGAACACGCATCACTGCCTCACAGGTAATCCGATAACTACCCTCAATATTACTGACCTCCATAGCGAACGTCAACATCCGAGTCAACCTGAACGGCACCCGCTCAGGATACTTCTCCCGATGCATCGCAACCTCGAAGCAGTCACCAAAATCAATGTGAACCACCTTGCCCGTAATCCGGTCAAGAAGCAAGTTAGACGGGTGACGATCACCCAGTCCGAGAATATAACCGACCATGGACATGACACCAAGCGAGCGCGTGTAGTTCGTCCGCCGCTCGAGCCAGGCTTCTGAGCTTCTACTCTTGAGCCATAGTACGCGGTACAGATCCTTTCCGGTCGTATTGTCCATGGCATATCCAAAAACCTCGACCTTTTGCATAAGTGTGAGATTGTCGTAGTCAGGCGCCATCTGGAGCATGATCCGGTGCTCAATGTTAAGCAGGATGCGGCGACTTTCTCGGTATTCCTTGATGAGTGCATGTAACGTGTCACTGTTGGACACCCATCCCAGGAGACCAGAACTCTGCGAGAGCGGAATGGCTGGGAATCGCTGCACGGAGAGATGACGCTTGAAACTCTCACCGTCGTTATCAAGCAACGTGTTGACAAGGCCAAACAATTGCATAACTCGCTCGTCCTGTCTGATATCTTCATGTCCCTTAAGGAGATACATGTAAGAACTTCCGTCACTGCCCTTCAGCGTCATCCGTCTTGGCCGCTTCTTGGTCTGAAGGACATGTAGAATGGGGTCGAAGCTGATGATCCGGATAATGGGCCTACCGCTCTGGTAGGTTCCCGGAACAGCCAGATCAAGATCCGAGCAATCCTTAAGCTTGGGCGAAACATATTTCAAATCGAGAGTGGACAACTGCGGCAGCTGTCGGCTGATCTTCCGGAACACGGTGTAATACAAATCCCAAGCCTGGTTCAGATCACCAATCTCCTCAGTCTCGCGATAAAGCATACAGTATTGTTTGGCCTCGGCAAGATCACGTCCAAAGGCCTGCGCGAAAGATACCTCCCGCAGAGTCTCAGCACCCTGATCCAGCATGTCATGCAGCGGCGCCAGGGTCGCAAACATTCCCTCCACATTGTGGTCGCCAAAGTAAAGACGGGAAGCTTCTTCCAAGCCTTCATGCCAAAGCTCGTGCCACAAAACGGCAACCCGGATCAGTTCGTGGCTTACAAGATCGGCTTGCTCGACCAGTCTTGCGCTATGCTGCCGCATATTGTCCATGATATTGCTGGCGGATTGAGACCGTCTGGTAACGTTTGATTTCATGGCAACCGTCAATGGATACACAAGTGCCTGTGGGTGTGTCTTGCCCACTTCAGCCAGCAGTCGATGGACGGCACTTCGGACTCGGAAATTAGGCTGGTTGATCCGCGCAATGAGTTGCGGAGTAACCGCGAGCCAGGTGTCAATGTTCACAGCTGTGAACCCTTCTGTCACGACGCCGTTGACATCCTGGTCGCCGCCGTGGGTAAACCAAAGAGTAAGCAATCGCAAGGTGTCCTGCAGCGAGGACGTCGATGACAACGCGATGGACCGTAGGAAGCCACGGATAGCAGGGATCACATGCTCTGTCACAATATGCTGGGGAACCATGACGGGCGGCTGTCCCTCCCGGTTGGCCTGGCTAGCAATGGTAGTAACAACCTCAAAGTTCGCCAGTGCCCAGGAATGCCACGCCTTGTACGAATCACGGTTGTATTTGGTTGCGGCAGAGTAGGCATTCAACACCTCGCGAACGAGTTCTGGCTTCCACTCACCGCGTTGCAAGGCCGTCTGCCATTCTCCTTGTCTGAGATAGCTCTTCGCGAGCAGTCGCCTGAGTTTGTTCACATCACCAACTCGTTCACGGAGACCAACAATATCCGCATGATTCGCGTCTACGATGCCATTCACACCGTTAACCGCATGATTTGTTTGCGATACCAGGAAAGCATTGGAATGCGTAAAGTCTTCCGTCAAGTTCGCATTGAACTCTCTCAGCATTGTTAGAGAGTCGCGCTGGCGGCCCATCGCCCAGCTGATTTTCAATCGAGCGTAAGTGACTTCGGGAGGAGCAATAGCGCGGGTGCCGTTGCCGTCAGAAACAACCGTCTCCAGTGATTGAAGAGAGCGTTCTGCAAGACCCATACGGTTGGATTTGCGGCACAGGTTGGCGAATTTGATCCACACATCAAGATTCTCGCGGGGCGAAGTGACAAGCGCCCTAACTTTAAGCATGCGTTGCCACACTTCGACATTCTGCTGACACCCAAGCAACCGTTTGTTCCAGGTGTGGCGCATGGTGTCCTGCTTCTCAGGATCGCCGATATTCTGCTTGTACGTAATGATTTCCTCAAGTTCGGCCAGCATCTGGACGCGAACCACAACGTTATAGGCACGGTTATACGACTCTCCAAGCAAGGCCGAAAGTTCCGTGTCCAGGCCGTTCCGTGCCTTCTCGAGGTACATGGTCGCTTCGTCGAACTGGTTCTGATGAATCGCAAGGATAGCGCCAAAGAACGATCGATCTGGAGACTGCTCCTTCATGACACCCAGATACGAGTCCATCAGTTCCCATTGTCCCCGACCCCAAGCGGCGGCAGCAGCCAGAGGAGCAATGGCTCTCCGATGTTCAAGGGACGCTTGGTTCCACTTTTCTTGGGCAAGGTCCGACAACACCTTCCACTCTCCAAGAGCATGCAAACACCGCATCTTGCCCATTGTAACCCCAAATGAATCAGGGTCAATCCTTTCCCGTCGTTTGTAGGCAGCAAGAGCTTCCTCCCATCGCTGGAGTTTTTCGAACCAGGTCTCCTTGAGCTCCACATCACGGTAAGCTTGGGCTTTGCGGAGGATACCGATGGCAGCGTCAGACTGCTGCAATTGGTTGTTCATGGTGATCAGTGCCTCCACTGCTCCTGAATTCTGATCTTGTTCGAATTCAAGTTCCTTGTAATGGAGAGCCTTCGCGAATGCATGGCATTTCGCAGCATACTTGCCTAATGTACGAATATCAATCGGCAGCGCCTTGTCATCATGTTCCATGAACTCGGCGAGATTGAGAAGAATTTGAAGGATCTCGGGTGGAATGTTCGGAGAGGTGAGCGCCTTCTCAATCGACCGGACCAACTCTTCTTGGTATTGGTCATACAACTCGGTCCAACACGACACGAAGGCAGCGTTGAACAGATCTCTTGCGAGTGGCTGGTATATACCGGCCAAACTGGCGCACGCGCGGAGTGCAGGGGAAGGCGACTCCTTTAGAAGTTCAACACTGAAACGACGGATCCATTCCTGCCAGTCCTCGCGTGTCGACTTCTGAGATGCATCCCAGGCATTTTTGAGATGCTGCTGGTTAACCACCATTTTCTTTTGGCCGATTTCAGCGAAACTCGTGTCATCTCCTAGGGTTGCGTAGTTCTCTTCAGGGTTTAGATCTTGCGGGAGTGGGTCTCCCTTTTGCAAATTTGTCACCAGGATCTGGTAGTTGACGTGGGTGATCTGGTTAGTCTTCAAAACCTTATTCAGAGGATGGATATAATGAGTAAAGTCCTGTCCGAGCTGGAAGATGAGAGCGCAAATACAGTCCATTGCAGGTTGGCGCAAGGAACGTTCACTGCCACCAACAACTCGGGACAACGAATGAACCATCAGAGAGGCGAAGTCAGAAACATTGACCTGACGCGAGAGTTTTGTAAGGCTTTCAATAGCAGACTTTCGGATACTTGGTGGATTCTGAGTCCCGTCAAACATGCGGACAATGGACGGAACAATCAAATGCATATACTCTTCCCCGCTCGATCCAAAGATCAAGAAGGAATGGAGAATTCTCTCTGACGGCTGACGACGCGGCGTGCTGTCATTATCGAGGGTATCCAACATGGGTGGGACAAGGCTAGCGAGATATTTTTTGAACTCGCCTTCCAAGGACAATGCAATGGCCTCCATGAGAGACAAGATCGTAGCCTGTACTGGGTAGGATGTTTCCCAGAAATCACGAATAACATCAATGATTCCCGGTAGGAAGGCACGGATATGTTGCCGTACAATGTTAACCAAAATGGCCATTTGGTTGAAACATGATTCGAGACGGCTATGGGGGGATCCTCTGATGACTGCTATGAAGCCAGGGATAATCTGCCCCAGGAAGGGAACACATTTCAATCCCAGGGTCTTGAAGATGGTAACAATTGCATCAATGACCGCAGAATGATATTGAGCCAGAGAATTCTCCCGCAGGATGTTCTGCATGAGGGTGTTAATAACAACCGTGGGGTAGTACTCTTCATTAGACGGCGTGAGTCCTTGCATGATCAGGGCAACATCAGAAACCTGCTGCACCTCGTTGATGTGATGGATGTCTGGCGCATCTTCGCTGATTTGCTGATACTTGTATGGATCAAGGGCACCAAGGATTCCCAGGAGTTTAATGGTCTCCTTACGGAGAGACCCAGTCTGTTCCGTCTTGATGATATTGATGAGTACAGCGAGGAGATGAGGATACTCGATATATGGGTCTATCACGTAGCCAGAGTTACTGGCTAATTGACCAAGCGTTCGCAACGCCGATTCCCGCTTTGCATGTGAAGATAGATCTTGGAGTGAATCCAAGATAATCGGCATCAGCAGTGGCAGGTAATGGTTCATTTCACCTCCCCCGACGTTCGCAAGTTCACCTACTGCTTTCAACGTTGTCGAGGCAACTCCCGGGTTGGCATCCGTCGCCTTGGGAAGCAGAGTAGTCACCGTAGGGTCGACATACGACCTAATCAGTTTCGTTGCATTCGAGACAAACAGGCTGATTAGCTGGGCACTCTCTTCCTTTTGGCGAGCTGTACTGGCAAACCCAAGGCCGGTTAAGAGGTTGACAAGCAGCTTCCGCAATGGCGGGAAAACATAAGCCGGATTGACGCTGGAAAGCCGTCCGATGATACAAATCGCAGCTTCTCTAACAGAGAATGTCTCATCGTTGACGGCCAAGAATAGACACCGGATGTTCTCAGGCCTCGCCAGATGCCGGTCAAATTTCCGGTCCAACGACCATAACACAGTACGCCGGATTTCTGGGTCAGGATCCCCAATGCCAACAGTTAGGAGCTTGTCAATCACCCCACTAACAACCTGGATTGAATGACTGCTGGTTTGGTTGATGATGGGGTCGTGGACAAATAGTTGGCAGCAAGTGAGCGCAGAGGCTTTCCGGATTTCCGGGTTGTCATTCTCCACGTAGTTAATGGCGACATCCTGCACAAATTCATTCAGGATGTGGCCAGAGAAATCAAAGCTTCCCAAGGTATGGAGAGCCAGAGCAATGTCTGAGTCGGAGTGCAGCTCTTGGGGAGCAAAGTCCTTTGCAAATGAGGGCATAGGTGGAAGTCTATTTTCCGGGCATCCAAGAGGCCTAAACGGCGTTCCGTAGAGGATGATACTCAGCATGTCCAGCAGCTTCTCTTGGATTGTGGGCTTAATGGGTGGGATATAATGGGCCATGTCCACAAGGGCTTGTGTCAGTGACTCGCTCAACCCACATGCAAAGATTGGGTCAAGCAACGCTTCCATGTATTTGCTAAGCGCTTGTCCGACAGCGAGTGACAGCATGCTGATACATTCAAACATCGGTGCTTCATTGACCGCAGATCGGTCACGTCTGTGATTGTTAGCGGACTTGAGACAATACTTTGGGTGGAGGATCTGAGCCTACGCTTTCATGGCCAGTCCCTCTCGAATGTATATGATGATTTCATCGAGGTACTGCGCGATTGCCACCCCGACCGCATTGGCAATCTTTCCAATAGCAATGAACGCTGAATTCCGTTCCTTATCCCGTTTGAGCTGTGCTTGTAGGTAAATCATGAATCGATAGAGGTAAATTTCGGTAAAGTCAACGGGGGCGTAGAATGCGAGGATGGGGATCGTCAAGACGACTTGGGTGCGGATTTTAGGATCACGATGATCCTTGAGACGGAGAACGATTTCGCACGCATTTCGGTAGTGTTCATTCATGAACATGGCACCCTTCAGAAGAAGCTCTTTGAGGACCAAAAGCGACCCATGAATCCAGTCCACATGGTTCGACTTCAGCCCCAGCAACGCCTCTTCGTAGATTCGTGCAAACCACAACTGTCGGACCTGTATGTCTCGCGCCGCGATAATCTCGAAGCACTCGCTGACTGCTTCCGCCGCCGTCTCCCGGATAAGCACCTTGGGGTCCCGCAGGGCGACCCAGATGAGCTCGAAAATCTGCGGAACAAAGCCATAGAGAAGAGTCGGCGAGCCTTTCGCCAGTTCCCGCATTACGAGTATTGCCGCGAAACGTCTGCTTTCCTGTCGTTCAGACTGAAGCCACTCCAGAGCCGACTGGATTTCACTCTCGACCAACTCCGCGGTGAGAGCTCCGCCTGGCTTGGCTAAACGGCCCAACGCCCTGGCCGCATACGCCAGCACCAGGGTATCGTTGCTTCTAAGCGCGCTGCGCAGATAGCTGGCGAATCGAGTCGTTTTCTGAGCGGCGTCGACGCCATCGAAATCGATTAGACGATCGAGAGCGAGCAAACCGCCGATTCTTTCGTTGGTGTCGCTGCCCGTGACGACGAGCTGCGCGATACGTTGACTGACAGCATTGTAGAACTCAAGGAACTTTTCGGGGGACCAGTCTGCAAAACAAGGAAAATCCAAGTGTCAGCAGGGGATACAGCAATCAAAAACAGAGAAGATCAAAAGAGTAAGCACCTCTTGAGATGGCAAGGACGTTATCGTAGAGATCGTATGCAGCTCTCACTCGTGCCTCCTCATTCTTCGACTTCAGTTCGACGAAGAGCCGTGAAGTGACGTCCGTGATAGGACCTGCTTGCGCCATGATTGCGGACCATCCGCCAGGATGGACATTTGAAGCTCAACCTCTTGGGCAAGCTGAGCATAAGAAGAGGGAAAATGTTAGAACCTGTGTAGCTGCGGCCTCCGCAGTGCGGGACTGCCATACAGTGCGGACTTATACATATTGTGAATACAGTCAAGAGCCAGTAGTAGTAGTAGTAGTAGTAGTAGTAGTAGTAGTAGTAGTAGTAGTAGTAGTAGTAGTAGTAGTAGTAGTAGTAGTAGTAGTAGTTGCTATTTAACGTCGGTGTGAGATCCCGGAACGGAATATACGACGGGCAGAGCGGAACTGCCTGGCTAGAGCCTAGGCTATTTATGTACAAGAAGCACCTCCCGCGCGGGAGGATGCTTAAGAATAAGGCCGCCTGGGTCGGCAGTGAAGTCGAGAGGTATAGCGGATCTATCTGGCATTTGCCTGTTGTTTCGCAGGGGAAAAACCCCGGGGAAAAACCTGCAAAAGATAGATACTTGGTATAGACAAGGTTTGTGGGCGTAGGGTCAGGCAGGATTCGAACCTGATGTGCGCACCGGCACAGTGTCTATACCACAGAGCCACTGGCCCACAGTTAAGGCCACCCGACCGTAGACCTCAGCCCACCCTGTGGCAAGTCACGTGGTATGAGACCATCCTGGCATACAAAGGTGCGCTGAGGTTTTTCAACACCTTACAAGAATCTAGGGCTTCTATATCTTTCCTGTTACGGGCTGGGCCCGGAGATGCTAATGGCTAGCTTTGGCACAAAATATTACGTTGGAGAAAAGAGGAACGAATGCCCGATCGGGCGGCCCTATACACATGCGCCTCTCCGCCCGATTATAGAGCGGTACGGTCGGGGCTGCAGATAATCCGGCAGCGATACTATTGGATCCAGAGATTGAGAGAGGAGCTGCTATGGAGCTATATGGACAGAATGGAATGTGCTATGAGTCATCTGGTCAACGTCCGTGAGTCCATCCTGTCCACCAGAATCAGGGGAAAGCTGCTATCTAAAGAGTGTGGTGGAGCGATCCAATAACAGTAGGTGATGGAGAATGCTGGCACCTCAGGCATCTGAAAGGTTCGATAACCGACTCGACGTTATTAGCCTTCCACGCAAGCCTGTACCTAGTTTTCCTCCCCAGCAATACCATTTCGTCCATACCCTAGTAATAGGAGTACATCAGGTCTAGCCTGTGACAATGCTGAAGGATAACTATGGATTTTGATGATTAATTTTACTACTTCCCACATGTCAAGGAAAACATGATGAACCTTGGTCCCATCAGTGTGAACAGCTCTAGAGGATGAGATCATCCCATAGTGCTTTTTCCATGCATCACTCTTATTGGGATAGTGTATCATTGATGATCGCAGCAAATCACAAGCCCAACTATTCATTCACTCTATGTCACGGTCACAATTCTAGGGTGCATTCTAAAAATATAACCGCTGCGCCAGGAGCAAAATACTAGGATACTAAGCCGATAGGCTTAGTACCACAAGTGTCAAAAGCAAGATCATTGGTGTTTGCTAGGCCAGGAACTAAAGTGGTAAGACCGGGAGATGACTTTGAGAAACTGGAATGGAGAAATTGACCTGAAATGATGGTAAAGTCAGATGGACGAGAACAGAAGAGGAATGATGAGGTGAGAAAAGGGTATGGAGACGAAGGGATGAGGTTGTGTGTGAAAAGTGAGGTTGGTAAGAAGATGTTGAAGGTGCTGAAGTGAAGGCATCGAGTTTGGGCTGCCGGGAAACCAAAAGCTGGTGGCGATTGTTCAAGCACCCGGCAAGCGACAGTCCCATATATTACTCTTTGAGATGGAGTCGGCCCTGGGTTGGGAGTTGGGCAGTATTTCTATGATCCATAGCTCCAGCTGAGCGGCGTGGTGGTCCCTTTCTGCAAAGTACAGTATGGATCTGGATTCAGAATCCGTTGTTTCAGCAGTCTAGAGTTGTCACGGGCTCGGAATAGTGAATAATAACGAACTGATATTCCTATATAAGCTATTGTAGCCATCGACGAGAATATCGAATCTGAAGAAAGAAAAGAAGAGGAAAGTCTATTTACACGAAGAAATCTTATATGGTTGTGTGTGGCCTCGCTAAGCAGCTGTTTGTCTTGATTGCTCTCATGGCATTGTTTGCCATGTTGACGGTGAATGTCAATACAGGCACTGAGCTGAGCTGAGCTGAGCCGTCACAAGAGTCAGGTCCCAGGACTAGTATCTGATTCTTGTCTGAATCCAGGGTGCAAAAGTTCGCATATTGTGATTTGAAATCACTTGGTGGATGAAGAAAACTTCAGTGAAATGAAGCTGAGGGTTCAATGTGAAGAGCTGCAAGCAGTGTGCGCCCACGTATGATGCCGATAGGGCAGCCATCAGAAGGCAGGAAATTTTGTAATATTCCTTATTTGTAACAGCTCCAGAGCTGTTGCCTTGATGGGGGCATTTCCTATGTTGCAGAATCCAGATATTGAAGTGAAACTGGTAGTGATAGTCATTAACAAGACCTGCCACGCCAATAAATTAGCGGTTATAATACAAAATGTTGGAAGTCATAACAAAAAGAAAGCATTGAAAACAAGCCTATATAATTAACCTTTCCGTATCCTATAAAAGTAATACTGGCCCAGAGGAAGACAAAGAACAAAATTAAACATCAATATTCCGAAACTTGCTGTAGCAACACCAAAAGAACAAGAACAAGAACCAGAAACCATGTCATCATTATCGCCGTTGGGAGTACACCTTCCTCTCATCCTCGATCATTTCAATAGCATCAGCTACCTTGGCATCCGCTGCGGCTGCATAGACTTGGAGTCTCTGGGGCCCGCCTTCATCAGCACTTCCGTACCCCAAGCTGATGAGCGTGTCCACACAATCATCGACGGAGGACGGATGCCTCAAATTGCGATCCGGAACTGGGTATTGACGCTCGTCCCCAGCGGGGAAGCTTCCAGGCATGTTGCGATAAGGATGTTCTAGAGAAGATGCTGACTGGCTGTTCTGGGGGTTGGATAAAAGAGAGTGGATCTCGGTTGCCCGCCGCCTCAGCTCTCTGGTTGCACTGGGAGTTTCCGTAGGAGCCATTGGATCAAAAGGACCTGCAAGCCTTGATGCTGGATGAGCAGGCATCATGGTATTTGATCGACGAAGCAGGCGGCTATCATGTCTCCGGTGTTCCGAGCTTCGATGGGACCACGACCTATCCGGGAATGGAGATCGCCGATGAACAGTGCTTCTGAATTCCCCATTAGAAGCACGCGGGCTGGGGTTCGACTCAGTGCCCTGGCGCTGATTAGCCACCATGTGCGCGTCCAATTGGGAAACTGGTGGGAAGCGGCTCATGCCGGATTCCAAACTCAGGTGAGGCGGACGGCCAGAAGTTGGCCGCCTGCTAGATTCTGGGATAAGAGAAGGGTACCGCGCAGAAAATTCTGAATCTTCATTATCCCGGTCAAGAAGCGCTGAGGTTTCAGCCGACTTTGTAGCTCGCGAGGTCTGATTTGGCCCCGTCGAATCATTAATAAGTTGCCGAGGCCCCGGTAGCTCCGGAGTATCAGGGATGGCGCCAGCATTGTTCGAATCAGGCCGAGATGTAGACTGATCGTTATCATGCGAAGTCTGTACATCTGTGATGGGAGTGAGGTCATTGAATTCGAGATTGATCGAATGCCCATCAATGACAATCCCTTGCAATGCTTCCAATGCTGCCTTGGCTGCATGACTCGAAGCGAAGAACAAGTACCCAAAGCCTGCATGCTTCCTGGTTTGCCAGTCAAGTGGTAAATGTACTTCAACTAGGAATCCTTGTGATGCGAAGACATCTTTTATCATCTTGTCCGTCACATTGAACCCAACATTTCCGATGAATAGTGACTTTACAGTATGACCGGTCCCATTTTGCGAGGTGCCTGGCGTGCCTGGCGCAGGCGCTTGATTGCAGGAATCAGGCCTGGGAACAGGTGCCCACCCAGTTTGCCATGGTCGTGGCTGCCGGGGAGGGAGTGGATGGTGAGGAACGCGTGACCACGGATGAGGATGATGAGGTTGCCAGAATGAATTATGGATCGGGTGTGTCTGGAACGAAGGCACCGGCGGCGGTGGAGGGGGAGCGTGGTGATAAGGAAAGATGTGATGGGGCCGAGGTGGAGGGAGATGGAGAGGATAACGAGGACCGAAGGGATGAGGGGGAGGCGCTCTGTGAGGTAAATCGACAGGCGGGTGGTTGTGCGGATCTGGACCAGGACGCGGCGGCGCCTGGGGGTGCTCGGGCTGCTGCGGCTGTGCTGAAGAACCAGAATCCTCATTTCCACCAGGATGTTTAGTGTTGCCCGACTCCTTCCTGACTTTATTGGAATCTAAGCTCTCCTTCTCGTCATCAAAATGTATCTTTTGATGGGGCTGCTGAGTGCCGGGTGCGGGGTCCGAGCCATCAGTTGGAGCCGATTGAGCCTGCCTTTCAGAGGACACCCGAGCATTTTCATGATCTTGACTTGTTGTGGTATTGCAAGCCAATTCAGCCTCAAAAGCTTCAAACAAGGTCTGGCCCATCTCGCTAAGTTCGGATGCCATCGTTCGCAGACCATTCACAGTGCTGGCGGCCACGCCCCCAGGAGTATTGGTGTTTCCTCCTTGAGATCTTGCTGCTGCTGCTGTGTTATTGAGAGCATCGCTCATAGTCCTCACACGGGATTCCATGGCAGTGAGAGCTGATTGCAGAGTGCTCTCGACGTGTCCAGGAATTGCTCTTTGCACATCCCGGATTTGCTGTTCAATGTTAGGCATTCTTGACCTCATGTCAGAGCTGAACGTCCATGCACCAGATACTAAGTGGTGCAATGTTTGAGCAAAAGAATTAGCTGGACTCTGCTGTCCATCAGAGCCTGCTGTCTGGTTCTGTCCTGCTGAAGCCGAGGAATCTTCTTGTGCATGCGGTCCATTATTTGAGATATACGACTCATGTAGGAGTTGAGCCAATTCTGTTTCGAACGCTGCTAAAAAGGGCCCAGATGATACTGTTGTAGCAGGGGTACGCTGACGATCGATATTGACTGTGTTCTCACCATCGTAGGGAAGTGAAACAACATTCTCTGGCCCCTGCCCAGCACTATCCACTCCCGGGTTTTGTGAGACTGGGGACTGGGCATCAAGTTCATATTTCTTCCACAATTCAGTAACAGAGTTTGATCGACGGATATCGAATATATGCATGGGCTGGTCATCATTGGTACTGGCAGAGTGTTGCGTCAACTGCGGCCGAGTTGGTGCATCGACGGTTTCGTCCAAACGCTGCGAAAGCTCAAGGGAAGATCCAACCTAGCAATGTAAGCGATGGACTTGAGGGACACAGACTTTTCAATAAGCTTACTGTAATGACCTCGCCGTCATCATCATCCGGATAGGTCAGCCTGGCTCGAGGATGAGTGGAGGCTATCTCATCGTAAGCAGAAGACGATAGCTGCACAGTTCCATGACGTTTTCCCGATTGCGAAGGTCGCGTCTGATGATCAATGACTGTCTGCGAGGTATTCTGTGTCGATTCAGTGGAATCTTCCTGTGGGCGGGGACCATGAAGGTCCCTTATCTGGAAAGGCTTGAGCATAGTTGCGATAAACTCTGGAGTAGATGATGCTATCCAGTCAACCACGCGTCTTTGGAGATTATTGTAAGAGGCGTCTTTTTAGGATATCGAGAAGATGGAGATACTAAGAGAGCTTGATAGACTATTAAATTAGATGGAATGATCGTCAGGGCATTCAGGAACGATTGCCGTTCATCGATGAAGCTGCTTTGACGGTGCCGAGGACGACGTTATCAGCGATTGGGCACGTTCAAACCAACCCACCAGCAAAGGACGAAAGAAACATAATAGCAGTAAGTAGGAAGTTAATGAAAATAAAAGAGATCAAGTTCTCTTTTCTCGATAGATCCAGATGGCAAAAAATGCAGGCCAGGCAACAGGATAAGATAGTAACGGTTGATGGGAAGTTGTAGCTTATCCCCGCGCGGTCGCCGAAAGAAAAATGACTTGAAGTCACGACACCTGCTGACGACATGTCTACGAGCGAAGGAGAGAGACCGACAACTGGACTTGAATGAGTATGCGACTCATTTACCACGTTGTCTCTTATTATTAACTGTCTTCTCTCTTCGTTGCCTGTGTATTATTTAGAAATTTTCGAATCCTGATGTCAATGAACTTGCGACAATCTAGAACACGAAACCTCTGTACGGCGCTTCACTCTGTCTACAGAAAACCCAACGCCGATGGCCTCAAGCGATTACCAAAAACTATCGACTCGACTCTCCTTTGACAACCTTCAATGGCTCCGAACGAAGCCCCATCGATGCACCCGAATCCTCCGGTCCAACTGAACGTAAAGCAAGTTGTACTTGGCGACCTATCGTTCCAAACGTGGTACCAATCGATATACCCCGAAGACCTCGTGGGTAAGGACAATGATCTGTTGTACGTCTGTCGCTGGTGTTTCCGGTATTCCTGTGACGTCGACGCCTACGTGAAGCACACGCGTACCTGCGAACATCGGGCGACACCTCTCGGGACACAAGTCTACGACCATGGAGGGTATTCAGTGTGGGAGATCGATGGGGAGGAACATAAACTGTTTGCGCAGAATATCTCGCTGTTTGCGAAGTTGTTCGTCGACCACAAGTCCGTCTTTTTCGATGTCGCATCTTTCCTCTTCTATATCTTGACGTTCACCGATCCCGATGACCCCGAGAACTACCATATACTGGGATACTTTTCGAAGGAGAAATTATCGTGGGATGCGAATAACTTGGCTTGCATTCTAATATTTCCGCCGTACCAGCACAAGCAGTTGGGAAAGCTGTTAATGGGTGTGAGCTACAAACTGAGTGGTTGGGAGCGCGACACTGGTTTGATTGGGGGCCCGGAGAAACCTCTAAGTGAAATGGGTCAGAAGAGCTATGTCCGTTTCTGGGAGGAGCGGCTGGCCAGGTATTTTTTGACGCGCTCATGTGAGTACGACAACTCGGATGAATCGCAGCCGCAGCAACAGAAAGGAAAGACCTCCAAGAGTTCCCGGAAAAAGTACCCTCTGGAACGAATATCTGTCCAGGAACTTGGCCACGCGACAGGCATGTTGACCGAGGACGTGATTACTACCCTGAAGAGCATGGGAGCTGCTGAACCCGATACGAAGACCCTGAAATCTAAACAGACACAATCGTCCACAGAGACGGAAGAAGATAATGGTCAGAGGGTTATCATTCGAAAATCCAAAGTGTTGGATTGGGCCAAGGCTCATAAGCTCACTCTGAGAGACCCCGTACGAGAAGAAGGATTCCTGGGTGATTATGCCCTGACAAGCACGCCGGAAGAAAGCACGATAGAAAGTCCAGACGAGGACGAATAATGCTTCTACATCTGTGACCTCCCTTTTCTTTTCGTTTAATTACGAATGTTTTGATATTCCTGTACAATTGATGATTTATATAGATCTAGTATTCCTACGCCAGGGTAGACTAATTATGCCTGGGAGTTGATGAAATGTATTATTGGTATTTGATAGTGAACTAATTGATGAGCAATGAAATGAATTTGGTCCATGAGTAGGCAATAATTGTATTTATCAAGTACATTTAGACATAGACTTTTCGATACTAAAAATATAAGGATGCCCAACATGAAATTATTCTTTAAAATCCTCTTTACACAAGCTCCATTCCCCTATACCTTTGACTGCATTACTCCTCCATGCCACCGGGCCCGCCTGACTTACCCATCTGCCTGGCCTTCAGGAGCTCATCACACAGGAGAAGGTTAGAGGCGATACCCGTGCTCGAGGCGATGCAATTCCGCAACACACGGAAGCTGTCGAAAACACCCTCTTGCACGGGGTCCATTGGCTGGCCTGTTGCCAGGTCCAAGCCAACCACGTTGCCCTCATCACGCTCATCCTGCAATGCTGCAATAGAATCCTGAATGTCGTGTCCCGAGTTGGCAGCGAGGGTCTTGGGAATCACCAGGAGCGCGTCGGCAAAAGCTTTGACGCCATCCTTAGCCTTACCCTTAACAGTCTTGCGGACCTTGGAATCCAAGTAATCGGCACACGCAATTTGGAATGCACCGGCGCCGGGAATGACGCAGCCATCGACGATGGTGTTGTATACCGAGCGCAGACCATCACGGACCGCATCTTTAACTTGTGCGATAGTGTGCGCATTGGGCCCCTTGATCAGAATAGTGACGGACTTGGGGTCCTTGACCTCCTCAACAAAGGTGTACTTCTCCTCACCAAGCTGGTGTTCATAGACCAGGCCGGCCCATCCCAAGACGTCAGGCGTAAGGTCTTCAACGCTGTTTTGAGCACTACCGCCACAGACCAACTGAAGACGTTCCATGTTCCTTCGCTTAGCTCTCCGGAGAGCGACAATTCCGTTCTTGACGAGGACATCCAAACTCAAAGGGTCAATACCCTTCTGGTTAATAACAACAAAGCCCTTCTTCGGGTCATTGCCACAGACCTCCTTCTTGAGCTCCACAATCTTCTGCAACTTAGAGTCCACGAACTTGCGTTCACTCTCAACAAGCTTATCCCTCTGCTCGGCGTTGGAGTAATAGAAACCAGAGTTGATCTCAGACTTTTCGTATTCAAGACTGACGTTTAGTGTCAGGATGAAAGCATTCTCGACTCGCTTAGGCATGTCAGGGTGTCTCGCACCGTGGTCCAGGGCAAGACCACGGATAAGCTGTGTGTCAGACGATACACGATGTTGCATAGTCATGATTTCGACCATGTGCAAATCTGGCTTCTCGGGAGCCCGGTGGATAGCAAGGACGGCATCGACAATATCAGGTGTGAGCTTCTCAGCAAGGGCGCTGTTCAATTTCGTGGAGAGAGAGGTGCGAGCGACTGACAACAACAGCTCACGATCCGCAGTCCGCGTCAGCTTGAACTGGTCGAGGAACTGTACACGTATTTAGATTAGCCCAACCCGCAACAAGAAGCCATATCTGATTACTGACGTTCAGTGCCTCGTTCTTTGCGATCTCATAGCCGTCCGTAATGACACGGGGGTGCAGTCCCTCTTGGATCGATCGATCGGCCTGCTTCAGAAGCTCTCCAACCAACAAAACAACCGACGTAGTTCCATCCCCAGTAATATCATCTTGTGCGGTGGCAGCCCGGGCAATCATAACCTTCGTCACATCAGTAAGAGGGGGTGCTATCGGACAGGGACAGGAGGGTAGCTCACGGCTGTCGGGTTCTGGATTTGCTGTAATAGTTGTCAGCAATTGTGCTCAACCAAAGCTTGAGGATAGAGACCAACCATCTCTCGAAGCAACACATTTCCATCCTTCGTCAATTTTATCTAATTCATCTCCGTCAGACATCATATCCTTCATTCTCAGGCGAGAAAAGTTCCAACATACTCCACCTGCACCATCCACAAGCCTAAGTTTTTGTCAGCTATACCATGTTTTCGTACAGCCCGGGAAGCAGGAACATACATCTTCAGGGTTCCTGACGGACCCAGGTTCGATTTGAGAACATCTTGGAGACCTTCACCGGCGCTAATGTTCACCTTCAGAGCCTCCGCTCTCCGCTGGTCATTGTCAGTGTGTGTTTTCGAGACTGAGGGGTCTGATAGAGGGGCGCTCTCATACCCTCGACTCGGCCTTGGGGTTGAGTAACTGGGTCGCAGACATCTCTGCAAAAAGGATAACCTATAGACAATTTATTCCACAAGCAGAAAAATTGCCAAAAACGACAGGTATGCTGGCGATATCGACTCCCAAAAAGAAGCCCGCGCTGGTACTGAATGGTGTGTCCCGTCGAAGGCGGTGAACACTTAGTATTGGCAAAAAGCCCACATTCGGTCTTCGCACTAGCGCCGCGAAAAAAAAGAGCTCCGACGTCTCGACTCTGCAAATCTTGACCTCCAGCCTTTTCACCTCCGCGTCGACGCCCGGTCAAGCATACAGTCGCAGACTTATTGTGTGGTTCGCGAAGGGGATTTGTCGCTTAAATTAAGAATCACTTTTTTTTTTGCCTTGGTTTTTTGAGTCCGTGACTCAATTTCGCCATGGCTGATTTCCTTCTGTTCGAGGGCCCTATGGGTTACTCGCTTTTCAAGGTCGCCTTCCAGGGTGACAGCGTTGGCAACCGCCTGAAGGAAGTTCAAGAAGGTGTCAATGATTTGGCCAAGTTCGGAAAGATGGTTGACCTGGCGAGTTTCATGCCTTTCGAGTACGTGCCTTTTTTTTTTTTTTCCCCCTCGCGCGACACACTGGGTCTAGGGAATTCTACAGTCCGCTTACAAAAAGAATAGAAACAACAAGCAGGCTCTTAGTGAAATCAACGATGTTTCGGAAGGTGTTGCTTCTGAGACTCTTGTCTCTTTCCTCGAGTTGAATCTTCCGAAGCCGAACAAGAACAAGAAGGTTGTTGTGGGTCTTGCTGACAAGGCTCTTGCTGGAAGTATCAAGTCGGCATTTTCTTTCGTTGAATGTGAGACTGGCGACACCAGCGAAGTTGTTCAGGACATGCTTCGTGGACTCAGATTGCATGCCACTAAGCTGCTGAAGCAGCTTCGCGAGGGTGACATGGACACTGCCCAGCTTGGTCTTGGTCACGCCTATTCGCGCGCTAAGGTCAAGTTCTCCGTTCAGCGTGATGACAACCACATTATTCAGGCTATTGCTATCCTCGACCAATTGGACAAGGCTGTCAACACATTCTCGATGCGTGTCCGTGAATGGTATTCGTGGCATTTCCCTGAACTCGTCAAGATCGTGTCGGACAACCAGCGCTACGCCCAGCTCGCTTTGTTCGTGAAGGACAAGAAGAACTTGACCGATGAGCACCTGCACGACATCGCTGCTCTCGTGGAGGATGATGAGGGTGTCGCCCAGAGCATCATTGACGCCGCCAAGCACAGTATGGGTCAGGAAATCTCCGAGTCCGACATGGAGAACGTAATTGCTTTCGCCCACCGAGTCGTCAGCCTTTCTCAATACCGCAAGTCTCTGCACACTTACCTTATCTCCAAGATGAGCGTTGTCGCCCCTAACCTTGCGGCGCTGATTGGAGAAATTGTCGGTGCTCGTCTTATTTCGCACGCTGGTAGCTTGACCAACCTCTCCAAGTATCCCGCGTCGACCGTCCAGATTCTTGGTGCTGAGAAGGCTCTCTTCAGAGCTTTGAAGACTAAGGGCAACACTCCTAAGTATGGTCTTCTGTACCACTCCTCGTTCATTGGCAAGGCCGGCCCCAAGAACAAGGGTCGTATCTCGCGATTCCTCGCCAACAAGTGCTCCATCGCCTCGAGAATCGATAACTTCTCCGAGGAGCCATCCACCAAGTTTGGTGAAGTCCTCAAGAAGCAGGTTGAGGAGCGTCTGGACTTCTACGCCACCGGTGCTGCACCTACTAAGAACGAAGTCGCCATGGTATGTCATGATGTTAGCTCCTTTAGATCTAGAGTATATGCTAACTATCTCAGAAAAACGCGATGGATTCCGTTCTTGCGGACATGGAGGATATCGACGGTGACGAGGACATGGAGGACATCGCCGACGAGACCCCCAAGAAGGAAGAGAAGAAAGAAAAGAAGGAGAAAAAGGATAAGAAGGACAAGAAGGAAAAGAAGGAGAAAAAGGAAAAGAAGGATGAGAAGGAAGAGAAGAAGAAGAAGAGGAAGTCGGACGCTGGCGAGGGCGAATCGGAGAAGAAGAAGCGGAAGCACGACAGCGAAGCTGAGCCCTCCAAGAAGAAGAAGAAGGTCTAAAAGCACCATTTCCCGGGACTTCGAGGGCGTCGTTGTGGCGTTGCATGGGTGATTTGATTTGATCTGATTTATTCTCTGATGTTTTGTCGCATTTGGTTTTCATTTCCTTTTCTCCACGACTTGTTGGGCTGGGTACTTGTAAATTATTCGATTTAGGCCTCTGTCGTGCTAAAATATGTCTGTAGTTCCGTAAAATCTATTATTTTGGCTTATTCTACATGGTTTGCTCTTTGGTTACTTATGCTATGTTCCTCCTGTAGTCTGCTAAGCGGTTTTCCGTCCAAAGACAAATGCTGACTCCTCCCCTGTCCCAACCCCCTGTGTCAATCATAATACTCACACCGGCGCCCCCAGCAATGACACTCGTCATGGCATCTCAGAAAGCTCACAGCTACACTGGCTGATGAACACATTTGAATGTTAAAACCTGCTTAAATACCTGCTCAACCCACCACCATCTCCTACCGAACTTATCGGTGTGAGTGCAACCCCGCGATTATGCCAACAACTTTACCGATGGCCTACAGTTCGCCCAAGCGAAAACGAGTCACATACGAGCCGAACGAGTATAGCCCGTCAGCTTCTTCGCCATCTCCGTCTGTACCGGAATTGAAGCTTCGGGAGGAAGAGAGCCTGGGGAATCATAGTCCGCGAAACCTTGTCGCCAGCCGCTTCGGAGAGTTGACATTACGAGGGGACCTATTCTCCGACAGCCCTTTCGCTGAGGAGTCAACCGCAGCGTCTGTTCAAGTAGAATTCTGGGATGGCTCACATAGTGACTCCTATGGCATACCCCGAACCCTTTCTGCTGGCGAAAGCCGCGCCAACCCGAGTGAACCGTCTGAATTCCCCGCGAACATCCAGAACCAGTCCGAAAATGAAGTTACATTAGCGGCTGCTCCGTCTACTCCGCAGCAGAGTCCACGCAAGAAACGAGCCCCTTCAGGGAAGCAGCCGACGCGCGCCAGACGGGGATCACCACCACTTACTGGCGATGATGATGAGAACCCGCTAACCTGGCATGACTCCGAAATAACGGGTCACTTATTATCTGATCCAAACGATGATGGGTACGGCATCAATGGGGTCGGGTTTAGACCTACGGCGGCAATTGCTTGGGCCAGATCACAAAAAAGGCAGAGGCAAGTTGCAGATTGGAAGAGTCGCGAAGCGCGAGAAGCGCGAGAAAGAAGAAGGGAAAGGAGGGAGGGTATTGAACAAGATAAAATGCGCACCGTACAAAACGGTGCAATACAGAAGAAAGTCAAATTTGATGTTTGAGCCCTTGACATGAGATACGAAATTTCCGCACAATTTGCTGCATCTTTGAGCCGAGCCTTTATCTTTGGGTATATTCGTTATGGACGTTTTCATCATGGAGTTTTGGCCGTTCCAACGAGTATTGGGCCATAAGAACAGTCAGGCTCTGAGAAGGCTTGGAGTGTCTTCATATACATATCGTCTATTTTACAGTTCATTTCGTTCGAATTATACAATGAAAGAGAACCCAGCAAACTCCGTGACTCCCTGGTGATGGTCATACACCCTACCAGAATTTGTAATTCGATGGGTTGGTCCAGCTCTTGCGTCGTTTCTCTTCCTCGGCCAAACGTGCGGCCTCCTCAAGCTTCTGCTCTTTTTCCTTTTGCTTCTTGACCTTAAGTTGGTGCATCAATTCGACTGCTTGTTTCATGCCATCCAGTTCCTGAACACGCCGCCGTTGGCAGAACTCGTGTGATCCTAAGGAAGTGATAGCAAAGGTGCCGACAGCCCAGTTGGAAGCTGTCCATAATGACCGCATACCTAGGCAAAATGTCATCAGCCTCAAATTACATCCAGTATTCAAAGGTATGCCAATATAATAATACCTCCCAAAATAGCCCTGATACCTCCCACGCCAAACGCCGCACCGATTCCCAGCATCAGAGCATCCCGCGCGCAAGGCATCTTGTAGAATGTCGTCAAGTCTTTGGCGGATAGTGACTTCATAGCTTCTGCGATTGTAGCTTCCTCCTTCTTGGAATTGGAAACTGCTCCTGGCAGCACATTGGCTTGATCCTCGGGGTTACCGAATGCATCCCATAGCTTTCCGACCTGCGACTTCGGTGCTTCATATTTCGGTTTCCGCTGCGGAGATTCTTGTGAATTGTTGCTTTGCGCCGCCTCTGCGACTGGAGGGGTCGATTCCCACGTATCTTCCGCCATGGTGTAAGTAATGTTGCAATCCGTTTACTTTCCGAAGCAAGACAATGCCAATATCTTGAACCTCCCACTTGCGGGACAAATTCATGTGGGTCCCTCGGAGTGATATATGTTCCGAAAGTATCAATTCATCTCAAAGCGGATAGTTATACCGCTCTTTCACCAGCGCGCGTAGAAACGCGAAACGCGTCGGGATCGCCCGGTGAAAGGCATAAGCCAGTCTTGGACGCCCTGGGTTCGATGAGCCTGTGTTCAACATCTTATGCCACTTGCATCAGTTTTTATCGTCCATTTGGAGTCCATTTTAACGGCATTTATGCTCCGCTCCATGTCCAACGAGACTCGCCCCTACATCTCCTCATAAGCGACCCTAAGCCCCGGCTCCGGCGGGCGAGCGCACCGCAATGCCTTCATTACGAAAACCTACGAAGTTTGGGAATAAGTTCCGTTCTGGCGGTGCATCCTTCAATTCGAAACGAACAAAAACAGTCGAGTTCTCCTCCCTCCGATCCACGGAAGCGACGTCGCAAGATGAGAAGTTTGAGGCAATTCGGTTGGCAAGCAGCATCGACGAGGCCATGGGCTTCCCGCGCTTCGAATCCGGTGAAAAGAGAGAGGGGTGGTTGATCAACATGCACAGCACCTCGATAGAAGATTCGAATGTTCCTGGAGGTCGCGCTGGTGTGGATTATTATTTCCTCGAGGATGACGGTGGAAGTTTCAAAGCGACTGTCGAATACGATCCCTATTTCCTTATCGCTGTGAAGAAAGGCCGTGAAGTCGAGGTCGAGGAATGGTGCAGGAGGATGTTCGAAGGGCTTATAAAGAAGATCATACGGGTAGAGAGGGAGGATCTCAATATGCCGAACCATTTGCTAGGACATCGCAGAGAGTTCATGCAGCTGAATTTTACAAATGTCAGCCATTTGCTTGAGGTTCGCAAGACCCTGCTCCCGCTCGCAGAGAAGAATAAGAAGACTGTGAATGTGATGGATGCATATGTGGAAATGACCAGGTTCGTGAAGATATTGGTGTCTTAAAACTCACGCTCTAGGGAATGCTAACGACTGTGAAGTGCGAGCGCTGGCTTTGACCTTTTTGATGACGAACTAATTAATGAGACACGACCTAATGGAAATATGAATGCAAGTGATTTTATAATTGATATTCGAGAATATGATGTGCCTTACCATGTCAGAGTCGCCATTGACAAAGGTATGTACCACCGCCTACTCCATGTCTGATGACCTTGACTTATAGCCTTGCAGACATTCGTATAGGAAAATGGTATAGCGTGGAAGCGAAACATGGCGTCGTCGAACTGAGCTGCATCGAAGAACGACTCCAAAGAGCCGATCCTGTTGTTCTTGCTTTCGATATTGAAACGACGAAGCTGCCGCTCAAATTCCCCGACTCCGTGATCGATCAGATTATGATGATTTCGTACATGATTGATGGGCAAGGATTCTTAATTACGAACCGTGAGATAGTCTCCGAGGACATCAACGACTTCGAGTACACGCCAAAGTCCGAATACCCTGGACCATTTATGATCTTCAACGAACCAGATGAAAGGACTGTTCTGGAACGCTTCTTCGAGCACATCAAGGAGGCTAAGCCGACTGTCATTGCCACATATAACGGTGATTTTTTCGATTGGCCTTTCGTCGAAGCCAGAGCGAGCGTCTTAGGAATCGATATGTACACGGAGATCGGCTTTCGGAAGAACAGCGAAGACATCTATCAGAGCAACCACTGCGTGCACATGGATTGTTTCGCCTGGGTCAATCGTGACAGTTATCTCCCACAGGGAAGTCGTGGTTTGAAGGCCGTTACCGTTGCGAAGCTGGGATATGACCCCGATGAACTCGATCCAGAACTGATGACACCATACGCAAGTGAGCGCCCGCAGACGCTGGCCGAATATTCGGTTTCCGATGCTGTCGCCACATACTACCTATACATGAAATACATCCACCCTTTCATCTTCTCGCTGTGCACGATTATTCCTCTGAACCCCGATGATACCCTGCGAAAAGGAACTGGTACCTTGTGTGAAATGCTTTTGATGGTTCAGGCATATAAGGGAGAGATCATCCTGCCGAACAAACACAAAGATCCTCCAGAATCTTTCTGGGAGGGTCATCTGCTTGAATCCGGGACTTATGTTGGTGGTCACGTCGAGAGTATCGAAGCAGGTGTCTTCCGAAGCGACATCCCCGTTACTTTCAAAGTCGACCCTACTGCCTTTGATGAGCTGCTACGAGACCTAGATGCGGCCTTGAAATTCAGTATCGAAGTTGAAGAGAAGAAGTCGCTGGATGATATCGCGAATTACGACGAAGTTAAAGAACAAATAGCGAAGCTATTGGTCGACCTGAGAGACAAGCCTAACAGAGATGAGGTGCCATTCATTTATCACTTGGATGTCGCGTCCATGTATCCGAATATCATGATCACGAATCGATTACAACCCGACTCCATGATCCAAGAGTCTGACTGTGCCGCCTGTGACTTCAACCGACCCGGGAAAACGTGTGACAGAAGAATGCCCTGGGCATGGCGTGGAGAATTCCTCCCTGCTAAGCGCGACGAGTACAACATGATTCGACACGCTGTCGCAAACGAGAGATTTCCGGGCAAGACAAAGAACAGTCCGATGAGAGCGTTTGGAGACATGAATGCTGAAGAACAAGCGGCCATAGTCAAGAAACGGTTGCAAGACTACAGTAAGAAGATCTATCATAAGATCCACGACAGTAAGACAATGGAGCGGGAGGCCATCATCTGCCAACGAGAGAATCCGTTCTATGTGGATACTGTCCGAAGCTTTCGTGATCGACGTTATGATTTCAAAGGTAAACAGAAGGTTTGGAAGAACAAGACCGATTCCCTCAAGTCGTCCGGTGCACCTACAACGGAAGTCGACGAGGCCAAGAAAATGATCATTCTGTACGACTCTTTACAGCTTGCCCACAAGGTCATTTTGAACAGTTTCTACGGTTATGTCATGCGAAAAGGATCTCGCTGGTATTCTATGGAGATGGCCGGCGTGACCTGTTTGACTGGTGCTCGTATCATTCAGATGGCACGAGAGCTTGTTGAGCGCATTGGTCGACCCCTGGAACTTGATACCGACGGTATCTGGTGTATGCTTCCTGGAACATTCCCAGAGAACTTCTCGTTTACTCTGAAAAATGGCAAGAAACTAGGAATTTCTTATCCTTGTGTTATGCTGAACCACCTTGTTCATGGGAAATATACAAATCATCAATACCAGACGCTTGTGGACCCAAAGACGTTCCGGTATGAGACGCATAGCGATAACTCGATTTTCTTCGAAGTCGACGGGCCGTATAGGGCTATGATCTTGCCTACTTCGAAGGAGGAAGACAAGAACTTGAAAAAGCGTTATGCCGTCTTCAATCCTGATGGATCTCTCGCAGAACTCAAGGGTTTCGAGGTTAAGCGGCGAGGAGAATTGAAGTTGATCAAGATCTTCCAAACGCAGATTTTCCGTTTCTTTCTGGAAGGTTCAACGCTTGAGGAAACGTATGCAGCAGTGGCAAGGGTGTCTGATAGATGGTTGGATGTGCTCTACGATAAAGGTTCAACCCTCGCCGACGAGGAACTTATCGACCTTATTTCTGAGAACAGGAGCATGACCAAGACACTCGAGGAGTATGGGTCTCAGAAATCGACCTCTATCACCACTGCAAGACGACTAGCAGAGTTTCTTGGCGAGCAAATGGTTAAGGACAAGGGTCTTAACTGCAAGTACATCATTTCTTCCAAACCAAGGAATACGCCTGTCACTGATCGTGCCATTCCGGTTACGATTTTCTCAGCCGAAGAAAATGTGAAACGGTTCTTCTTACGGAAATGGCTGAAAGACGACCCTGGTGACATGGATCCCCGGAGTGTGATTGACTGGGACTATTATCTGGAGCGATTGGGTTCAGTCGTCCAGAAGCTTGTTACCATTCCCGCTGCTCTCCAGAGGATCCGGAACCCCGTACCACGAGTTTCTCACCCAGACTGGTTGCAACGACGCATCAATGTCAAGGATGACAAATTCAAGCAGAAGAAAATGACCGACCTCTTCGGGAAGTCAGAGAAGAACCCACTGGCGGACATATCAACCAACATCCTTGAGCATCGTGTTCAGCATGCCGGTGACATGAACGAGGTCATTGCGTCCACGCAGAAATCGAAGACATCGCCCAACGAAAAGACATCGCAGAAACGAAAGCACCCCGAAGGTCTTACCAAGACGTCTCTCGACCCTTACGCCAGTCTACCAGCGAAGATGCCGTCGATGACAGAGGATTATGTCGGGTTCCTCAAATACCAGAAGCAGAAGTGGAAAATTCAGAAGCAAGCACGTGTGCGTCGTCGTCAGCTCTTCGGCGAGAAACCTAACCTTGCCTCTGATTCTCTGAGCAACTATTTCCGAAATCAGGCTGAGTTGCTCTACATCAGTACCTGGCAAGTCCTCCAACTCTGCGAGACAGGCAGACCTGGCATTGTGCGAGCTTTCGTCTTGATCGACCAGAAGATTCACACTCTCACCATTAAAGTTCCACGGCAAATCTTCATTAACCTGAAATGTGACTCCCTCCCCGATGTCGATGTCCCAGAGTGCGAGGTTGAGAAGGTCAACCACACATTGCCCAATGGACACCCTTCGGTCCATTTGTTCAAGTTGACCTTGTCTGAGGATGTTTTTCTGCAAGAATCAGAAAAGATCGATGCACTCCTACAACATCCAAGTATCGAGGGTGTCTATGAAAAGAACATTCCGTTGAATGTCCGTGCTGTGCTGAAGCTTGGCAGTGTATGCACATTTGATGAGGAGCAACGAGGAGTCCTTGGTGACGGATTGGACAAAGGTTTCGATCTCTCAGCGCTATGCCATGCCAACACTGAAAAGCCTTACCTATTGGATTCGAACATGGCCTATCACTACCTGTACCACGTTGTTTCCGGTGACAGGCAAATATTTGCTCTCTTTTCGACCACGAAGAGCGAAGCTCACATCGTCATTCTCAATCGCACGCGAGACGTTCAGGGCTTGCCCAATGTCGACAAGATTTACACGGAACTCCTTGGGCGCAGAATGCAATCCATGGAGGGCGACCCAACGCAAGGTGCATTCCCGTACCAGGAGAAGATCCATTTCAGAACCACGCAGGTAACGGCTCGGAGAAAAGCTTATTTGGAAGTTAACGACCTAGTTAAGAGACTCAGAAGCGACGAGAGCATGCCTGCCATCCTTGTGATCCAGTCTCAACAGAGAACTCGCCTGTGCCATGACATTCCGGTCCTGAAGGAGTATCCAATCCTGCCGGTGAAGCCTGAGCTATCGGATATGGACCTTCCTCCACTTGGTTGGCAATCATTCATCGCAAGACGACTTGTTACTCATTATCTGTACCTCTCTGCCTGGATTGAGCACCTGACTCTGCTTGCAAGATACGGCGATGTCCCTCTCTGCAACCTCGAAAGTGACGATCCACGCTATCTAATCGACATATCGTACGCAAGACGACTTCAGCAAAACAACGTTATCCTTTGGTGGTCCGCTGGACCGCGGCCCGATCATGCAGGTTACGAGAAAGACGATATCCTCGGCCCTCTGGAAAGGGTCAGCATGCCTCAAGTTAACATGCCAGGATCCTACTCGACTGTGTGCATTGAACTGGAGGTCCGCAACCTTTCCATCAACACCATCCTTACCTCTTCGATCATCAGCGAGATGGAAGGAGCTGATACGTTGCTGGCTTCATCTGAGCCATCGGCAGAAGCTAACGGCTCTGGCGTTCTCTATTCGGAGAAAGCTTTTGCCTCTGCTGGTGCTCTCGTCCTGCGTGAGATGGTGAAACATTGGTGGACCGAAGCCTGCGAAGGGAATAGTATGGCCGACATCATGGTGCAGCATCTGATTCGATGGGTAGAGAGCCCGAATTCGTGTCTCTACGACCGTTCGTTACATCATTACGTGCGGATGCTGTCGCGAAAATCATTCCAGCGCTTGATGGTGGAATTCAGACGTGTTGGGTCGAATGTCGTCTTCGCAAGCTCTACGCGCCTTCTCCTTCAGACCACCAAGACTGAGGTGGGAAATGCTTATGCGTACAGTCAATACATTCTGAAGTCCATCAGGGCGAACCAATCGTTCCATTTTATTGATCTCGAGATCAAAGAATACTGGGACTACTTGGTTTGGTATGATGAGTACAATTACGGAGGCAAAGGCTGTCAGGAGGTAGTCGGTGATGATGAACAGCAACTGGAAACGGTGATGCATTGGCAACTTAGCCGTTTCCTCCCAGCACCAATGCAGACCATCTTCCACGATTGGGTCGTTGAATACGTTGAGTTGATGCACGGCGTCAAGCGGCCCGACGATGATGAACTCTCGTCGACCCCTAGGCTGACGCAAATCCCTCGCCGTTTCGATGAAGCGGAGAACGACGAGATTACTTCGATCTTGACGGATCGGTTCTCGAAGCCTCTTAAGAAGCAAATCTCCGGCCTTATCCGCCGCCAGCGTGATGAAATGCTACACCCAGAGCTTGCGTCCGAATACGCCTTCCCGGTCCTCCCTGGAGTACTGGTGGACCCTAAGGATGACAAGCGTAACCCCGCTTTGGAATTGGTGAAACTGCTCATGCAAGTCCTGAGTTTGTCCAAGATGACCACGCTAGAGTCACGACTGCTTCGACGCGAACTCCTGGCGCTATTCGAGGTCCGCGAATTCAGCAAAGAAGGCCGCTTCGAGAACCCCGGTGCAAGCCTGAAACTCCCCGAGATAACGTGCAATGCCTGCTGTCTTATCCGTGACCTGGACCTCTGTCGCGACGAAGACGTGCTTCCCGACCCGGAGTCAGATACGAGCAAGGCGGCTACTAAGCCCTGGCGCTGTCCCTTCTGTCAGACCGAATATGACCGGTTGGCGCAGGAGGAAATCCTTATTGGTCAAGTTCACGGTATGATTGCCGGTTGGGCCGCACAGGATCTCAAATGTGGCAAGTGTGGTGGGCTGAAGGTTAGTGATTATATGGAACACTGCTCGTGCAGTGGTGCCTGGGTCGAGACTATGGATCGGAAAGAAATCGAGAAGAAGCTTCGGGTTCTGGAGAGTGTGGCCAAGTTCCATGGGCTCAAGTTGCTGGAGAATGTTGTAGAGGAAGTGCTGGCTCAGATATAATCTGCTGTTTTATTTCTGTTGCCTTTTGTACAGTTGGTTGGATTTAAATGGTGTTCTTCGGTAGTATATATATAGCATTGAACCTGGGCGTTTAGGAACGGGTTGTTGGCGAGAATAATGAACTCTAAATACACAGAAAATATAATGCATGAATCCAGTCGCGCTATTGACATGCCATTTTTTCACATTTACTGTAAAGAAAGCCCTGCCTTGATAAAGTATTTGGACCAACTGGGCGATCCACAAAAACAGCCTCCAGACCCTCGGCGCTTGGAACCATAATCTTATATTCAGCGGCAAAACTCCTTTCTCCCGCTGTGTTAATTAAAATCTACATTTCCTTGCTGCTGCTGTTTTTCACTACTTTCTTTCTGATATATACCCCTGGTACCCTCGAATACGTGCGAACCGGCGGCTCGCTGCACCTTCCCTCCATCCCGCCCACCACCCCGCACAACCGCCGCACTGCGATCACGAATCCCGAAAAGGGAAGAAAGCGATAACCACTACGGAATATATTTGTATATAAATCGAGGCCAAAAAAAAAAGCAATACTCGCGAGCGTCAATTGTCATCAGAGGTGAAATCCCCAGGATCGTCGACGCCCGATTTGTCAGTGCGCTCTCGTCATCCCCATCTGACCGATCTCGCTGACGGAATCCAAGATAACAGGAGTGTGAGTGTGAGAGAACGAAGCAAAGCAAAGCCATACCATAACACCCCAGGCGCGCGCAACGACGATAAGATACGATCCATACTCCTCCGATTCCGATCCCTCCTCCCTCGAGAGCATACACCTGTCCCAGTCCTCCGATAAATGGCTGCACAACCGCAACGGCCCAAGGTCCAGCCTTGTCGCTACAAAACCGGGAAGACGCTGGGTGCTGGCTCCTATTCGGTCGTGAAGGAATGTGTGCACATAGATACAGGTCGGTATTATGCGGCCAAGGTTATCAATAAGCGGTTGATGTCTGGTCGGGAACACATGGTAATTTCGCGCAATGCTCGTTGATAAGATTGAGATTGGGAAAAGAGGCTGATGGGATGGGCTCGCTGAGGCCGGATGATTGCAGGTTCGGAATGAGATCGCAGTGCTGAAGAGGGTGTCGATGGGTCATACGAATATTCTGACTTTGGTCGATTATTTTGAGACTATGAATAACCGTACGTCCCTCCTACTGGAATGTTGTCAGCAGAGAATAATGATCTGACGTTTGCAGTGTACCTGGTCACTGATCTTGCTCTCGGAGGAGAGTTATTCGACCGCATCTGCCGTAAAGGCAGCTACTACGAGTCCGACGCTGCAGACCTCATCCGCGCAGTCCTCTCCGCAGTGGCGTATCTGCACGACCATGGTATCGTGCATCGCGACCTGAAGCCCGAGAACCTTTTGTTCCGTACCCCAGAAGACAATGCAGACCTGTTGATCGCAGATTTTGGTCTGTCGAGGATCATGGACGAAGAGCAATTCCATGTCCTCACAACGACATGCGGCACGCCAGGATATATGGCCCCCGAGATCTTCAAAAAAAGTGGCCACGGAAAGCCAGTGTATGTCATACCACCCAACTGCTCTTATGGCACTTACTCACATTAAAAAATTCAGTGACATCTGGGCCATCGGTGTGATAACCTATTTCCTCCTATGCGGCTACACCCCCTTCGACCGCGACTCCAACCTGGAAGAGATGCAGGCCATCCTTGCAGCCGACTATTCCTTCTCCCCCGCCGAATACTGGCATGGCGTCTCCCAAGCAGCCCGCGACTTCATCAGACGCTGCCTAACCATCGACCCCAAAGGCCGAATGACCGCCCACGAAGCCCTCCAGCACCCCTGGATCGACCCGCCCTACGACACGGACGCGACATACGTTGGCTCCGGCCAAGACCTCCTCCCAACAGTCAAGAAGAACTTCAACGCGCGGCGGACGCTGCATAGAGCCATTGATACCGTCCGGGCTATTAATAAGCTGCGAGAGGGTGGTGGGCTTATGGTGGATAATGTGATGGGTGTTGACCCGAAGCCGGAGCGGGTTAACGGTGGTGAGATCGTGGAGGATCAGCAGCAGCAGCAGCCCCCTCATGGGACTAAGCAGATAGATAGCCGTGGAAATGCACGGGGTCAAACGGAGGAGCAGATTAAAGAGCAGGAGCGGAGGGTGAAGGAGATGGTGACTGGGTTGTGGAAGGGATCTGCTAGGAGATGATGGTTTACGTTTCTTTCTCATAATTTTGGTTTTTGTTTATATCATCAGCATGGCTGGTTTAGGTCTGGGGACTCTTGATATCAAATTAGCTGCTTCTGTGATGGAAGAAGTACAACGTGGCATTGGAACTATATTGTGAAGGATTGGGTTAAATGATTTATATGAATCAAGGCATGATATTACACTCAAACCATCTCTACTATAAATGAGTAAATTGCAAGATGAATAACCCTTTAAATTAAGATACCCAGTAAAACGCCCTAACCGTTCCATAACTCGATTTAACGATGTGACGGTTAGCAGGCGGCCAAAAAGACTACTTCGGCGTCTTGCTAACCAACTCTCGTCTTGGCATCAGGTGGGCGTATTCCCACGGCCACAGGCTTGAAATGCTGGGCGGTTTGGGTGAACGTCCATCATCACAGGCTCCTCACAATTGTTACTGTTCTTGATTAAATCAATTGCCTTAGTCAAGCCACCTGTCATTTCTAACCTCAGCGAGATCCGGATAAACTGTAAGTCTAATCGGGGAA